>CM075817.1:9292825-9676269 GCA_037975025.1 Excoecaria agallocha | reverse complement strand
TACCTCGATCAAAGACCAGACGAGTTAGAAGCTGCAAAATCCAGCAGTAAAGGATGAAAACATCACTGACGATTTGAAGATAAAGGTATGATAAAATTTCTTTCACATGGTCAAGCTAAAACTGAATAATAAAATTCGAAAGAGAATAAATTGTTCTCCATGATCATTTATTCCTCCAAGAGGTCATGATATTTTGCAACACATATCGAAAATAAAAAGATTGAAATCATTGGATTTATGTCATTACAAAGATGATGAAGAATTCTAAATAAATTATATATCTACAGAAACAGTTTTTCTAAGTAGCACACAAGCAATCCGGCATTAATGATCCTTGGATTGCATGCATTTCCACATAATATCCACAGCATCAATGTTATGAAGGTCAGTCTAGAACCCAGAACGAATTGGTCTTCACGGAGATAATGGTATGATAAAAATTTCTTTCTCATGATCAAGCTAAACTGAATGATAAAATTCCAAAGAAAATGAATCGGTCACCATGATCATTTATTCCTCTAAGAGGTCATGATATTTGGCAATACATATGAGAGGAAAGAAAAAAAAACAAAAAAAAAGGTCGAAATCATTGGATTTATATTATTTCAAAGATGATGAAGAATTCTGAATAACATATATCTACAGAAAGGGTTTTGCTAAGCAGTATACAAGCAATCTTGCATTAATGATCCTTGGATTGCATGCATTTCCACTCAATATCCACATCATCAGTGTCATTAGAACCCATACTTCAACAAACAGCAATTCTAAGGCAAGTTTCACCAACCTCCAATGCTCCTGTAAAAAGTACATTATTGTTTATACAAGTCAAACTTCAAATAAATAAAATCCAACCTTTCAACAGTTATACATTCATATGGATGCACAGTAACAAGTTTGACAAAGTAGTCAATCTATGATTTCACTTACACATTATCTTCAATGCTCCCCAATTACTTGCAAAGCATCACTCAGCCCCAAAATTACAATTGTACACCAATAGCAAGATATGGAAGACAAATATATTAACCTTTAGTAAATATGATAGAAAGGCTTACATCTTTAGGCCATTCATAAACAAGTGAGAAAAAGTTGAAATCGTGGGGTTGTATCAGTGCCATCAACTATGTCACCAATTGCAGCAATATTAAGAATAAATTGTGACAGATATGTTGTAGGCTTGGCACTTAATGGACCAAACAATATTTTCCCAGTATCCTTTATATCATAGTCAACAGGCTGTGCGCTAGTTTCTCCAGCTGCTGAACTTACAGGCATCGATTTAAGAACTTTTAACCCAAGCCCAAGAACCCCAACTTTTTCAAGATCCGGCAAAAATCTTCGTTCCACATATTGGCGATCACATTTAATAAGATTTAGCTCTGTCTCTTCATCGGCAATAGCCCTTGCAAGATTATGAATCTTACCTGTGATTATGTGGGATAAGAAGCATCAGCACTGCAGAAGCTTCTCCAACAGTATAATAACAAGAAACGAAAAAAAAAATAATCTTTTATCCACAAAAGGAAAAAAAATACCACTCAGAAACTGCCTTTTGCCCTTGTGAGCATCTTCAATCATCTGATGTAACATAGCAAGAGCCCGTTCTTTTTGCCCTTGACGAATCAACTCTGTTGATGTTGAAATTATATTCTCCCCAGACAGAATGGCCTGGAGGCCTGGGTGGGCATCCTGCAAAGATACATGAAACCACGGGATCAACAAGAAGGAAAACAAGTCAGCACATAAACAAATCTAGGGGGAACTATATCCACACAACATTTTCAAAATATATGCCAAATGGTTCTGGGTCTTAGGTACAACTATTTGTCATTTGCCTCTAGCAAGTTGAAGTAGAAAAATTCAAGCAATAAATAGGACAGACTAATTAGCACCTAAAAGCAGTTCCATATATAAAACTAATTTCATCATTTTCCATCTTTGAAGAAGCAATGTTCTGCCTTCCTGTATCAACAGTACAGAGCTGGTTATCATATACAAGTCGCCAATTAAAGGTTTTGCTGCAATAATAAAATGATTAAAGGGCTTTTCCCTGGCAAACGGTCCATGTAGTGAAAGTCCTTGTACAAGTGATGCAGGCACACAAGTTAAGACTTTCTTACAATTACTGCTCAGACCACCATAAAAGTTGTAAATTACTGCTAATTACATCTTAGCTTGATTTTATTTTGCTATTATGGCAGCTAAGACTAGAAATTTGTTTAGAAGGACCAACTCCTATTCCTGTCATGACTTTATTTCAGCTTTGAGCAGGTATCTCAACTAATGAAATTAGTTGTCTACTAGTTGCAACCAGAGATTCAGTCAATTTAACTGCTCTTTGGTCTCTTCATTCTCCCCTCCTGGTGTTTCTCATTGATTCTACAGCTAGGATTAGGAATGCCAGCTACACTGGAAGTTTCACTTCTAAACAATGTTTGTGTTAGGCCCCCTATTGTAAAGACTTACATGAGGGGCCGGGGCAAAAATCTTATGAAGGACAAATAGGAAATTCCATCGCTGTTGGGAGTTAGTTATTCTTGGGATTTGGGTTTTCTGTTATAAGGGGTGAATAGTGTGGGATACAAAACAAGGATTAATTTTGGTTGAGAATAGTTTTCAGCAGTGGAGAGAGGTGAGGCTCTCGAATTCCTCCCCAAGCTTGTATTTCTCTTTGACAGATTTAATGCAATACAGCCATTATTTGGCTATTTCATCTTTGATTTTCTGTTGTTCTGTGTTGTTTGTTTGGTGATTACAAACAGGGACCTAACAGTGGTATCAGAGCACCAATCCTTACATGAAAAGTCGGTACCAGCAGATGGAGAATCGGGTTGAAGCATTAGAAGTCGATCTGCAACAGGTGTTAGCACGATTGAGCCGACCGGAACGACTGGATGTGGACACGCTTAACCATTCCATGGAGCATTTGACAGAGATTGAGAACAAGATAGAACAGCTTCCTTTGATTGAAGAAGGAGTCCGGTCCATTCTTCACAAACTAAATGTGAATCAAACAAACAAGTCTCAGGTTACACGAGAAACAGTTCAGGAGATCACGCACTTGGATTTTGCCAATTGTAGATCCGGCGACACCCAGAGGGAGCAACCGGATAAGATAGAAATGGGTGACAACTCCAATTCAGTATCTGTTTGGCCCAAATCGGAAGGAATGCCCCGCAAGCTGGAACTCCCTGTGTTTGATGGACAGAATCCATATGGGTGGATTTTGAGGGCCGAACGCTATTTTGACCTCCACAGTCTCTCTCAAGATGACAAACTCCGAGACGCTTTGACATGGTATTATTATGAAAGCAATCGCCGAAGTTTCCATGGATGGAGTGAATTTAAGAAGCTATTGCTAGAGCGATTTCGAAGCACCCAGGTCAGGAACCTGATGGAACAACTCTTCTCTCTCCTGCAGACGTCAATGGCGGGAGAATATAGGAGGCAGTGCGAAATGCTGTCTGCACTTTTTCCCGATCTCTCAGATGCTGTGATGGAGAATACTTTTATCAATGGGCTACAAGAGAAGGTTAAGTCTGAATTGAGGCTTTGGAAGCCCCATGGGTTGGGCCGCATCATGAAAGTAGCCCAAATGATAGAAGATAAGAATGAGTCTGCCAAGTCAAGGGCTTTGTCCAACCACAGTGGACTCAGCAACCGACTCCGGCCTTTCTCAGGTACGCCCCTGGCTACCAAAACTCTCATCCCCAGTTCTTCTTTGCAGTCCAGCACTACCCCCCCCCCCACCCACCCAAGGCCATGTCGCTTACCTTTTCTTCTTCTTATTCTACTGCTGCTTTGTCATCACGTCTACCCCAGTGTCCCCACCGCCCCACAAATTCCAACTTACGGAGGCTGAGATGAAGGCCAAGCAGGAGAAGGGCCTCTGTTTCCGATTTGATGGGAAGTACAGTCCGGGGCACCGCTGTCCAAACAAGGAATTGCAAGTTTTATGGGTGGACGAGTCTGAACCCTTTGAGGGGGACGAGACAGCAGTGATTGGGGCAAAAGAGGCAATTGATATGGGTGATTTGGACCACTTAGAGTTGTCTCTTTCTTCATTGGTTGGCCTAACAGCTCCCCACACCCTAAAACTACGAGGAACAATCATGGGACATACTGTTGTGGTCTTAATTGATTCGGGTGCCTCTCATAACTTCATCTCCTCCAATGTGGTCTCTGGACTTAACTTGCCGATCACCCTACCAAGCAATTCGGGGTCACTTTGGGCACTGGAAGGCAAGTCAGTTCAATGGGGTTGTGCAGACAAGTCTGCCTTCTCACCTACCAGGAGTAAAGGTATTTGCTAATTTCTTTCCCCTCCAGTTGGGCAATACAGACATGATCCTTGGTTACCAGTGGTTGCTATCAATTGGGGGCGTCCTACATGAATTGGGCTGAGCTATCCATGGAATTTACTATGGGACAGCAGAAGGTGACAATTACAGGGGACCCCGATTTGTGCAGATCACAGGTGTCCTTGCATGCGATGGAAAGGGCAGTCAAAAGGGCAGACCACTGTATATTGTTGGAAGGTAACACACTGGAACTGAATTCCATGGACTTGAACACGCATGTGGAGGAAGATGACCATCCTCTATCTGCCCCATTGCTATCTGAATTCCAAGATGTGTTTCACCTCCCTAAGGGACTTCCCCCTGCACGGCCACACAACCATGCTATCACTCTGAAATCAGGAACTTCGCCCATTTCGGTCCACCCCTATAGATATCCTCACTTCCAGAAAACGAAAATAGAAAAGCTTGTGGCTGAGATGCTGGCAGCAGGAGTCATTCAGCCTAGCAACAGCCCTTTCTCCAGTCCAGTTCTATTGGTCAAAAAGAAAGACGGGAGTTGGAGGTTCTGTGTCGACTACAGAGCACTGAACCGGGGAGACTGTCCCAGACAAATTTCCCATTCCGGTTATTGAGGAACTTTTGGTTGAGCTGCATGGGGTTGTCATCTTCTCCAAAATCGACCTCAAGACTGGTTATTTTCATATTCGTATCCGCCCAGAGGACATCCCCAAGATAGCTTTTTGGACTCACCAGGGCCATTATGAGTTAAGAGTGATGCCATTCGGGTTGACTAACGCCCCCTCTACATTCCAATCACTGATGAATGAGGTATTCCAACCTTACCTCCACAAATTTGTCTCAATTTTTTTTGATGATATACTTGTGTACAGTAAGAGTTTGGAAGAGCATGATGAACATTTGAAGCAAGTCTTTGCTGCCTTGCGTACCCACCAACTCTTTGCAACAAAAAGAAGTGTGTGTTTTTCCAACCAAGAATAGAGTATTTGGAGCACATCATTGACTCGTCCGGAGTGGCAGCTGACCCAACGAAGATCCAGGTTATGGTGGACTGGCCTACTCCCACTTCTCTGAGATCTCTCCGAGGTTTCTTAGGCCCTACCGGCTATTACTGGCGGTTTGTTCAAAACTACAGCAGGATTGCTTGACCCCTGACCCAACAACTCCGCAAAGATGCATTTAATTGGGATGCTACTGCCCACACAGCATTCCAGCAGCTCAAGGCACCCATGACTACCCTCCCGATTTTGGCTCTTCCTAACTTTTCCTTGCCTTTCATCATCGAAACTGATGCCTCTGGTTTTGGGCTTGGTGCGGTGCTCATGCAACAAGGTGGACCTCTTGCTTTCTATAGCCAGAAGTTGAGCCCTACAACACAAGCCTCTTCAGTCTATGAGCGGGAGCTTGTGGCTATTGTCTTGGCTATCAAGAAGTGGCGTCCCTACTTCTTAGGCCATCGGTTATAGTGTGCACTGATCAACGAAGTCTGAAATTTTTGTTAGAACAACGGATTGTCGAGGGAGATTATGCAAAATGGCTCCAGAAATTAATGGGGTACAATTTGAGTTTGAATACAAACCTGGATCCACGAATTCAGCTGCTGATGCCCTGTCCCGTATCCCCCGAAACACCCATCCTAGCCTCACTTACAACCCCTATCCTGCTAGATTATAAAGATGTACCAGCTCAAACAGCTGCTGACCCCTTTCTCTCCAATATTCTACAGGTCATTCGCCACCAACCAGCTACCCATCCTAATTTCCAGGTTGTGGGGGACCCATTCTTCCATCGGTCTCACACCGTTCCAAGCCCTGTATGGGCGGCCTCCTCCCCCCTTAGCACAGCATGAATGGGGCTCAGCTGCTAACCAGGAAGTTGAGCAGTATTTGACTAGCCATGATGCCATCCTCACTGAACTGAAGCACCAGCTACAGCGGGCCCAGTAACAGGTGCGTTTCCATGCTGATGGCAGGCGTAGGAAGGTTGAATTTGCCGTGATGCCATCCTCACTGAACTAAAGCAACAGCTACAGCGGGCCGAGCAACAGATGCATTTCCATGCTAATGGCAGGCATAGGAAGGTTGAATTTGAAGTTGGGGATTTGGTTTATCTCAAGTTGCAACCATATTGGCAATCCTCCCTTGCAACCTGCCCAAATGAGAAGCTAGCCCCTCGATTTTATGGCCCTTTCCCCATTGAGAATCGCATTGGGACGGTCGCGTATACTCTTACACTCCCTCCATCCACTCACATACATAATATCTTCCATGTGTCACAGCTTAAAAGGGCCCTTGGTGCACACCCTTGTCAGCCCACCATCCCTCCTGCCCTCACTTCGGACATGGAGCTACTGGTTGAACCGCAAGAAGTGCGTGGCATTCGGCCTTCACCTACTGCTAGTCCGAGCAAAACAGAAGTGTTAATTCGCTGGAAGGCCTTACCTCCCTTTGAGGACTCTTGGGAACCGTTTGACACCATCACTTCCCAGTTTCCAGCCTTCAACCTTGCGGACAAGGTTGATCTTTGGGCAGCAGGCAATGTTAGGCCCCCTATTGTAAAGAATTACATGAGAGGTAGGGGCAAAAATCTTATGAAGGACAAATAGGGAATTCCATCGCTATTGGGAGTTAGTTATTCTTGGAATTTGGGTTTTCTGTTATAAGGGGTGAATAGTGTGGGATGGAAAACAGGGATTAATTTCGGTTGAGAATATTTTTCAGTAGTGGAGAGAGGTGAGGCTCTCGAATTCCTCCCCAAGCTTGTATTTCTCTTTGACAGATTTAATGCAATACAGCCATTATTTGGCTATTTCATCTTTGATTTTCTGTTGTTCTGTGTTGTTTGTTTGGTGATTACAAATAGGGACCTAACAGTTTGGTCCATTTGCAGAGAGGAACCAGAGGAATCTTACAAATAAAATTAAGAAAACAAATAAAAACCAACTATAGAAGTATCTTTCCTAACATTGGGCAACGGCATTTGTTGTAACAAGAGAAAAAAACAAAAAATTTTGTGCAATGCTGATAAATTCTTTTAACCCATAAATTAATTTACTTGTTCTAACAACTCATGGAGGCGCTTGAGGACACGTCGTGACACAGAAATGACACCCACTTCATGGATCTGATCCCAATAAGTGAAGCCTGTTTTTGGAGAACCTCCTGGATATATCTCGGATAACATGACTTGAGCCTGCATGTTGCACAAGTGAATACTTCAGAGAAAAACTTAAAGAACTGCATCTCAGTACAGGTAGTTGGCCAAAAATGAAGCCAACCAGAAAAATGATGGAATTAAACACCATATGTGCACAAGAACTTTACAATCCTCAGTTGCAATGTTGTGATTGGAACTCCCTTTAAATGCATACGATTCTAGTGGGTTGCAACAAAAAACAAGAACGGCTTCATTTCTCAACAAAGGGTGCATTTGCATCAGATTAAAATCTTGAAACAGACTCTAAATTTCAAGAAGTTCAAAGCAACTGACATAATTTCATTTCACCAACACAAACAATTTATAAGCTAAGCATGTACTAAAAGATAAGATTTCCATTTAGGGGGGCATATATTAAAACTTGGGAAGTAAACACAAACTGAAATTTTATGAAACTATATGGGAAGGGAGCAAACCGCCTTGAACAATGTAAAAACAGCTCAAAACTAAGATAAAGACAAATGTTTTTATAAGGTGTAATCCATAAAACCAAAGAACAAGCAAAACTTTGAGTCCTCAGACAGGTAAGTTGCCTGATCCAAAAGCTGTTGGGACATATTTGACGACCTTGCACACGTTGCAGCAACATCAATACATAGAAGAATCTGGCAGCAAAAAGAAACATGTGAGCCTGTACAGCCATTTTCCTGGAGTTAAGAAAGGAGGACTGAAAGTTAAGCACTGTAGAAACTTACCGCAGCCAAAGGACCTAACTGAGATCGCAGAGAAGCGAAATCTAGGTCTTGTCCTGAAGAAGTCTCATCAGTGGCACGAGATACTGCATCTTCTACCTGGAAAACAAACAAGACCTAATACCATTGGCAGTAGATTTGGAATAAAGATTCCTAGGACAATTTAGTGGGCAAATTGCCCAGATAAAACTTAGTCTGCAATAAAATCTGAAGGACCCAGCCAGAAAAGAAAATACAAACACAATGACATGGAACACAATGAAAAGTGAAGAACTAACTTGAACAGTAGTCGTATCACAATGGAATATGAATGTGTCCACCAAAAAAGAGATAATTGTGTCTTCTAATACCTCAAAAACATTGGGAATGGAACAATTATCCCAGATGTCATTAAGGCACTCTAAATACAGCAAGCCTCAAACATATCCACCAGCTTACTGAAAACTATAGGCAAAATCAAGTCATCACAGATCCACCCAATAGGGCAACATAATTCCTAGCCTAATCATGATCAAATACACGTGCAAAGATAAATAGCTTTTTTATGTGAACTCACCATCAATGCAGGATAAATTCAAACATAAACACAAGATTTCAATATAAGTTGTTTATTCTGCTAAGTTCAGGACCAAACTTGCAAGGAAAAACTCCACCCAAGCAGAATAAATTTTAACAAACCAAACATGATATTATAGCTAAGAGCATTCAACTAATGATAAGCGCACCTCATAGCATTTGAAATTTGAAGAACAAGATGGAAATGAATTCATAGTCCCAAGGTGATGCAAAGTACAAAAAATACTGGAAAGAACAAGGTTAATGACAATGAAAATTTTAATTATAAACTAAGTTTCATAGTGGGAAAATATAAAGGGCTATCTAGTCTAAATAGAGTAATGCATTAATGTTTACTTCAGATGATAGTATTTCACAGCTTTAAGATCAGGGTCATTTTGAACGTCCAGCTATGCAAGGATGGGCCGGGCTGGTGTATTGTGTTGAATCGAGTAGTGGGTCTTAATGTAGGAGCCGAACTAGTGTAATAGTTCCACTTTATATGTGGTGTACTAACCAGCAAGGATAAGGAGTGGCATTCATAGGTTTAGACCTTCAAGATTCTTATAAATATCTGTGCTTGTAATGATTTACTACCAAGCTCTGTAATCAATGAATTCCAGCAAGTGATACTTCTTGAACTGTAAGCTCCAATACTGTTCTATACATAATGGTCATGATACCTCAGATGTGAGGCCTCAACCCTATTATTTGAATGTACATGCCAAAAGAGGCATCAAGTAGCAGTGAGATTGCCTCAAAATCCATCTTTTCTTTTCCAATGCTGATCTTTTGCCATATTTGATTGCAAACCCTAGATGTTTATGCCCTCCTTCTCTTTAAAGAGCAACATACAATACGACCCCAAGAGCCAAACCAACGAGGCCTCCTCCATCAACAAGGCGAGGCAAAAAGATTGTGCCTCTTCTTGCAGCCTCTATACATGTTAACACTAATTAGTGAAGAAATCACCATCCCATCAATCTCATCACCATAGGTGATATGCAGAGGCCTCCATAATTAGGCAAAGGTTGATTGGAATGGTTTGAACATTTCCAATGTACAGAAAAAAAAAATATGCATGTGTATAGCAGGTTGAGCACATGCAAGCAACAAGAATGAAAAAGACTAACGCACTTATACGATGACTTCACATGAAATGTTATGTGCATTCAGTGAAAAAAGATCCTCTCATATATGAAACCCTAAACCAAGTAAAATAAAGGAATTCGATCGACATAATCACTCCAATCAAGAACTCTTGGTTTAGCATTTCAAAATCTCATATTTACCAATGTATATATGCTAATTTGCTTGATCTCCACAAGAAAGAAGTAACAGTATTTTCAGTTAATGGTGGGTATCGAATGCAGATCTCCATATAAGTAGTTGATTCAATAAAGAATATGATTTTCAAAGATACCAGAATAAGTTGTCAAAGCATAAAAGAAGAGGTAAAGACTGACCAATCGGGATTCAGATACTCTTCTGAAAGCGCCATCCACCCATTCAGCCAATTCAAGGGTGGCTCTATCTTCTGCAGATAATGAGAAACGATGAACAGCTTCTTCCCCAATGTCATACTTAGCCCTTTGCAAGCAACTGCAGCATGAAAATGCTAGCATCAAGTTCAGTGAGAGAACATGCACTGATATAAAATAAGTAACCCCCACTGCAAATGATAAAGTATTGTGGATAACACATTAAATAAATATCTGAACTAAGCAAGGTATAATATATTCCAAAATGCAGGAAAATATTCGCTGTAAACCGCACTTAATTGGTACATCCTTAACTCCGATGGAATAGCATTATGTAACAACATCTCACAAGTGAATCGTAACTGACTGATCTTTTTGTGCTTTGAATGAATTCTTGGGGAAAGATGCAAAATTTACAGGCTAAGAAGCTTGGATGGAGCTGCACGTAAAACAGTTAATGCTTCCTTCCATCTCCACTGGCGCTCAGATAATGGTAGAAGACGCTGTAAAATTGACAGCCGCCATTGCCAATCTTCAATGAAATGTTTAGCTATAGAAATTCTCCATTCTAAGGCCTGTCTTCCACCTGTACTCATACTATCATTTAATGCATCCTCTTCAATGACATCTGATGGAAGATTGCGATGCAAGACATCAAGTAACAATCTTGTGAAAGAAATAACTAGTTCATTTCCCCCTTCACATGTAGAGACATTAGTATGCTCCCAAGTACACACAGAGGGTGATCCGGCATGGCTTCCTAGAGAGGTACACTGTGGCACTTTGAGAGCGCTGTCATCCATATGCAAAAGAGAAATTATGATATTCACCATCAATATCTGCATCATTGAGTAGAGTAAACATTTTATAAATATTCAAAATACATAACTAGAAAAACAAATAACTTGAAATATCTTACTGCTACATACTAACGAAAAAGATTGAATTCCCATAATGAACCACATACCATTCGTTGATTCTTGCAAAATTTCAAGCACAAATGACTCTTAATTGTTGTAAAATTTCAACCCCAAAATAGCAATTATAAGTCCTTTAAAAATGATATTACAGGTCAAGAAAGTCATCTTGAACCATTTTGGTACATAAGGCCCTTACTAGAACAGCTTCCAAAATAATCTACAAGATTGTCATCCATGGAAAATCTATGTGCTTGGTGTAATTTCAAATTCACATTGTCCAAGAATGCACAAAGACCAACAGTGTACAACACCCCCACCCCACCCCCTCTGCCCTAACAACCAAATCCAAAAACCACCCCAAGGAAGTGGGAAAATTTAGAATGACCTTGCGTGGAATATTCATAATAGCCTCAAAATGATTTCGGAGGTTCTTCAAATGGCACAAAGCTGCTTGATGATGACTTTCTCCTTCATGAGTCATAGACCCGCCCATTGCTTTTAGTGCAAGAACTATAGATTCCAAGGCATAGCGCATGTGCATAAGTTCAATGTCCTGCATCCTATCAGAAAGCATAGGATTTATATAAAACAAAGTAGAATATCAAAGGTGAGTCCAGCATGCAACAAAGCCGGTATGAAAGTAACTGTATATTAAAGGCGAGTCCAACATGCAAATGAAGCAGGTATGAAGATAATTGTGCATTCCCCAGTCACGTACTGTGTGCAGATATGGCTTTCTTCAAAATAGACAAGCACAGCACAAAGTTCAAAGGAACAAAGACACAGACATATATACAATAAGCAACAGAACATTTCATGCAATGAACAGATTAAGAATTACCTCAAACTATCCATCAGTATATACCTCCTAACCCCATTTTGGAAGTTTCTATTTCTCACAAAAATGTGAATGGCAATACCTATCTAAAACTGGTATTTTACAAGCTACCAAGAATTCAAATTCACATACAACAATGACATGTAAGGGTAAGTTTCAAATTAAGAAGCTACACAATAGTCAATCGCCACAGTGAACAGTTTCCATGAACAATTTAAAACGCTAGTTCTTCCTCAAGACAAAGTAACATTATCCTTCCCTTGCAGACAAAGTTGAAACAAAATATGAAGGCAAAGGGATCTTCAGTTACATTAAAATTTGCTTAAAAAGACCCTCCAATCCATGTCAGTTAGCTTTGAAGAACTCCAAAGCACAGGTTTTTTAGTCACAATATCAAAGTCTGAAACTCAGGTCAGAGCTAGGAAATACTCTACATTTCTAACCTCAGTCAAATCTCAAAGAGGTGATCCTACAAAGCATACAACAGCCTCTCAATAAGATGCCCAATTTTTCAGAAGAAGACAATCACTCAGTCTTACTTTTTTAACTTCTTTGGACAAGTATTTACTATTACCCCTTCTTGGCATGTGTTCATGCATAACTAAAGAAGTCAATTCAAGCATAGACACTATTATAACAATGAAACAAAATCCCACACCTTTTCCAACCTTCTACAGTAGAAGCAATTGGCTGCATGCTAATTAGTTCAATAGCATCTTGAAATTTTAGGCCCGGAACAACATCGAAAAGCACCTGCAGAAAAATATTTCCAATTCCAAATCAATGTCTGACAAAATAAAAAATAAATATATAAATAACCTGTAAAGAACATGGTAAAGTTGCATGCCATTGCTAACTGAATTCTTTTGATCTTCATAATCACCATCAACAACATAAATTTAAAAAAAAAAAAAGAATGCAATCGCATGATTGTCCAATGTTTGCACATATAACAAACCATTACAAGTAAAAAGAGATATTAACATAATAATAATAATAATAGACTGACTTCTCATAAGTCAGAATAAAAAGGCAATAATATTTTATTTAACAGGCATTCTTTTGAACTGTGAACAGAGCTCCTGTTCAAACAAGTAGAATATGCCCTGGGATTCCCAACATCTAGTGCACAAGAATCTTACCCGGAGAGGACTCTGAACAGAAAGTCTTTCCAGCACCAAGTTTTCAACAAAAGGTTCTGGTTGAGTATCTTCATTTATAGATGCTAGTTGTTGATTGCTCGATACCAACAATGAAGATTTTGAATTCCACGAGTGGCCAGAATTGACACAAGCAACAAAAGAGGCAAGATCAAGTCGATAGCATAATAAGTCACACAAATGTTCCACGCAAGACATCTGTCAAAACCACAAAAGTTCAGACCTGGTATTCAGATAAACTTTTAGACAGATAAAAGCATAATCCCATCAACACGTTAGGCTGATGACACAGATAATACCTCATCCATTTTATTACTGTACAGTGAAGATTCTTCCAGCCGAAATACTTGTGACTTGCTAGAGACCCAGAGAAGTTGCATCAGTTGCCTTCTAAGCAATGTCTTACCAGACAACAAATCCCAACCCATTACAGCTACCATGGGCCTAAGTCGTGGGAATAACATAAGAACCTAGCATATTAACAAGTAAATAAGACATGTACAAGAAAATAAAATTTACAAAAAAATAATTATCATTCTCAATTTTCTTATTTAGCCGCTAAATATGAAAACATGGGCATACATTGCTAGCTTCCTGAAACCGTTCCCTCTTGATAGCTGAAAGTGCCACATCCATGATACATTCAAGGACATGTAATCCAGAAACACGAGCATAATGGTACATGTCTCTCATGCAAAAACTGATTGCAATATTCAAGGATGAAGTTGAGTCATTTGAATCTGAATCCATTTTCATTTCTGCAAGATATCTTTGAAATCTCTGTAAAGGAGGTGGGATTTGGTTGTTATCAAGTGCTCGCAAGGTCTCAATCTCCTTACGCAGCAAGTCATCCTGGATAATCTGTAAAATCCACCTTGTCTTATTCACATGCTGAAACATAGATCATAGCATAAAAGGAGTTGGAAATACTATGCATCTTGGAACATACTACCACTTCTTAGATATGATAGGATAAGACATTAACTGAAAATCCTTCACCATTTTATCAAGAATTAATCAGTTGAGGTCAAAAAAATCAGAGTGCATTAGAACTTCGCAGGCTACATTCGGAGGAAGCATACCAGATCCTAAGAACCTACAAGATCTTACCAAGACTTAGTGTATCTACTTTATGCAAATTTGATTCATGTGGTATCTACTCAAGCTTGGTCCAAACTTGCAGTTTTAAAAATAGAAATTCAAATTTTTCTTTTCTTTTCTTTTCTTTTTTCTTTCACTCCGGTAACTAGGTTTGGGAATTCCTCCACTGATGGCCAATTGCAAACCAAACCTAATAAAGCTTCATTAAAGTGTTCTATCCATCATCCAAGGACTGCAATCAGTATCATAATAATATTTACCCAAAAGATCGCTGAATAAGAATTTAATTGCCAGATTACTTATAAGAACGACTGTTTGCATTACCTGAATTATTTCAACAAGTTGCCTGCAATGTGATGAAAGTGCCTCTGCATAAATACATATTAGTTTTTCCTGCATGACATGCCAGGAATCTCCGTATCCTTCCCTTCTTGACAAAACCCTCACAAGGAGATCTTGCAAAACCGTGCTATTAGAAACATCAAAAGGCAATGCAAATAAATTAACAAGATGATAATGATGGGAAGGAATATGCAACAATTTTCACATATTAAAAAAGCATTAAAGCAGTAAAAAAAATACTACACGGATGCATCTTGATCTGAATAGATTAATTAAACAGTGTCATCCAGGAAAGTTCAGGTGTGTGTATATATATATAGGGAGAGAGAGCGAGCTCATCTCAAGTGCAACATGAAAAACAAAAACGAGTTTTTTTGAAAAGTAGAAATTATCTAAGTCAAAGATGAGTGAATAATCCAGGAACATGTTTTTTATGTAAAAAGTTAAACCAATACATATTTAATACATGAAAAAACTCCCAGACAGCAAGGGCAAAGGGCAAAAAGTAGAAGAAAATCAAGGCCATTAACTGAGTCCACAGACAATGCATCTTCAACAGTCATCAAGTTATACAAGGCTCTTACAGTGCACCATCAATAATTAGCATTCTCATTACTAATGGAGGCACAATTATCCTTACGCTGTAATTATGGTTTTTCCAAGAGAAGCAGAGCACCACCCCCATTAACTAATAAACACACCCTAGGGTCTTCTGTCCCACAAATCAACAGCATAAGTGTGTTGTTTTTCGCTTATTGAAAGATCTTATCAGAATTGCTCTGGTAACTTTATTTTCCTATACTTGGTTCATGCGAAATGAAGATTAACAACGCTCACTAGCACATCCCACCCTTCCCATTTAAGCTAAATAATAATATTATATATATTCCATACTAATAATGTGAATTTTTGCAAACGAATAATAATAATAATAATATTAAATAGAAGAAAAAGACGAAGAAACAAATGTAATTGAAACTTTGACTTCACATTGACAAGAATCCAAATTTTGCATACCGATATTCAGCCTCCTCAACTCCACGGTCAAAATGCAGATAACGAATGTGACAAAAAGCTAGTTCTTCTTCTCCGGACTCCAAATTCTCTCTGATGGCCGCTAAATGTGCTAATTGAACGCTTCTTTGCATCAAAGCCAGCATCTTTACCACCTCCTCCTCCTCTAAACTTTTGCCTGCCTTCTCATCCCTTCTCACAGTAATAGCTAAACCTGAATTCTCAAACTCACTCCCCTTCAACTGCTGCTGTATATTCCAGCAAAGTGCTTCAAGAACATCAGCGTGATCCAAAATTATCCTACTCAAACGCATTATTTCTCCTTCTTCAACGGAAGAAACGGAAAGCTCTGCCCCTCTCTCGCTCCCTTTTTGGTCAATAATAATATCTGGCTTTAATCTCTTCATTCCTAACTCCAAAACTTTATCCAAAACCCTAACGCAATCCCCAAGTTCACTTCTCATTTTCTCGCTGAAATCATCGTTCTCTTTCTCCTTTTCAGTGCTCTCCAAGTCCACATTCTTTCCCATGTGTTGAGTCACCAAGTCACTCAGCAATTGAACCAAGAGAATAAACTCCGCGCGCAATCGTAAGATACCTGGATCAAAGCTCCATGTCTCCGATGTGGAGTTGCTGAACTGCAGAAGCTCTAGGGTTGAAAGATATGTGAGGAGAGACGACGACGGGCAAGAAGGTGACCATAAAATGTTCTCGAAGCGGCCTGAGTTTGCGACTATAGTTTGGAGAATCGAGAGGGCCAAGTCAGGGTTTTTTGATCGGAGAGTTAACAGAATTGCTCGCAGTGACTCAAATTGAGCTAAATAAAGGTGGTTGGCGGCCAAGCGCGACAGAAGCTCGGTTTCTTTATCCATTTGCAGGAAGTTCCCGGTGACAAATTCCGATATGCACGTACGGGAGGAGGAAGAGAATTGCGCTATCTCAGATGGGTCGGTCTGCACTGAGAAATTATTTCAGGGAGGTTTGTTTTCAAATGGCCCTGAACTAATTAATTAGAATTTTCTAGTTTTGTCTCTAATTTGGGTTTATGTACTCTTGCATTTTCAATTAGAAAAATCCGTTAAATGAAACAGGAAAAGGGTTTTTGACGATATCATCGCCAATGTTATTAAAACAAGATCGGCAGGTCGGACCGCATTTAATGCTAATAGATACTGATTTGATTGATTTAATGCATAAAAACTGGATGAAATGGTCAAAGCTGGTTAAATCGGGTGAAATTAAAAAATTGGTTTTAACTCCAAAAAATTAAATTTTATTCAAATTATCCATATAATATTATTTTTTATTATAAAATAAAATATAAATAAAAAATAATTAAAAAATTATAATTTATAATTTGGTTAATGAATTTCTTATGAAAAAATAAATTTATAATTTATAATTGATGAATATTTTTTAATATTTGTAATTTTTTACTATATATATCTTAAATATTTGTTATTAAATATTGCTTTATAATTAACATTTGATAATAAATGTGTTTTTCAGATTTTTTTTATTTTTTATATAGTTATATTTTTATAATATTTATAGAAAATTTTAAAAATAATATTATTTTAAAAAAAATCGATTGAACGCTATCGAACCAGTAAGAATTCTTTATCTCTCTGATTCTTTATCTGATCCGATTTTAATAATATTGTTAATAGCTATTAACTTAAATATTCTGATTCAAACGAGGACAACAAAGTGATAGAAGACCTTCTCTTGTATATCAATCTATCAAATCCCTTCTTTCAATTTTTTTTTGTCAAATGGGAAAATCTCTATAATTCTGTACATTTATAAGGAAAATATAATATTACGGAACACTGTACCTCAAAGTTAGCTCACATGTTAACCATATCTACCTCATTACAAGGTATTCAACAACAATCTCGTTCAAAATATCATTCAATTGCTCTCTCATTTTTACATAATCGGTGCAAATGAAGTTCTCTTGGATCTTTTCACTAGTAAAGTGACACTCAATCTTGATATATTTATTTCTTTCATGATATACTAAGTTGAGACAATACAAAGAGCTTCATCATCATCACACTAGAGTTTTATTGGTGACAAAAGTTTCAAATCACTCCAATTAAGAGATTGTGTATCTACCAAATTCGACATGTGAATTGTGCCATGTCCTTAAACTTAGATTCTACACTAAATCATAATAAAATATTATACTTTTCATGACATCGAATTTATACCAATAAAAATTCAATAATCTATAATGGATTTTCCATCAAATTTGCACCCATCCCAATCAACATATGCAAAACTCGCAAGTGTGCTAGTAATTGCTATACAGTATGTCAAATCTAGGAGTTACTTGTAAGTAATGTAAGTTTTGTTTTAGAGTTGCATAAGATTTGATTGTAGCTGCGTACATAAATTAGCTAATCATATTAATTGCATATGCAATGTTTATACGAGTTAATGTCAGATAATTTAATCTCCTATACATTCGTGGATCAACTAGATCACAATCATTTTTTTAACATGTACATTGAAAAATAATTGCGGGTTACAATTTGACTTTTAATTTTTCGGTCTCTATAAGCAAATCAATAACATATTTTCTTTGAACAAAGAAGGTCATTTTCTTGTTTGTCGTTACTTCTACCTCTAAAAGGTATTTTAGCAATGTAGAAACCTAGTATGCAAGGATAATTTAATAGATGAGATTATTGTATATTCATCTCATATAATTATAATACTATCGACATATACAGCAAAAAATATAATACCAATTTTTGATTGCCTATACTCTCTAAAACTGTTGAACCACCTTCATGAACTTCTTAAACTATGCACAAAGACTACTTTAAAACATATATAAGGATTTCATAAACTCGGAATCTAGGTGGTTGCTCCATATAGATTTTCTCTTACAGATCACCATGTAAGAATGTAATCTTAATATCTAGCTAACATAAAGGCTGGTCATGAGAAGCAACCAATAAGATGAATAAACAAAACATGAGTTAGTTTAGTCACAAGAGAGAATGTATGAACATCGTTCATCCCATAGGTTGGGGTATGTAGAACCGAACAGAAATAAAAAATTGAATTGAACCAGATGGATTTGTTTTTTTTTTCACTCTGTTTGTTTTTGGACTAAAAAATAAGTACATATAATATGGTTTGATTCGGTCTATGAATTTTAAAAACTGGATGGCTTGAATCGAACCAACCAAATTAACTACCACACACTATTTTTTAATATTTTTATATTTATCAGAAAATACACCCCCTAGTATTCCTAAAATGTTGATCCCAAAATCCAACTCCCTAATCCATTCTTATCCTCTACCTCTAGATCTAATTTCAAATCTCTAAACGTTCCTTTATTTTGCTTCTGTATTTGTAAGCATTTTGCTATTTCTTTCTATTTACGTATTTGTTGCATCATTATGGGTTTGCTAATTTAAAATTAATGAGTATACCTGGCCATGATGTTTTGTTCGTAAATATTACAAAGTAATTTATCCTTAAATGATGAAATGGTTTGATGAAAACGATTAATAGACCTATTTATGGGCATGGGTATTTGTCTAGTCTGGCCCATCAGCCCGGAAAAAAATATAGGTTTAAGTAATAAAATTTAGGGTTCATTTTTAAAAATATCACTTTCACTAAAAAATAAACTTAGCTTGACTTGAAAAACTTTCTTTTTAGTACCTATAGTTTTTAAGGATTTATTATAAGATTATTTCTTATGTTGATTAATGTACATCTTATATTTTTTATTAATTTTTCTTTTCTTAATATTTCTTTATAGGAGACTTGTCTAAAATTTTTTAGGATATCTTCTCGAGTTTGATATTCATTTTTTTTGTCGTATAATGCTTTTATTTGATCATTCATTTATTCTATTATTTCGTTGATGCTTTCTACATTATATAAATTTAATAAACTTAAATATTCTCCAAATTTCTCGGATATAATGCTCATTTTATCTAGTTGATTCTAATAATTTTTATAATTCGACTTTACTAGTTTTTAAATCGTCTATTAATTATTTTATTTTATTTTTATTTACCTTTAATTTCTTTAAATAATTGATTCTTTTGGTTATATTTGATATATATTCTTCTTTATTTTGAATCATTTATCTTTGTAGAAAATTCATTTAGATTTCATTTAATTTTATATGTGTTATATTTATTTATTTTTTAAACTTTTCTAGTTCTTCAATCAATAATATTATTTATTCTTTTATTTCTTATAGTCTTGGTATCATATATTATTCAGCGATATTTTTTTTCCATTTGTATAATTTCAATTTATCTTTCTTCTATTTCTTTTTTACAAAATTCTACCTTTACTACTAATTCATATAATATTTTTAATATTATATCATTAATTTCTCTTATTATTAAACTTATCATTTTTAAATGCTTATATATGAAAAGTTATCCTCTAAGTTTTCTATTTCTATTATTATTTCTACTTTAGTTAAATATAATTCATATATTATTTTTATAGCTTCGCTATTAAAATTAATATTATAATTTATTTTTAAATCATTTACTATTTGATTTTCACTCATCTTCTAGGCTCTGATACCAATATTGTACGGAATTCGTTTCAGATCTTAATTTATTCTTCTTATTCTGTTAATTTCTTGACAAGTATTTATTATTTTTGAAAATATAGTAATTTTTGCACAATTATCACTATATAAATTATCTATAATTTGGTTCTTTAATTATTCATTAAAGGATGAAGTAGCAATTATATCTAAATTTCCATGAAAGGGTAAATTTATACCTTCTTTTACTCTATTCATATCTCTTATTAAGTTATTAACAAATATTTTTTCACTTAAATCTTTAGAACTAAAATAACTTATTATATCATTTATACTCATTTTATTTATCCTAAAGGTATTCTATTTATTTTCTTTCTTGAAAATATTATTCTCTATTTATTGACGTTTATCATAAATTATAAGCTTTCCTATTATATTCTAAAATATTATTAATTATAGTTTGTAATTCAGTTATTTACAATCTAAGTCTATTCATTTTAGATTAAGAAGTTTAACAATTTCATTTTAAAAGCATTTTCTCTTTTCACCTTTTCTTTAGCATGCAAATCATTTTAAGAAATAGAATTGAAAACTAATACCATAAACTAACAAAGATCAGGGTTTCAATATATCTTATAAATCTCCTTCAGGGTCCACCATGCTTCCTTTGATGCTACTATAATCTTGTTATCAATGATTTCTGATAACAGTTCACCCATGGACTTGAAGATGCTCTGGGTTTATCTATGTTTCTCCAATTCTTTATACCTCTTACCCTTTCTTCACCCAAACATGGGCTCGATACCTCAAGGAGATGCAACTGAAAGATTTCAGCTAGCAACAACAATTTCTGCATTATGGATTTTTGAAAGAAATAGTTAGTATACGAGTGGTCTGTCTTTTTAAGTTTATCATACTTAGCTTCCTATATTTCTTAAGGATGCAAAACTAAATACTAAAGCTACTCATAAAGAATTTATTGAAATTAGAATTCCATGAATATTATTTTCTTCAAACAAACTTTACAGATTTTTAAAACTAAAGGTAAAAAGGCCAAAGATAGATAGAATTCTTAAGCTGTGTCTTTCAACCTTCCTTGGTGGGTTTTTATAAAGGTTACACCCGACCTCTATTACATTATTGAGTATATTGTTGCTTTCTTACATCATTACTTACATAATGATTTATGTCTTTACATTTTCAATTATTTCTTCTTTTCTTCATATGGGTCCAGCTCCACTAAGCCTTATCTCTTTCTTTTGTCTTCCACTATCAATTTCTTTTTTATTGCTTTCTGAAAAGTTCTTTTGTCGCTTTCGCCATTGGTAAGTTTCCTTCAAAATAGGTGTCCAGATAGCTTTCAAAAAGATATTTGTGATGCCAATCTGTAGCTGTATTGGTGATTAAAATATCATTTTAATAAATAGTATAATATTTTTTATTATCAAATAAAATTTCTCTTAATGCACGTATATTTGTCTCAATGTTTTTGAACCTCATTTCTATAAGATATTTTAGGATCAATGGATATAAATTAAAGGTTTCTAATTTTATGGAATAATTCTTTGCTTTGTGGTGCCTATCTTAATGAATGTTTCTGCCTTGATATCCATATTTCTATCATCATCCCATTCAGAAATAATGCTAAAAATACGGACATAGATCTTATTCAATTTTTGTTATTCCATTAAAAATCTTAACTTGAGACTTAATTACTAGAGGTAAGTGTTTAATTTCTTCAAGGTTTTCTCTAGGGTAAATGGTGTGGATGAGTTCAAAACGTTAAAAGTTTTGGTACCATTTTAGATTTTGCTCTTTTTCTTATTATTGTTTTGTTATAGGTTTTATTTATTGGAATAGTACTAATTTTGACTGCATTGGTAACATTTGCTAAGCATTGCAGGGTTTTGAAAAAGTCTACTTTCCATTGCTTTTTGTTTTCTGTATTGTTTAATCGAGATCTATCATCATCGTTTTCATTGCTGAGATGATAGTGAAAAATCTTTAGGAGTTATCAATTGATAATTAAGATTCTCCATTGATGTTGATGCAATATTTCTCGAAATTGCTTTATATGATGATTTTAGACTATTCAAAAATTGAATAGACCTTCTAATCATTAAATTTCTGGATATTTCTTCCTCAAGCTCTTTCTTAGTAGTGGTGTCAAGAATTGTCATTTTTTGAGAGCTAGTATTTTATTCCTTTGCTTTCTTTTAGCATAAAACTGCCTATGCATAATTCATAGATATTTAGCTAATCTTATTATCCAATTAAAAAGAACGAGATATATATTTTTGTAAGTTTTCAAATTGTTGTTTTTTCTCATTTTCTAGAATTTGAATATGAGATATAACTTCCTTCATAGATTCCATTACTTTATTTTTCTCCAATGTGAGTTTGGAGATTTTTTTTTTGCACTTTTCTCCATTCTTATTCCTGCAGTATAAACGTTAGTCTATTTCTTTAGATGTTGGTTTACTAAGTAGATCTTCCAATATATTATCTTTTCCTGAAATATATTCAACATCAAAATTAAAGTTAGCAAATACTCTTGCTATCCATATATCTGCCTTTTCTTTGGATAACATAATTTTATGCTTAATACATCTTAATAAAAATTGATTAATATATCTAAAATATTCATCTATTTTTTCACTAAAAATTATTATATCATCGATATAAATTAAACAGAAATATCTTAAATCTTTAAATATATTATCCATCTTCCTTTGAAATATTTAAGGAGCATTACATAGTCCAAATGGCATAATCATCCATTCGTAATGTCTTATTGGTATACTAAATGATGTGTATTTTCTACTTTTTGGATGCATTTTGATTTGCGAAAATCCTAATTTACAAGCAAACTTTGGATACTGGGTTTTTCCTTTAATGCTATTTATAAGTATTTCTTTATGAGGTATTAAACATCTATCAAATTCTATGGCCAAATTAAGTTTTTTTTATAGTTTATAACCATTATAGTTTTTTTTTTTATTTCTGCATTATTTTTAACCATAAAGACCGAACTACTATATGGATTTTTAGTTGGTTTAATTAATTTTTTTTCCAATAATTCTTTTATTTGTATGTCAAATTCTTCTTCATATTTCTTACTATACCACATTCTTTTACTTCTTATAGGCATTTTATATTTTAATTCTAATTTCGCATATATTTTATTTTTCTTATACTTTTTATTGGATTATTTTCTATGCATTTATCTAATAAAAAGCTTATATGTTTTGAAATTGGTAAGTTTTCATTCGTATTTTTGGTGTTACATTTTCTTATTGGTTCTTTTTCTATATTATTCTCACCATGATTGTAAGGACTATACTTGATAACCCTAATTACTGCTACTAATTACATTTATCAATTCCATTAGTCCTGTTAGTTCATTATGAATTATCTGCTATCCACACATATATATAAGCATACATATAATCATACTATATCAATTATGACGGATTTGAGGCTATACTTTATCGTACTAGAGAAAATCATATACATAAACTTAATAATTACATGCCTTTACATACAAATTTATCTTTAACTACCCCAAAAGACAAAAAATAAGTTTCATACTTCAAATCACTCCTCCTAATCCAATGTTGGCTTTGAAGATTGTGGGCTTTGTCCCTGACCAATCGTTCTACCCTGCGAACCTATATGGATAACTACCCGTGCTAAGCTATAAAGCTTAGTGGGGAACAACTAATATATAACTAATATACGCATATATATTGATAACCACTCATAGCGATTATCCACAAGCATGCAATTGTAGTATACATGAATAATATATTGACTATTGTTGTAAAGAAATCATGAACAATAGAAGGATTGTTAATTCAATGGATCATTTAATGTAAATTATCAACTGTGCACATATTTTATTTATCTTATTCATTTGTCTGCTCAATTTCCTGTGTGAGTGGATAACGAGTACTATGGATACCAAAAGGTATTAAATCTGTGAATATCCAAGGGTATTAAATTTGTGGACCCATTGGGTCAGAACTATGGTCTCATATAGAGACAAACTGTGGACTCATAAGAGTCAGACTATAGCAGCTGCAACTATAACCCTATAGGCATGCCTATCTATCCACAACCAAGTCTTTAAGTGCAGGCTTAATTCCATTACATTTCACACCTTATGAACTTTATATTGACACATTCCACTATAACATTAATGAATGTAACAAACTTTAATATCATACCAGGCTATCTCAAGGTAGAGAAATAATCACATATTATCATTGTAAAGAAGTAACTCATATACTTTATATTTTAAGGTAATGGAACTTACCTTTCAATTAGATAGAACCTTTAAGAGAGTTTCTTGCTGTAAATTACAACTTAGGATGACTTATAAGCTTGAAAAGAGATTAGACAAATCTATATTTCAAAAGGAATCAAAGAACATATAGTTTTCAAAATACAGGGGAGGTCACGGTTACTACCAATTCCTGGAAACCGTGATCCATGACTTGCAATAAGTGTCACGGTTACCACCAATTTCTTAGTAACCGTGAGCCATGAGGCCTTTTGATTCTGGACTAAATTCGAACTACCTTACGGTTACCAACACTATAGTAGTAACCGTGAAATAGGGTTTTGTACTCGGGTCACGGTTACTAGGAATTCCTTAGTAACCGTGAGATAGCATAGATTTATCTTCTGGACCAAAAGTTCATTACCTCACGGTTACTACGGAATGATAGTAACCGTGTAGTAATGCTACGAGAATGGGTCACGGTTACTATGTAATCATGGTAACCATGATCCAGAACATCCTTTTGGTCCGGACTAAAAATTTAGGCACCTCACGGTTACTATGATATTCATGATAACCGTGAGCCCTAAACTGCCTTGAGACCGATTTCCAGTCTCGAGTTCTATGCCATTTTTAACCTGTAAAACAACATTTTCAATCAAAGTGGCCTTCAACCTATGTTTCTAGTTTTCAAAACATCAAAAATCATCTCAATAAGGCTTGTAAATCTTTAGATATCCAAGAAAAACCACAGACTGTTCATAAGGGCACATTCACAATCATAGTCAGAATTCAATTCCGATTTTCACTATCATGAAGTGCAAATCAGATTCTGGTCTCTTCTAACAAAATCAAGGTTTACAAATCTAGTTTCTGTACCAATTGGAATTTCATCATTTGGGCAACTATAGCTCAAGATATGAGCAAAAGTACATAGATTAGTCAAATGATCTTTAAGACATATTTCATGTTTTTAACCAAATCATGCAAATTATCAACTCTAATCCACTTCCAAGCTTATAATCATCCACAAAACACATGAGAGAGGCACTTAAGATCTCTCTCATAACAACTCATAAAAATTTACACACATATAAAACCCTAAGTTCCCATACCTTGTTTGAGCTTCCTCTTCTTCAACCTTGAAGAGTTTCCTTTCCTTTACCTTTGCTTGCTTCTCCTTCTATAAACATAAGACACCTCTATGAAAAACCAGTAAGCTAATCTATGAATCCTACACATCAAATAATAAGAGTGTTACCTTAACTCAAAAACCAAGTAAATCTTTCTCTTTTTTCCTTATCCCAATTCAAAGAAATCTAGAGAGAGAGAGAGAAGATGAGAGAGAGGAGAGTGAAGAGGACATGAAAATGGTGAATGAATCTCCTTGGTGGCCGGCTCTCCCCATCAAAATATCCCTCTCTCCTAACTTCTAATTGGCCCAAGTGTTGCATAGATACAAAAGTTACTAATTGATCCTTTAACTTTCCTTTATTTCTATTTTTACCCCAAATCTTTTCCTTTAGTTATGCAATTGGGTCCCTCTATACACAAGTATACTTAATTAAACATAAACAATAATAATTAATTGGTGATAATTCTTCTAGGGTATACTGAGGGGTATTACAATGATTCACCACGCGAGAAACTAATGGAGATGATTGCCATTTATATGCTTGTAAGACTCGAGGATAGATAATTCAATGTCTACATGAAGTAGTTAATCGTATATATTGTGGTCCAATACTTAAAGGATAATAATTTGTTAACTAAACATTGCCCAATAAAATATCACATCCATGATTTTAGGATTTATATATTTTATGTATTTGAAGTATATATGATTATACTTGTATTTTTATATTTTTTGCTACTAAGTCATATTTAGTAGTATTGCCCGCTATATCAATTTCTAATTTATATGCATTTGTTTTCTTCCATAATTATTTGAAAAATATAGAAGGTTGTACTAAAGTTATAACTGATCCTGTATCTATAATTGCATTATATGATAATCTTTATAAATTATTTCTATGTTTGTATAAATATTGTATGGACCAGTCTCTAATCCTTGCAACTTTGTATTGATTTTCATTATATATAAAAGTTAAATATTTATCGGTTATCTTATATGGATTTATATTTTCTAAAAAGTCTAATCCTAATAAAATAGGTATTTGAGTAGATGAGATAGTATCCATATTTATTTTCATTGGTATAATTGCTAAATTGATTCTTACATATTTATTAATAGTATGTTTAGTTCCCGAGTAATCTAAGAATTCATATATTTCATCTAAATTTTATTTGATAAACAGGGTTTCTAAACTTCCATTTATATGACTTTGTATTGCTCTAGTGTCTATTAATATTTTTAACATTTTTCATTCTTCCACTATCTCTAATTTTGTTTCTATAAAATATTGTTTTGCTTTAAATGATGATCTTAAATCTATACTTCATCTAGATTGAGAATATATATTTCCTTGTTCATTCATTATTATTAGTTTGTTTTTGAATTGAGGTATATGATTTTCTTTAGAAGCTTCTATTGAAGAGATTAACAATCTTTCTCCTACATTTTGTATCCTAGGTGTAATTCCTATATTTTTATTTCTTTGTCTAAGATCTATAGTTAATTTATTTAGAATAGTCATGTTAGTTAGGGTTAATTGTCTTGGTGGTATATATTAAACTAAATCAGATAACGTGCTATCTATATCTACTTGTAATTTTATTTTATCTTTTTATAATTTTTTATGATGACTAATTGTAAAAGCGTATATTGTTCTATAGGTTACTGAAACTACTTTTGATCATCTTATCATTTCTACTCTATGTAATATATGATATAAATTTAATGCTTGATCTATATTTTTATCTTATAAACTTACTGAAAAGTCTAATATTATTGTAAATTTTAATTTCTTATAAATTAAATTTCCTAATATTGCTCCTAGTAAAGCATCTACTTGGTCATTGAATATTCTATTGTCCATGCAAAATAATTGTATAGGATTGTCAATTCATTGTCTAAAGTGTGCCTTTATTATTATTATTTGTATTGCTCATAAGTATAAATTTTTATAATTATTTTTATCTGGTAATTTCGATAATGCTTTCTTTATTTCATCTTTGTTGATTAATGTTATTACTGTATTTCCTTTAGTATTATATATATCTATGGCTGATTCATAATGTTTAGCTATATATATTGCTTTAAAAAATTTGCTAAACCATTGCCTTTCAAATATATATTCTATTCTAATATTTAATATATGATTATTTAATTGGCTAAATTTTTCTTCATCAAAAGATTTATTATAGCAAAATATGCTATTATTATCTATTATTTATGAATCTTCGTTTTCTGAACTCATTCTTCAATTTCTTTATCAAATTCAGACTCGATTTCTAGTTCAGATTTAGTTTCTATATCTTCATTATTGTTCTATAATTTAGAATATGGATCATCTGAACTATATTTAGAATCTATTTTGTATATACTTTCATTTTCAGATATGTCACTATATTCTATAGGTTTATAATTTTATCCTATTAAGTCTTTGCATATTTTATATGCTTTATGATTTTCTCTATTTCTTTTTTTAGGATATTTATTTGCATAGTATCCTTTTTTTACGTATACAACAAGTATATTCTTTAAAGTTTTTTTTACTAAATCTTTTATTTTTTTCTAAAAAGTATTCCTTTATTAAATTTATTTTTCTTATATGGTTTAAACTTTCTTTTATAAATTTTTTAATTATTGGTTTTTTTGTTCATTTTTTATATTTTCTATTTTTATCATAACATCCCCAACGAGTTGGTTCTGCTAATATTAGATAACATAATCCTCCTCTGATTGTGTTTCTTACTTTTCTATTTTCATAAGCCTAATTGCACATTTCATTTATTATTTTTAATATATATGTTTGGTAGGCTCCTAACGTTCCTTCTAATATTTCATTATTATTTTGAATTTCATTAAGCAACTTTAATCCCCATGATTTTGGTAATTTTATTACATAAAATTGTTTTAATGCTTTTATTTTCGGATTAGATAATATTCCTAATTTTGCTACATTATAATAATATTTATTAAATTCACAAGTGTAATATTATAAATAACACATATTATATATTGTTAAGTTTTGTATTTTTGCTAAATTTTTTTGTCCTAATTTATTTTACGTATCTATAGGGTCAGTCCAACTTTCTCCTAAAAATTCAAATTTTATGACTAATTCAAATATTTGTAATAAATCTTTTTGTCGTGTTAGTTGTGAAAAAAAAGTTTCATTATTTATTCCATATTTTACATTTTATCGATTTTCTAGACTAAAAGTATTCCACCAATTTGCTACATTTCCTCTTAACGTGCTTATTAAGAAATTACATGTTATTTGTAAATCATATCCACTTAATATTATTGTTAGGTTTTCCATCTTTATCTATTTTTCTATTTCTTCTTATATGTCTTCTACACAATCCAAATCTAACCATATTTTATTTGAATATATTGATTTTGTATCATATTTTGTTATAAATTTAGAATTATTATTTATTGGTTTTTATCTAGGGATTTTTCTTTTATATTTTTCATATTCTTTTATACCTATATTTCCTTTTATTATTTCCTCTTTTGTTTCATTTACTACTTTAGAGTATTCTCTTGTTTTTGTTTTTACTTAAGTATATGTAAGAACCAACTCACACCGGCTCTCACACCCATACAATTTTGCTTTTGGAAAACCAGCTTATCCAAAATGTGTCTACAAAAAATAAGTATCCACACCTTTATAAGACATGTTTTGTTCTCCTCTCTAATCGATGTGGGATATCATAATGATAGTCGCTATAAATTATTCCAGGTGATAACTAGCGGAGCACCACAGGTTAACGTTGAGTCGAACAAGTATGTATTAAGCCTTGAGAAGTGCGAGTGTGAGTGCGGTAAGTTCAAGGAACTAAAATGCCTTATTCGAATGCTATCGCAGCATGTGTGAACAGCTATATTGATATGTTCCAATTTGTTGACAGCTATTATAGCATAACCAAGTCACTTAAATGCTATGAGGGTGAATTCCGACCTATAGCACATAAAACATATTGACCATAGTATTACGGTCCAAAAACTAAACCTGATATGGAATTGGTGAGGAAGAAAATTCGATAAAAAATAACTCATATTCACAATAAGATGGATAGACATGAACAGGATTATGCGATGCATTACAGTAAATCTGAAAATGTTAGTTATAATAAAAAAATATATAAGTGGTGATGGACCATCCACTCAATATTTTAGAGGTTGAAATTTAAAAAAAAAATGCATTTAGTAATACGTTGGGCTTTAATCTTATTGATATATTTAGTAATATGTGGTGCTTTAATAAATTAAATATATTTAGTAATATGTTTTTAATTTAATATATTTAGTAATATGTTATGTTTTAAAAAATTTAATAAAATAAAGCGTTTGACTTATTGTGAAATTTTATTGATGAAAAATAATTAAAATATAAATAAGATAACAAATAAGTAACTGGTCATTTATTCAAATATCACACCAATACAACATATTCAATATCTCCTACTACGAGATGTGGTATTATAGGTAGGGATATCGAGATCCATCTCGTATGGGTTGGGATCACTGTATCCCCCACTATATAATGGTTGATTCGCTAAATCTTGAGTATCTACAACACTTTGACCACTAAAAAGTTCATTAAAGAAATCATCTTGTAGTATCGTATGATTGCTCTATCCAAAAATATTTTATGGTGTTGCATCTCCTTCAGATAAGCTTACATTAAGATCAACATTCAAACCAAATGCACCAACTCTAGATGCCCCAGCTCCAAACGGCCCAATTTCATAGTCATAACATCTAGATAGACCAATTGTAGCATTATACTACTAAGGCTGATGGAATGAAGGTGTACTGAAGGAGCTAAAAGTATTCTCATGAATATATGGCCAAAGCATTGGTTTGGGTACTTGGTGCACACCGGGATGTATAGGAATAGAAGCAACTGACATTTTTATTTCTGCCATACCTTTCCTACTACATCTAGAAAGTTTAAAATCTTCATACGGTATAGATATTGGTGGAATATTTGCAGGATCGGGTATAGGCTGACAAGGATATTTAGTGGATGTCCTATCATATGCACCTACAATACCTAAAATGCCTTCTGATGCCAAACGAATATTATCGCTGTCATAAGATGATGAATCAATATTACTGTGAAATATTCATTCAGCAGTATCGGCTTGCAAGCAAATAAAAAAATTATTAAAAATCATCAATAATATTTATAAAAAAAATATATTAATGATAATACCACATACCAATACCATTGTTGTTGCTCCAACCCAAAGTTATCCACCTTATTGTTTGCGCTATATACCATTGCATATATTGCAATCTCGGATGCAACGATGAAGTCAGAAATTGACTTGTAATAGCTCGATTATGTCTATTGTGCCACTCAAAAATAAAATTTGAAAATTTTCATTTTTCAATTTTGATTTGTGTGACCCCTCAAGTCAATAGAATTCACCAAATCATTGTTCTGCGAAGGAGATAGAATCGGTTGCTCCATACAAAATTATCTTAGATATCTATCGAGCTGGTGCCACTTAATAATATGAAAACATATTATTAACACGATATATCTCCAACTCCCATGTCCACTAGTACAAAATTAGGGCAATAAGTGCAACTTATTCTTATGCGGCTCTCGATCCATCTACAAATAAATTTAATAATCACCAAAATATTATTAAAAATAATAATTTTTTATTATTGATATTAAATAATTTACCATGACTTTAAAAATAAATATAAATCTAATCGTAGCGCTGCAAGTCCAATTCCTTTCGGTACTTATAAACATCTTTATTATTATTATTTCTTAAATCCAAAAGGGATCACCACATGTTACACAAAAAATAATCAACTTGTCAGTATATTTTTTTAACAAATAAAGCTAAAAATATCCCAATATGAAATATAATAAATAAAATTTACCTATAACCATACGACCTGGCCTGATTTAGAACAGATATGTGAATAAAGGGTGATCGAAATTGAGGGAGTCTTTCTCGTGCCCACATTTGGATTAACCGATGATATCCGCCAAGTCCATTTGCACTTGATCGGATCGCACGACATAACTCCCTATATAGCGATGTCAAAATCGTTAATCTCCATCTATTCTTATTGGCTTCAGCCAATTCTCTAAAAATGGAAGCCATATCAAATGTATGTAATTATTAACATGGTTAGGACATAATAATCTACCAATACAATGCAGGATCCATGCACGAATAAATCATTATATACGATAGTTTGTCGCATTGACTAGCAAGTGACTAAAATGTTGACTCAATCGTGTCATTTTTATTTTTAGTCCTCTAATGACTTCTTCTGAGGGAACAATCCCCAAAAGCCGAGCACAAACATCTGGTCAGTCATGCTAAAAATGTCCTATAATAGCACGTCCTTCTACAGGAAACCCGGTAAGTATATGTATATTTTCCAGAGTAATTATAGTTTCACCAACTGAAAGGTAAAAAAGTATGTATCCCTGACTTCCACCTCTCGACAAGAGCAGTCATCAAGTCAATATTAATGTTTATAACACCGATCTGGAACTTTCCATAAAATCCTGATAAATGTAGATAAGGTATAATCTTTTCATTAATGTTCCTACAATGACTCTCAACACTAGCTTTACGTGCAAGCATAACATTCTGTTCAACCTGAAATAAATAAAATAATCAGAAAAAAATATATAATATATAAAATTTAAAATTATTTATTAATTAATGATAGAGTGAAAATATAATTACAATTTCGCTCCAAACAACATCGGTTCGGTACTTGCCATTCAAAGTCAAAAATTCATCAACGTAAGGTCCCGAATTAATAAATTCTTCACTTCTAAAAGAATACATTTTTTATAACTCATGTGTAAATACCAACATGTGTTACGTGTGCATGTAAAAAAATACTAATTAACTGTAAATTTAAAACAAATAAATTTTGCATAATTATATTATATTATATTATATTATATTATATTATATTATATTATATTATATTATATTATATTATATTATATTATATTATCACATAATATACAAATGAAATAAATATATCAAATGTTTTTCACCACAAAACTAATATCATTTTAAAACATGCTACTATTATTCTTTAAATTTAATATTTTAATTTTAAAATATTCACTTTTTTTACACTAATTTTTTTCTAACAATACAAAAATTTTCAAATAAATAAAAAATGTGTCTATATTTTTTTATAATACATGAATTTTTGTTACTTTAGCATAAATATATGTGAATTGCAATGATATTTAAAACAAATACAATTTCAATTTATATTAATGATATATATATTATTTTATTAGATAATAATTTACATTAATTGATGCCACTTTAAACTGGAAATAAATCAAATAATGAGCCTTTTTTTGGTGTCAAAATTATAATTTACATAAAATAAACTAATAAATTACATAATAACACAATTAAATTTAACAATAAAATAATATTTCATATCTTATGCACAAATTTAATGGTTGATAATGCATTTAGTTTATTTAAATTCAATAAAAATTTATATAACTAAAAAAATAATTAATCAAATACAAAATACAAAATCGATACCAAATGCAAATGAAAAAATAACATTCACGTGCTTTATAAATAAATTAAGCACAAATTTTAATATAACTTATTGTAAAATTTTAATTAACATTAACATTAATTTTTTCACAATATATCAAACTATTAATCTAATATCTAGCGTTATAAGATATTGTATAATATTAAATAATATAAAGAGTGACAACTTGCCTTTTTTCTTTACGTTTTCAAATTAATCAACAAAAAATACATACACAAAATAATATTTATCAATTTTATTTAAAAAAATTATACTCACATTCTTCAGCTTATGAGATTAACTCGGTTAATCCTTTCAGTATGTGCAACTAAAAAAAAAATTAAAGGAGGTTGTTGGAGACAAAACTTGGGAGAGGAAGCTTGAAAGTGGGGAAAGTTTTGATTGTGATATCCCACATTGGTTGGAGAGCAGAACGAAACATGCCTTATAAGGGTGTGGATACATCTTTCTTATAGATGCATTTTGGGTGAGTTGATTCTCCAAAAGCAAAACTGTGTGGATGTGAGAGCCGGTGTGAGTTGGTTCCATCGAGGGTCCACCCAAAGAGGATAATATCTGCAAGCGGGCGATCTGAGCTGTTACAGAAGGTATCAGAAATATATATTGGATCGGTGTGCCAACGAGTATGTTGGATTTCCTGAGAGGGGTGGATTGTAATATCCCACATCTGTTGGATAAGAGAACGAAATAAGCTTTATAAAGGGTGTGGACACCTCATTTGTAAATGCGTTTTAGGTGAGTTTGTTCCCCAAAAGCAAAACCATGTGGATGTGAGAATCGGTGTGAGTTGGTTTCACCGAGGGTCTAACTAAAGTGGATAATATCTGCAATCGGACGATTTTGACTGTTATAGATGCTAGTTTTTTCTTAAGTGTTTTGAATGAGGAAGAAGAAAACTATTTATATATATGTAACATTAATTTTCAACTCCTTCTATCTGGTGGTCACCTAGATTTGATATTTCACTAAAAACTTCACATGGGTGTTAGTGTTGACACTAATAACGCAACTTGTCATTGCATCTTCAAAGTCCATTAGAATCTGCCAGATAATGTAGCATCAAGTTGCGTCTTTAGAGAGCTCAGACCTGCTGCAGGTAGAGATAGATTGACATCGAATAATGTAGCAAAATGCTGAGTTTTGTAGAAAATCTCAGTCCCACAAATAATTTATGATAAATCCTAAAATTTGATTTTTTTTTTCAAAAAACATGTTATTTAAAAAAATTCCCCCAATTTGATTATAACAAAAAACCCTCGAAAAATCATTTTTTTCCAAAATAAATAAATTAATTTAAAATAAAATTCCATCTAAAGCGGAAAGTGCCAATGGCCAGGAGTCTAGGACTGCTAGCGTAGCACCAGATATGAAACGCTGCGTTAACTGCCGTCGGGAAATTAACCCTAGAAAGTAGCATAGCAACAATCCCAAGGTAAAATCATTTACGCGGGAAACACATTTTTCAGCAATTCACTCCGTTTCTCTGTGTACCATCTTTCAGTCTGTCATTCTTCCGCTACGCTACTTCGCTTTCCTCTCCTGCATGGCCGGTGGTCGCCGAAGAACGTCGCCAGAGGTGAACAAGAGCGCCACTAAAGATAATTCACCGGACAAAGATGGAACCGTTGATATCATCGTAGATGATGATTCGTCTTTCGAATCAGAAATCGCTCAAATTCGTAGACGATGGGAGCTGGCTTCTGTTCTTAACTTCTTAATCGTAAAATCCTTTCTGTTTCTGAAGCTTAAATTGCAATGTATAGAGAAGCATTGTCGATTCTTATATGCTTTTGTGGTTCGATGGTTATAGTGTTTTTCTTTTTGTTCATTTTAAGGTACATATTTCGAGAAATTTGATTGGATGGAATGCTATTTGATTTTATGGATCCAAACGTTCAGGATTTGTCATTATGTGTGGTTTTAGAAATTGCAGGAAGATGCGTTCTATTTATGTGGGATTTTTTTTGCAGGTTTTTGAGCCAGTTATAGGTATTGATTTGAAATTGACAGCGGAGGAGATCGAGGCTGGTCTTGTTAAGCCCAGCAGTTCTCTTGCGCAACTTCACATTAAGTTATTGAAGGTTTGTGATTCTTGTCATCATGAATGGGTTGATGTTGTGTGAAATGCATGGTTCCGTTAATTGATAGTAAATAGTGAAGCATTAATGTTTATGCTTAAATGATGGAATTGTAATTATTACAATCAAATTTACTACTTTCCATGATTTGTATATTATCATATAATCTTATCTTCTTGCTATCATCATTTTACTACACGGTTTTTGTTTTATAAACCGAGTTATCCTATAGTAGCCGTGGCCTTGGATTTATGTGGCACATTCTGGTATGCTTTCTTCTGAAATATAGCCGTGATCTTATTTTCTTGGATGCTCTAAACTATGTCTGAACATTCACTTTCTTGACAACTTAATAAGGGGTTGTTCTTTCTAGATGTATAGTCATGTATGTTTTATTTCATCCATTTTAAATGATCCAACTTCTTTTCTTTCTCCAAAGCTTATTTTTTCAAGAGTTGAAACAACTTCTGGAAATCTGTTTAGTAACATGTGTTGGTTTCAATGTTGAAGTTTCTGCTCAAGCATGGCATGCAAGCTGATGATGCTAGATGCTGCAAAAGAATATTTACTAAAATAGCAAGCTTTCTGTACTCCTAATTATTTTTTTTTTGGAATCTTAATCTAGGTGTACCTTTTCCTCCTCCTTGTGTGGGGTTTCCATCTTAATAAATTTTCACACTGGAAATTATTTATAGGGGATTCCTCCTGTAAGCAAGACTTTAAATGGCTCTGATGCATGGGTGACTGCAGTTTGTAAGAAAATTGCTGCCTGGTGGCCATGGGTGAGTAATGCTTGAGCATTGGTACTGCTGACTCTTGTTGTATGGTTGAAATTAAAATTGCTATATAATTTGCATGCTTATTTTCACTATTCTGGCAGGTTGCTGAAGGCGAGGTGCCCTTGACTGCAACCAAAGGGGTACTGCATTTTTAAGAGTCTCTTATCATTCACAAAACACGGTTTCCTTTTCTTAATTTGGTTTCACTTGGATCCTCAATGCTTCTTATTGCTTTGGCATGTGCAGAGAGGAGATATCCAGATACAAGGAATTAGAACCAACAAATCGTTTACTGATTCTGAAAGCACTTTGCGAAATACGTGCTGAAGTAGATCTCAGATTTCCTGAAATATTTCTTATGTCTAGTTGTGTTATCTTGATTGTATAATCTGTTAGATTGTTGTTTATTGATCTACAATGTCTCATGTTCCTGTTCTAGATGTTTAAAATGTCTTTATATTTGGCCGCATTGAAATTTCTTTTTATTCATTGCCTTAGAAACCTTACTGAACCCAAATGAATTTCAAGATGAATCATCTGCCTGCTGTTTGTTTGTTTAGTTCAAAACTATGGTAAGATATGCTTTGTGTTTACAGCAAGATGATGCTGTGTCATATATTAATGGTGCTTTGAAAAATGGAACTAAAGTTTCCTGTTTCCGAAAAGATAAGATTGGAGGAGATGGACATGCAACTTCTTACTGGTAACTCTCCAGCACACTCTGGATCTTATCGTATTACTGCTTGACTGCTAATTTTGTCATTTCTACTCTTAGGTATGATGGAGGCACAGTAATTGGTCATAGATTATATAAGGAAGTAAATAAGACTGAGCGAAAGAAAAAAATGAAGGGGAAAACATCTAATGGTTCACTGGCCATCCCTTGTCAGTGGGAAACATTAGCAACTAATCTTAAAGAATTCCAAAGAGCTGTGGTAAGTTAAATATTCTGCATTGCTGGGCAACCATGAATCTCAATTTACATTTGTTTCTTGGTGGAGATGGCAGGATGAACTTACCTCCAGCAGGGTTGCGGGAGAAAGTACTGTTGGGAAAATTATTAAAACTGATTTTTTCCCTTCTGTTGAGAAATTTCAGAAGGTATGTGCGTGTGTGTGTGTGTTCACTAGTTTGATATTGCTATTGCTGCCTAATTTGTTCATTTCATTTGCATCTAGTAGAAGAAAGAGAGGGCACTTAAACAAAGACAAAGGCAAGAAAGGCTCCTGAATGATTTTAGATCCTATGGAACTGGGATAACCCGTTCTTGTCGCAATCGTAGGCCTGTTAGTTATACATTTGGTATGATGTAAATTTATGCATTACTTCTATTATATGATGATCTAATGTACTTGACTAATTCAAGCATGAGTTGGATCTAACTAATTTGATGTGCCCAATTTGTAGATGAATATGATCGTGCCATCGACGAGGCTATTGAAATATCTAAGTAAGGGTTGCTCAGACTATGTATCATCTAATTCAAATTTACTTTGCTGAAATATTGGTCTTTGAGTTGCAGTTCTGTTGCCTTTGGATTTTGAAATAGAGAAAAAGAAAGAAAAGAAGAGAGAGAGAGAGAGAACAAATTTTCATCTTTTTTGCATTGTAAGATATATGTTGAATGAGTAAGGAAAAGAAATTACCTAGGTTTCAACTGAAAATCTTCTCATCACATCTTTATAAATTTTTCCTCCGTTCCCTTCTGATATTAGGTTCTGGCATCTGAAAGCAGTTGAAAATAGTATGCCACTGATAATGATACATCTGTTCACCCGGCTTACATGTTTAGTCTGACATCTATTGATATTCCCTTTGAAATTTGAGGTAGAGATGGGCTCGTGACAATAATTTCTTTTGGACTTAGGTTTCATGAAATATGGTTCAGTTTTGGTAATTGCAACATTATCCTGTGTGTGTTCTCAACTCTAAATTCTGTGGTGTCATGGTTAAGTTGGCACCTACTAGAAAGCTAGCATGATTTTACGTCATTCAACTGGTAGTAATCTGAAAGGAGCAAGGCTCTAGAGTCCATATTTCTGGAAACTGATTAGCTGTGATACACTTTTTGACTCAAAATCTGATCGAGAAATAGAATTGCAGTTATTCTTTTTAACATTGTCCCTTGAATATTTTGCATTCTGCATTTATGGCTTATCATGAAAATGAAGCTTCATTGGTGCATTTATCATTCCATTCCCTGGGAAAAATATGGTCTCCACATTGATGTATGTGACAAAGCCCTATGCTCTACTATCTGGGTCTAGCCTATTTCTTGATTGAATGACATTCTGCTGGTGGTGATATCACTTTTTGATACAGGAAAAGGAAGACAATCAAAGAACCAATGAATGAGAAGCACAGTAACCAAGAAGAATGTGATTCTGATGGGGGCTCAGACATGGGCCCAGATTCAAGAGGAAGTCACCTTGAAAATAGTGATTCAGACATGGACACTAACTCAAAAGATGAAAATATTGAAAGAGGCAACTCCTTGAACAGTGAAACTGAAAGTTACAGTCTTCAACAAGATGGTAAAGGACATGATAATGATGGTGATGACAGTACAGGTGGCAATGATGGTAATGACTGTAAAAGCGACAACTATAAAAGCAATGAATCGGAAGACTCTGGTGAGGAGAAGGATAAATCAGGTGATGAGAACTGTTCTCAAAAACCTGTTCGGACACGGTTGAGTATGAGGATGGCTAGAGTTACGAGCCATCCTGCTGTGGAAACAAGAAACTTGGCTTCAAAGAACAGGTTAAGGCAAAGACCTATACGTAATTCTGCCATTGACTCTGTTGTGCCTGATTCAGAGGATGAAAGCTTGGAGGATGCAAATGGGGAGAAATCTGGACATGAAGACCTTTCATTGGTTGCTAATTCAGAAGAAGACAGTGCTGGTTAAATTTTTGAAGAGTCGAATATGCAAAAGTATGTGCACATGCTCCCAAGTGATTGTGGAACATCGCGTTGCAGCTTGAAAATTTTGACGCATCTAGTTGAGAATGTTTTGCAAATATATTATTCTCAGAATCTAAAATGTAGCTTCTGTTGCCGCTTTGGGCCTTTTGCGTTTTGCTTCATGGTTATGTAGAGAACCATGTCTTATCTTTCTTTGTTGGAAGAAAGATTGTCCACAGAGAGTTGCAGCTATGATTTATCTTAGCCTAACAAATTCATTTGTCTCTCAGATTTCGCAAGATTAGCATTTTCTTATTGAATTGCAAGTCTTCCATGGATGAGTAGTTAGTATTGGATTGGCATATGTAGATGGGAGTATCTGGTATGAGCTTATGGTTTTTGTGGACTGAATGCATTTTCATTTTGTTATTAGCTATTGCATCGCTTATTTTGCTTTTGGCATGAACCAGCCGTTTCATTCATCTACCTACAGTTTGAATGTCAACTAATTCTACTATTTTCATTTCCAATGACATCAATTGGCATTAAGGTCGTACAAGTATATTGTAATGATTCTTGTTTGGGCAAAGTGGAAAATAATATCAAAAGCATAAATATTGCTTACTACAAGTAGGAACAAATCAATGACTTTCGACCATAAAATTGACGAGCAGATTATTAAATCTGGAATCTCCAATAACGCCAATTATATTAGAATCTACCCACGATTGCAAACCCACCATAGAAAGCAAAAGAAAGCAATCATTGTCTGGCACTTTCGGCTACTTGACAAGTTTTGATCAAACAACTTCGCAAATGGCAAACAAGTCTGACAAGTTAATTGAAACAATTAATTGTGATTCCCACCAAAAATAAGATCCAATACAAATGAATTACGTACAATTATCCACCCATCATAAATTTGGAATAAGCATGCACCCCCATACGTATCCTGGCATTGGGTGCATATCTCAACTTGGCAAAGTAGCTTCTCTGCAGCAACTGCATATTTCACTACTTAGCCAAAGTTTATGGTTATCGTCTCTCTCTCCTTTCCCCTGTAAACCCCCAATAAATGTTAAACCATCTTAGACTAGCATTCTTCCATGTACACCTTCAGCATGTCTCCTTTGAATCCTTATCTTGTAGCAATCCTTGCTGAATGACAAAGAAAAGGTCTCTGGACACAAGCCTAGTAAGTAGATGAACTGCACACGACAACAACAACAGAAATCAAAGCATGCTCAAAAGACAGTCAGGCATAAAATGAAGTGTTCCCATAGCCAAATCATAAAGATGGAGGTGAGCTTTTACTTACATTTGGATCACCGAGTAGGTTTGACTCCTCACATTTTATCATTAGAGTCCTTAAATTTGGCGATCCCTTGAGAAATGAAGCAATGACTTGAAGTTGGTCTGATAACGAGTCATCAACCATCAGAAACAAGTCCAGCAGATTGTCAAAAAATATAGGTTCGTCATTCTGCATAAATAACATCTGTAGAGCCACAACAGAAAAGAATTTGCATAAGAACAAAGAAAAAGGGGGAAAAGTATACAAGTGACCCAAAAAAAAAAGTTTATACCTCAATAGGCCAGATATTGATTTTTAAGAATTTGGCATGTTTCAAACTTTGAAACAGCGTAGCAACACAGTATATTGAACTCTTGAAAAGCTTGCAAAGGTTAGCTAATTTTTTGCTCTTATGCTGGCAAGAGGGTTGAATATCAATTGTAGCATTCTCCAGTGACATTAGGTATTCCGAATATCGAAAATCCACAGGATTTCCTTTCCAATTTATAGCCTGAATATTTGGAGCACAAATTGATAATGGGAATTCATATGCATACTTATCTGATGAGTTTATAGTCAAAGTCTGAAGTCTTTTAGCATCGACACTAATCCTTTTTCGGGAGCCTGATTGGGGAATTTTCTGATCAGGATAAATTACTTCACAGTCTGAAACAGTCAAGACATCAAGAGATAAACTGTTCATTTTAAGAAGGCAATAATCTTCCAACCTGCAGCCGATGATCTTAGTCTGCCTAACAGCAGGGCAAGAGATGCAGAAACAGCATGATTTCTTGAAACTAGAACTCAAAATTGCTACTTTATCAAGACACAAAGAAGCTATCTTGAAACTTGAGAGCTTGTTAAAATAAGATCCGTTGAGTGCGAAATTTTCCAGAGATTGACAACTAAGGCTGATATAGGAAGGAGAATTAAAATGGCAGCTTGAAATACAGCAACTCTTCAAAGATGAACTAGTGACGCTAAAAAACCAATCAGTATGAGCAAACCCAATTTCACAGTTGGTGAGTTTAATCTCTACAAGAGAGGAAATATTCATATTGACATCATTAAAGCAGTGAACTTTCTCAAGATTTAACTTTCTAAGGGAAGTCCAACATAAAGAAATATTTTCTCCAAAACTCCCATCAAAGATTTTGACAGAATCCAGACATAATTCTTCAACAGATTCCATTTTTCTTGATGCCAGAGCAAACTTACCCATCTGAAAATTCAATCTCAAAACCCTTAAAGAATCACAGTAATGAACAGAATCAGGCAATGAATAGATGGTATTCCGGCAATCTAAATAAACAAGAATGTCTAATTCTCTAACATTACACCTAGTGGCTCTATTAACACAAGAACAAACGAGTTGCACACCAATATCAAACCTGGGCTGCTTGCAAAACCAATGAATTAAAAATCGATATATCTCAATTCCATGCCTATCTCGCAATTTCATAACTTTATCTACATAACAACAGAACTGGGTATACCTTGTGGAACAATTTCTGCTTGAATCAAAATCAGCAGAAAAGTACAAGTAAGGGCTGTTCAGGCACAGAAGGTGAAATCTTTTTGAAACCAAGCTGAGAATAGCAGTTTGATTAGGATCAAAGAACGAGAAAATGCGATAAATAATGGGTTCTGGGAGAGTACTAAATCTGTCACACAGTAATCTGCTTGAAGGAGTATCTATTTCTTGAAAGCTCACTGCCATGGCTTTGTGTGAAGTTCTCATGGCACACAAGGAATACAAAACAGGACCTTAACCGTGAATTTAGATTGAATTTCGTAAATTTTAGTATTACATTTTGATTGATCAGAAAGAATTTGAAGTTTGATGGTCTTCTGCTTCCTTTTTTTTTTCCTTATATAGAAAACGTGTAGGCGAGGATTTCCTTATGCCCTGTTTGGTTGGTGTTCTTGAATGTACTCTATAGTATAAAATAGTATAGTATAATATGATACAGTATAATTCTAACGATACGATATTTAAAATGATTATATTATAATATATAATTTTATAATATTTTTTATTTAATTCAACTGTATAATATTGTACAATTTTACAATAAAAATGACGTAATTACTATCCAATTTAAAAAAATATAAATATTTCTATAATTATTAATATTTTAAAATAATAATTTTAATATTATAAAAAATAATATTAATATTTCTAAAATAATAAATTTAATATTTATTTGATAAATATTAACTTAAAATTTTCATATTTATGGAACTTGACTGCAAAGTAATATATATTTATTAATTAATTGAAAATTACTGTATATAAATCAATAACTAATAGAAAAATTCACTGATATTGTACTGTTTAAAAAATTAAAAACTTGGAAACATTCACTCTCTTAGCAACCAACAGAGGATGAATCAAAATGAAATAGAACAAAAAAATATACTTGCTAAATGATAATCTTGTTTTGTAAAAAAAAAATACTTGCTAATATGAATGAAGTGTAGAGAACTAATTGATTAAAATTGAGTAATGGTGATTTATTATAGGTAGGTGAAGAGTTATAAAATTAATTATAGTAAAAAGTAAAAGTAATAATATTATAATAGTAAAAGTAAATAATGAGAATCATTGGTGATTCTTAAAATTAGATAAATTCGTAATTTAAGAATCATATATTAAAATTATGGAGTATAATACCAGGAGGAGAATTATGCTTCCAAACATTACATTTTAGAAAACAATATATTAAAGAACAATATCACACCACAAACCAAACAAGCCCTTAAGGAATAAGAGGGAACGTTTAAGGTGGAAATTATACTTTCGCACTTTGAATTTTAACATTTGTCCTTATTTAGTCCTTCTATTTTCTGTATATTCTTTTATTCACCACTAGATTGAGTTTAAATTATGATTGGATGAAGACAAATAAAGGATTAAATTATTTTTTGCCATTCAATTTCTAAATTTATATAAAAATTGTCATTAATTCTTTTTGGAATATTTTTCTCATTAAATTTCTGAAAAAAAGGAAAAAATACTATTATTTTGAAAGACATCTATTTACATAATGATACATATATTACAATAAAATGTGTCTATTTTTATAAATTGAATGAAAAAAATTATCTACGTTAAAAAAATATAGTGGTAAAATCTTTTTTTTTTTTGGAAACGTAATAGTAAAAACAAGCTCTAAAAAAAATTTAATGATAACTTTTAATCAATTCAAAAATTTTTAACCAATACGAAAAGTTAATTTTTACATTTTAGATTCTATATGTGCCTCTATAGGAAAAAAAAAAGATTTTATATGTTCTTAATATATGTTTAAATACAGCCCAATAAAATTTAAAGGGCTAATTAAATGTAATTAATTATAAATCCTACAATTGGAAGCCTATTTTGTTAACAGGTTTCTAGCATCAAAAAGAAACTCTGTGTTATTAGGAAAATAATCCTTTTGATATACTCCCTCCGTATTAGCTGTCAATATTTTATAAGCATTAAAAAATCATTAATTATCCTTTTATTTTACAAATTTGCCTTTTGAAATACATTCACTTAATTAATACTCTATTTTTTTTTATTAAATTAAGGATTACATTTGAAATAAGATGTACAAAATAATATCTAATTTTTTTAAAATAAAACTTATCTTGTAATAAAATTTTCTTTCTAAGTGGATATCTAATATGAAATGCAGGGAGTAATATTTAGGTTAATTATTTGTCTTGTGATTTTTTTTTATCATAATATTAATTAATTAATTCCAAAGGAAATAAAAAATAGCACAAAAATAGAATAGTTCATGCGTTCCGTAGTGCAATTGGGGAGATTTTTTTTAAATAATATATTTTTTTAAAATAATAACAAAAATGTAGTGTGTAAGGAAATATTTATATTTTTTGAATTATGTTAAAAGACGCTTGTACTTTCAGCGTCATACATCAGGTGGGGCCATGATGGAAGATACAGCCACTAATTGCATCTTTCATCATATATATATATATATATATATATATATATATATATATATATATATATATGGTTGTATATAATTTACAGTTGTTGATTATTATGGACATCAATTTGAGATATATTAATCTATAAGTAATTAAATGAGATAACTCACTTAATAAAAAATTTTGAATTTAAATGTAAAAAATTAAATATTTTAAATACTTAAATTTAAAATATTTTATTTCTTTTATAAATTTATCTGATATAAATTTAAATTAATTAAATCATTAAATACCGAATAAATTATATATATATATATATATATATATATATATATATATATATATATATATATATATATATATATATATATATATATATATATATATATATATATATATATATATATATATATAATTTAGATACTTAAAAACTATTTCATAGAAATAGTATGAATTTTATGATTATTAAATCAAGACTATTTCTTTTTTTTTTTTTTAATTTTAGATAAAAAAAATAACTATTTCTTTTTTTATATATAATTATATAGAAATTGAAGTTTGAATTTGTCAAATTTTTAATCGGAATTATACGTAATTTTTTCCTTCAAATTAATTCTAATTAAAAGAAGGAATCAATAGTTCATAGAATTCTTGTTTTTCTGTAAAAAATATGATTATTGTATTATTGTTCAATTATTTTTATTCTATTGAATAATAATAAAATAATCATATTTTTTTACAAAGAACAAGAATTCTATGAATTATTGATTACATCTTTTAATTAGAACTAATTTGAAGGAAAAAATTACGTATAATTCCGACTAAAAATTTGACAAATTCAAACTTCAATTTCTATATAATTATATATAAAAGAAGAAATAGTTATTTTTTGTCTAAAATTCAAAAAAAGAAATAATTTCTATTTAATAATCGTAAAATTCAAATTATTTCTATGAAATAGTTTTTAAGTGTCTAAATTTTTTTATATATAATTTATTCGGTATTTAATGATTTAATTAATTTAAATTTATATCAGATAAATTTATAAAAAAAATAAAATATTTTAAATTTAAGTATTTAAAATATTTAATTTTTTACATTTAAATTCAAAATTTTTGATTAAATGAGTTATCTCATTTAGTTACTTATAGATTAATATATCTCAAATTGATATCCATAATAATTAACAACGTAAATTATATACTCTCTCTCTCTATATATATATATATTTGATGAAAGATGCAGTCAGTGGCTGTGTTTTTCATTATGGTCCCATCTTATGGATGACGCTGAAAATACAAAAATTTTTTTAACACAATTCAAAAAATACAAATATTTCATGATACATATTATTTTTTAAAAAATATTATTTAAAAAATCTCCCATTCAATTGCGTTTAACTTTTTTTCTTTTTCAGGTAGTGGGGCTCACGACTTACCACTCTGATGGGCCCTACGGATCCCGTCAATACGAGGGTGGGTCAAATTCTTTAATTTCAATAGAAATTTGGGTCCGACCCGAGACTCCAAACCAGGCGAAAATTATTGGCGTAAATTCAAGCCTCGCTAGAACTCTGTAGCATTAACAGAGAAGAAGACATGGCAACCAGCATCGCCGCAAGTAGAGAATCTAGAAGAAGGAAGATTCTCGATAGAGGAGCTCACCGATTAGCTCTCATAACCGGTCAGGCCCAAAATTTTCAATCGCAATCCCGTGATAAACCGGATTCCGATTCATCTCAGCCGTTGAATTCCCATCTCCACCGCCAAGATCCGTCTCCTCATCTCTCCAGTCAAATCTTGGGTAAGCCTGCTCTCTTTCTCTAGACTAATCTGCTTATCTGAATTGTTATTATGGTTTTGGATTTTGTGATTGGACTCGTTGTCTTATACTTGCATATACTTCAAGTTTAGGCTTGAGTTTTTACTGGTACAGTTAGGTTATAGTTAGCCATGCTATTGAGAGGAAAGACAGCTTCAGCCGTATAGTATCTCTTGCTTTTAATTTTTATCGTAAGCTATTATTGCGGAAGTCAGTGGCATCTGAATAAGATTAAGCTGCAATTTATTCCTCAAACAGTTTGGCAATGGACAATTTGCCCAAAGCATACTTTTTAAGTTAAATTAGGATGCGATTCCAAGAAAAACAAAACCTGAAGATTTTTTTTCTTTCATAATTTTTCATCTTTTTATTTGTTTGTGCATCACTCGTATATAATGAATGTAATAGAAATTCATGGTAGAAAACGAGTATGTGAAAAATGAAATAAAAAATAAAATAGGAACAAAATGGGCCAAAATGACCATTAATTGAAGTTTCTTGCTAATTTGATGCAAAGGTTATTTCGAGGCAAATTATTCGTGACAAGAGAAATTAAAAAGCCAAGTTTGAAGGCCATTGTGCCCCTGCTTCTGATATTGAAGGCAAATATCTATTCTAGTTGACGAGCAAAAAAAAAAGAAAAAAAACTGTTGAAGAAAATAGATAGTGATTGGTGGAAGAAGTATGCCCGTCAAACTTATTCTAATTGAAGTTACTTGATTTGCTGCATATCTCCTTGCTTCTTCAAAATATTTGCATTTTTGTATTGTCATGGAAGTTCCTTCTCAGAATCTAAAAGGGAGTTTGGAGGTAGACCCTGTGCATTTTAGTGCATTGGTTAATACGGTCATTAAAATTTAATTCCTGCTTTTTTTTTTTTTTTCCCGCTTGGATGGTTGCTTCTGGGGTAGGGATAGGTTGTGTGTGTCTGTGAGAGGAACTCGCTGATCTCAATTATTTCATTAGCTTACAAATTCTTATAATGCATGTAATGGCAACTGGAATTTTTGTTGCTTCTTGCTTATGGGCTTGATGGTTGCAGCTTCTCCTGATGGTGGGGAAGAAGGATTCAGTTCTATATTGCCAACTAGTGATTCCATCATTGATGCTGGCCATGGAGGGAATACAACAGAACCTTCGTCGGACATGCTCAAGACAAGTGCTGAGGCCTTAAGAACTCCTGCTTCTGATGTTGACAGCAATGAACAATCCATCATTAGTCTCATCAACAGATCTGGGGTCAACTGTCCCATCTTCAAGCAGAATGCAAAACTTAGAACAGTTGCATCGGAATAGATTTGTGACTCCAAGTCAAATAAACTCCGCCATTTCAGCGACAGAGGGTTCTCGTCTTTTTTGTTCTATAATTATAGCTCTTTTTGTTGTCTTGTCATATTTTAAGTTTTTCCGCTGTTAGGCAGCAACATTGCGAAGAGCATGTTAAGTTTTAGGCCGCTTTATCTAGTTTTGCTGACTAATCTTACACTTGTTCTCGCCCGGCTAATTTTCAATAATCAGAGAGGTTCTGATAGGATATTTGGGGGAGAAAATAATGTTCCTTCGACGAGTAGATATGACTGGGCTGAACAAGCAGGGAAGGTGTTGGAGTTAGGTTTAGTGATGCAGAAGGCAATTGATGCGGTAGTCATGGATTGCAGTATATATGCAATAATTGTAATTGCTGGCATTTCCTTTGTGCGTTAACTCACTACTTGATTTTGAATGTAATTTTATTTCAACTACTGGAGGTTCATATAGATGTCCAAAGTATTTGTAGAAGCCATTCAATTCTAAATAAATTTATCATTTTCTTTTTTCTGGTACATAATCTTTTGAAGTATTCTTGTTCTTGTATGCATTCATGGAACATAGGTATAACTGTGTAGGTTTACAGAAAAACTACTTCTCTGCAATTTTTTTTTTGTCGGAAAAGAACCAATCTTTGCAGTTAAGTAGCCGGAACTAGACTGATTAACGTCAATTGGCAAGATGGGGATATGAAAACATTTGCGCCAATTTGCTTGGAAATACAGGAACAATATTAAGCAAATTCTGCTACTGCTAGAAACAATGGATGCTTCGGACATCTTCAAGATCCCAGCTACGAAGGCATCTACCTTGAATACTTGACGTTGGCGTTTCTCACTAACATCCGTCCTCTGGTATTATCTCAATCATCTGTTCAATCATGTCTTGACGGAAAACAAGCAGCTCTAGCAACCAGAATATGTCTTTTGAAAAGGCTTTTGATACATCTCCTGATACAAATTCTTCAACAATGTTGTTGACCTCAATCAAACTGCACCCCGGAGTTCTCTTCATGCTCTTACTTCTTATAAGTTTTTGCAACGTTGACATGTCTTCCCTCTTGCCAAGATCTGCACATATGTTGGAAAGCAAAACATAATTCCCTGTATCACCTGGTTCAAGCTTTTCAAGGTGCTCTATAGCAATCATAGCAATGTCAATATTACTGTAGGTCCTGCAGGAGCCTAATAAAGAACCCCAGATCTTTGAATCTGGCTTCATTGGCATCTTTTCCACAATCTTGAGAGCCTGAGTAAGGTGTCCTGCACGTCCTAGAAGATCGACCAAAATACCATAATGCTGAACTCTAGGTTCTATATGGAACTCCTTCCTCATTGTATCAAAATATATCAACCCCTCCTTCCATAAACCGGCATGAGCACAAGCTGATAAGAGACCAGCAAATGTAAAACCATTTGGCTCTATCTTTTCAGTCTTCATTGTTTCAAACATTTTAATTGCTTCGGGAGCTTTCCCCTGAGTTGCTAACCCTATGATCATTGTACTCCAAGAAATTACATCTCTTTCGTGCATTTGATCGAAGAGGTGGCAAGCTTGATCTATACAACCGCATTTTGTGTACATTTCAATCAGAGCATTGCATATACAAGGTCTAGTCAGAAGCCCATTTCTTTCACAATAGATATGTATCCACTTTCCAACCTCAAGGGCTCCAAGCTGAGCACATGCTGGCAAGACCGAAACGATACTAGCCTCATCAGGCTAACGCCAGCAACTTGCATTTGCCTAAACATATCGAGAGCATCAGCATAAGACCCAATACGGGTATTTCCTGAAATCATTGCAGTCCAAGCTACAACTGTCCTATAAGGCATTGCATCAAATAAAGCTCTTGCCTTTCTCACTTGACCCAATCTAGCATGCCCACAAAGAACGCCATTCCATGAAATCGCATTTCTTTCATCCATATTATCAAACACTTTATCTGCATCTAGCACATTACCACACTTTGCATACTTATCAATCAGTGCATTCTCAGTTATAAGATTTGACTTGGGCCCAAATTTTAAGAAGTGGGTATATACTTGCGTACCTAGATCATGAAGCAGAAGCCTTGCACAGGAATTTATAACAAATGGGAAGGTGAATTCATCAGGAAAAATGGGTTCTTCACTTGATGGTGTATTTTGCCCTAGCATTTGTTTATAAACATCGATAGTTAGGCTGTACATGGAGTTGTGGGTATATGCTCTCATCATTGCATTGTACAAAAAGGCATTCGGTTCTAGGACATGCTTGAAAAGCAATTTTGCGTAGTTGATATCCTCGTTGTTATGGCAAACATCTACCATTTTCGTCCCCAGGAAATTGCTCTGTGATAGCGAGTATTTTACCATAAGAGCATGGATTTTCATCAGTTCCGCTGTGCTCTTGCAATTCTGCAATATGGGTACAAAGAAATTTTCCAGTTCTCTGATTCTTAAGGCGCCAATTCCTTTGGCCATTACTTGTGACCACAAAGTATCAGAGAGCTTTGCACTCTGATGAACGATGAATCGATTCTCGTTCGCAGTATTGAGTGAAAGGCAGAGACTTGCGGACTTGTTACTGTTCAAAAAATGGTCTACTCAATCAAGGAGTGCAAGTGCACGGAGCTGTGCTAAAAGAAGGACTAGGATTTGATTTATGTTGAGCAATGATCTTATAGATATGTATGGAAAATGTGGTAGAGTGGACTCTGCTTATGCTGTGTTTGATAGAATGCTTGAAAGAAATGTGGTTTCTTGGACAGCTCTTATGTGCGGACACATACAGACTGGCAATGCTAACGAGTCATTATTTCTCTTCTCTCGAATGGGATTATCCAGTCTGAAACCAAACGAGTTCACTTTTTCAACGAACCTTAAAGCTTGCAGTATGTTGAACCTTCCTGATTTTGGAATGCAGATTTATAATATTTGTGTGAAAACTGGATTTGACATGGTGATTGTGGTGCGCAATTCTCTAGTTGATATGTACTCGAAGTGTGGAAAAATCAAAGAAGCAACACGAGTGTTTGTCTCTATGCCAGTTAGGAATCTTATAAGTTGGAATTCAATGATTGCAGGATATAATACTGCAGGATTTGGTGAGAAAGCTGTAATTTTGTTTCGAAAAATGTTAGAGGACAAGCCAGTTCCAGATGAGTTCACAATCACAAGCGTACTGAAGGCCTGTAGTGGCATCGATGCAATTAAAGAAGGAACCCAAATTCATGCTTTTTTGATCATTAATGGATTCCCATTTTTTTTTAAGACCAACGTTGCAGGCTCTCTTATCGATCGCTACGTGAAATGTGTGAAGTTGCATGAAGCTGAGAGAGTGTTTCGTCAGGTTGAACTGAAGAATGCGATATCATGTAGTGCGCTAATCCTTGGTTCTGCTCAAGAAGGAAATTTGGCAAAAGCAGTGGACTTGTTTAGGCAGCATAGAGAGAGTGAAATTGAAATAGATGCTTTTTTTTCTGTCAACCATGATATCTGTGTACGCTGATTTTGCTTTTGTTGAGCAGGGCAGGCAAATGCATGCGTACACCATCAAAGTACCATCTGGTTTAGACATATCAGTATGCAATTCAATTGTAGATATGTATCTCAAATGTGGAGTGATCGATGAAGCGGAGAGATTCTTCAATGAAATGTCAACAAGAGATGTCATTTCCTGGACGATTATGATCACTGGCTATGGGAAGCATGGCCTTGGTAAAGATGCAATTTCTCTCTTCGAAAAAATGCAACTCGATAACATTGAGCCTGATGATGTTACTTATTTGGCCGTGCTCTTAGCATGCAGCCATTCCGGATTAGTTGAGGAAGGTCAAGAATATTTCTCTAAGTTGTGTAGTGATCGAAAGATCAAAGCTAGAGTAGAGCATTATGCATGTATGATTGATCTTCTTGGCCGAGCTGGGCGCTTGAAAGAAGCCAAGGATATAATCGACAGCATGCCTCTAATGCCAAACATAGGAATATGGCAGACATTGCTCAGTGCTTGCAGAGTGAATGGAGACCTGGAATTAGGGAGAGAAGTTGGTAAGATTCTGTAGAAATTAGATGGTGAAAATGCTGCCAATTATGAATTATGTGATGCTGTCAAATCTTTATGCTGATGCAGGGTATTGGAACGAATGTGAGAAAATAAGAGAATCGTTGTGGAGAAAGAGGTTGAAGAAAGAAGCAGGACGAAGTTGGGTAGAGATTGGCAAAGAGGTGCACTTCTTCTATGGTGGAGATGACAGACACCCACTCACAGAGCAAATAAATGAAATCTTGAAAGAAATGGAGAAGAAGATGAACGAAGAATTGGGATATGTTTATGGGGTCAGATATGCATTGAAGGATGTGGAAGAGGAATCAAAGGAGGAGAGCTTGAGAGTTCACAGTGAGAAGTTGGCCATTGGGTTGGCATTGGTTAGCGGTGGGTGGGAAGGAAAGGGAAGGGTGATTAGGATCTTTAAAAACTTGAGATTATGCGGTGATTGTCATGAATTCATAAAGGGTCTGTCAAAGATCTTGAAAGTGGCATTTGTGGTGAGAGATGCTAATAGATTTCATAGGTTTGAGAATGGATTGTGTTCCTGCAAAAATTATTGGTAACTTGAAGAGAGCCGAGCATCCATTTCTCGCATTTCCTCAAGTGCAATTTGCTTAGGTTCAGAAAGCTTTTACTGCCATTTTACCCATATTTCTGTCACAACACTGAGATGCAATCCAAGCTTACAGGAATATAGTCAAGCAAAACACAGATTGGCTATTGTTTAATAGCAGGAATCTAAATGCCTCTTCAAATTAAGTTATATCATTTTGTGCATATATAGCTCAGTCTCCCGACACTTGTGTTTAAATAGTTCAACTCCTAGCTCTGCCAAATAGGAAAATGCAATTCCTTTAAATTATTAGTTGTATACATACAAGTCATCTGCAAAACTGATTGTCTAAGCCAGTTATCCATATGTTTTGGTAATAAATAGAATTACAAACAATGGGATATGATCTCAAGGTATGGCTCGTTCAGTTGGGATTCTTGAAAAAAGGATGATTAAGAGCTTCATGTGCAGTCAGACGTTCAGATGGTTCGTACTTCAATAAACCATGTAAAAAATCTGTCAGAGAGGATCTTGAACTCTCTATCCGTTGAGATACCATATTCTGCATCACATCAATATGATCACAGTGAATTCAAATTCACCATCTTTGTAACATCAAATGGGATTAAGATACATACTTTCACAAATAAAATAAAATAAAAAGTTCCACAACCTTGAGACTATCGAGCTTCTTCACAGCCCTGATACTTTCCCTAGAGACTGCTCCTTCAGGCCAATTCAGTCTTGATCCTCTCCTGAAATACTTTTCAGCTCCCCGGCTGTACATAATACCAGAGGTGAAAACCTCAGCAAGACATAAAATTTTGCTTCCTAATCCATTAGCAGTTCGTAAATCATTTCATAATGAGCAGGAGTAAGAATGGTAATAACACTTAAATCTATCAGTGGAGCACAAGATATAAATTTTAAGCATACAACCATCACTCAACAAATAACCAAGTTGCTTCACATATTTCATCAAGTAACTTACTTTGCCCTCCGAATCATATGCTCAGGCAGAGGCCCCAATACCCTTTCCATCATTGCCAAATGTTCCAAGTTTTCATGTGTCTGGAACAGTGCTTCACCCTGATCCAGAAGTTCCCACGGTTTAGAATCAAAAACTTTTTTTTTTCATTTGAAACAGCTTAAAAGTTAATATTGAGAAAACAACGATTTTGACCAGGTTCATGCAAATATTGAGACATGCAAGACTTACTGAGCATAGCTCCATGAGTATACAACCAACACTCCACAAGTCACATGGATAAGTCCAGCCTAGACCTGCAACATAAGAAACAGCCCCCATTTAGAAAATACGATGCTGAGTACATAATACTTCAATTAGTTGGACTGTGATCCCAAGGAAATCTGAAATACAATAGCACATATAGAAACAAAAGGCACAAGCATTGTTAACATGTTTTTGAAGAGAAAATAAAATAAAATAAATCAACTGAAGCTTGTGACAGCAGTAAACCACATAATGCTGACTCAATCACAAGAGGAGATCACAACATCAGTTCATTTAATATATTTCCATTTGTTATGACCAAAATGCTCATGCCCCAGCAATCAGCTGATATTCATAACTGCATAATTACTGAGGGGATTGCATCTCAGATACAATTGGTACAACTGTTAACAGAAAAACATGAAAAAGAAAATAGTTTCCCATGAAGCGATTGATTTCTAAACTAAAAAAAAATCATTAAAAGTAAATCCAACAGTCACTATCAGGGAAGGGGATTCCCGGCAGGTACTATCATTGCATTGTTTTGGGAGTAGGTCAAGACATTGACAAGTTGCCAGATCAAGGATCCATATGAATATGCAAGCCCCACACAAAAGGCTCAATTCTAGTGGAAACCAAACACTAGATTTTACACATAAATCTAATGCGTGGGTTTCAGAAACCATCTGTTCCACCTTTCTTCTTGATCTTCAAAAACATATTTTTAAGTATTTCTAACCTCAACTCTCAAACTTAATGTGCTTGAATAAGAACAGAACACACATAAAAGCAAATGCAGTAACCAGTTACCTAGAATAACCTCAGGGGCTCTGTAATGTCTTGTGGACACAATGGAGCTATGAACATTCTGATTATCAAATGCAGTACTACCAAAATCAATCAGCTTAATGGCACTTGACTTTGGCAAGCACCTGAAATTTGTTTCATCTGAAGGATTCCTCTGTATCATTTCAAGGATTTTCTTTATCATTATAGCCGATTCTAAACCCAAATCTAAAATGACATAATTTTCCAATTAAAAGGCCAAATACCTTGCAACTTGGAACCTTTATATATTCAGAAGATACAAGAAGTATATTTTCTGGCTTCAGGTCAGTATGAATTAGGCGTAAATCATGCATATCTGCCAAATATGATAATCATAGGAAAAAAATTGTTATAACAAATGCAAGCTATCTGTGGATAAAAATAGACTGCAATGAACATAGATACTGATCAGGACAGATGAGGAAAGTGATAAAACAGAAGCCAAGAACTATCCACACACATGCTACAGATTCCAAAAGCTGATGTCCAAATTCCCGAACAAGATCCACAGGGAATGGGCAGTATTTATTTCTCTTTAGAAAATCAAATAAACTTGGTCCAAGCTTCTCAAATACCTGGTAACACCATTGAAATGGTATCAAAGGGTGATTTGTCTTTAGTTTCCAGTTCAATCAATGAAGTCAATGTGGACTAATCACGTTTAAACTGACACAATCGAATAAAACATAAGAAGACCACACGTATATATCTTTCATAATTAACAAAAGAAGACCACACAGGTTCGTCTCACAATATCTTAGAGAGATGACAAAAGTCAAAAGGCAAAGAACGGCAATCCATAGGCATGCATGGACTTATAATTCATAATTAAAAAAAGCAGACCACATGAACTGTGGATAGAGCTTCTAGCCGTTACTTAATGTGGAGATCATAATGTTCCTACGGAAAAAAAAATGAAGCAAACGGCAGGTTTCAGCGGATTACTTACTATACAAATATGATTGCGATAGTCAAACCAGTTCCTGATCTGCACACAACTGCATAAACGAAACAACATGCGGGAGGATGAGACAGAGGTGGGCATGAATCAAGATACGCGCAATCAGCTGAAACCCAGAAATATGTACCGTGAAGCTCTGGCTTTGTCATTCTTAGAAAGCTGTTGTAGTATATCAACTTCAATCATAGCTGCATCACGATACTTCCTTATGCTGCGAACTACCTTGACTGCTACATATTCCCGAGTTTCCCGATCCCAACATTCCAAAACTCGGCCAAAAGTGCCTACAACACTAGCAATTTGCTGAATGGCACAAGCAGAATGACAAAAATTAACATCTTCTAGATATCATTAGCACTCGGCTGCTAACCTTCACCCATTTTGCTGAGTATTTTATCTGTTATACAGTATTTATGGGGCAAAAAAGGGGGTTTTAATCAACGTTTGTTCGAAGTATATAAATATAAGAATGCTCGATGAATAAAACAAAGAATTAAACTTTAACCAAGAACTTACATCGTGGAGTAAGATTCTCGCTAAGATTAAACACGTAATGCCCTTCACGATCGTCATCTCTCCTCGGCGGTGAAGCACGCCTTGAGGTCCCTTCACCTTCAATTCGATTCATCACCATACCTCTTTGTGCCTAAAAACGTCCAATCAAATAAAACCATGGCCAGCCAAGGTCAGATTATAAAAAGCTGGCGCTTTTGCAAACTATTAAAGAGCTAAAACCCTAAACTTTGCGTAAGCTCGAAGGGACACCGAGTTCCTCTTAGATAACCCTAACCCTATCCAGAATTGAAGACCTGAAAATGAACCAACCTCTGGTACAGAAGGGCTTACGTCCCAGGCAAGTCGAGGCCGTTTCCTGATACGCTCCTTCTCCACTTTCAAAACTTCTGCTGCAACCATGTTTATCCAGCAATCTCCCTCTCTCTCTCTCTCTCTCTGACGTAATTAGAAATATGTATCTGCAACACAAAATTCCAACAGAACTTGAAGAGAATTAGGGTTTTTAACGGAGATTAAAGGAGTTAATTTGTTCTAGAGAAATTGAAGGATTTGGGTGGACAAGGATTGAAAAGATTGAGGAGAGAGGCCGAGTTAGGGTTCGTTAAATAGTTATTAAAAGCTGCCGTTGCGGGAAACTATTTACTCATGTGTTTCGCGGTTCATGGAATATCTCCTGCTCTTTCATGTAAAAGGTGCCACGTGGCTATTCATTCACCGTTCATAAAATATATAAGGAAAAGGTACTAAAATAGCATTCATATTGTCTCCCACCGGTTAAAATACTTTTAATTTTTTTAGAACAAAACAGCCATTGATTTAAGACCACAAGTGAGCCCTAGTAGGATTAATATGCAGTTGAATAAGAGGTTAAAAGAGTTTTCGTGTAAAAGAATAGTTAATTATGTAATCGGAGTGCAATCGAAATTAATGTAAAAGTAAAGTGTAGTTTCGTAAATTGTCATATTAGGGGTATAAGAGTGTCACAATTTAATTGGTATTAAAACATAAATTTAGGCGGTTCTGAACGATAAGATGTTAGAAAATATATTAGACGTGTGTTTACATAATATTGTGGCCTTAATGCCGATGTTATCTTCTATAGGATAAAGATGGAATCAAATTTTAGTGAAAATGTAGGCGAGACGACTGGAAGTGTAAATCCCGTGCATGATAACCTTCTTGTACTTGAGCAACCACCACCAATAGGAGGTTTAGTTCCATCTCCAGAAAATCCAGTATTAGTGCAAGGGCTAATGCAGATAATAGATAGGCTGATTGCTCCAAAGGCACCTACCGATCTTAATAGAATGAGAGGGGCAAAAGAGTTTATGGGCACGTTAGTAGATGAATCAGATGTAGCTGAGTTTTGGTTGGAGAAATTGAAGAGAATATTGCAAGAGATTAATTATCCACAGAATCAACAAGTTACATGTGCAATGTCCCTATTGTAAGGTCCAGCTTATGATTGGTGAAAAGAGACACGTTACTAAAGCGTATAAAGAAGCCAAATGGAAGGAGTTTATAAGCCTAAAATAAAGAAATTTGATAGTAGCTGAGTATGAAAATAAGTTTAGTCAACTCAGTAAATACATGCTCGATACATTGATGACTGAAGAATTTAAATGTCGACAGTTTGAAGATGGTTTCAATGAAACCATTCGAGAATGTTTGATACCAATAACTGCCATACAAAAAGTGAATTATTATCAGTTAGTTGAGGCTGCCTTAAAGGTGGAAGAAATCGAATAAATGAAGCAAAAGAAAGAACAAAAGAAAAAAGGCAAGATAATGGAATGACTGGTAGTAAAAAGGCTCATAAAGCTAAAAGTAAGCAAGCTACTCAAGGTTCAGCTCAAGAGCTAGTCTCAGTAGTTATAGCTACATCACCATCTAATAGAGGTAGCACCCCATCGATATGTGAGTATTGTCAAAAGAGGCATTGAGGTGTGTGTAGAAAGCTCACTGGAGTTTACTTCAAGTGTGGCAGTATGGAAAATGTGCTAGCCAGTTGCACCCAAACTCGATAAAGTCTAGCCTCGCAAGTGAATGAAGGCAATGTTATTGTTTCAAAAACTGGTAGAGGTAGAGAAAGTCGTGGCAAAAGGGGCTGAACACCATCTGAAACGGTAGAGAAACTTGTAGCTTTTGATATTTCAGCTCGAGTGTATGCTATGATTGGGGAGAACAAGGATGATCTTGGAAATATATCTGGTATGTTTTATCCAGTGTTATTTTTCATATGATGTTGTTACTTAGAAATAGTGTAATAGTATATTCAGTAACGAGAAAAATTTTGAGGACAAAATTTTTTAAGGGGGAGAGAAATGTGAGGCCCCAAAGTATACCCTAGTAGGATTAGTATGTAGTTGAATAAGAGGTTGAAAGAGTTTTCGTGTGAAAGAATCATTAATTATGTAATTGGGATATAATCAAAATTAATGTAAAAGTGAAGGGTAATTTCATAAATTGTCATATTGGGAGTATAAGGGTGTCACACTTGATATTCTAAAATCAATATTAAAATTCCCCTAATTCGTTAACCTACCGTCAACTTCGAATTAACTGTGGTAATGTAGAAAAATATACCACATTATCACCACATATATTTTTAATCAAAATATAATTAGGAGCATTTTAGCACCGTAAGAAAAATTTTGGAGGCATTTTAGTACTTTAAGTAAGATGTTAAAGGCATTATAGTACCCTAATAAAAATATTAAAAATTAATATTTATTACATTAGATATTAATCAATATTTGTTACATTAATTAATAAATACTTTTTACATAAATGTACAAATAAGAAAAAAATTATAAATAAATTATATAGCTAAAAAATATTTATTACCTGTACTTGATCTATTTGGAACTATTTTAGCTATAAAATCGATTCGACATATTGAAGTTTCAAATTAAAATCAACGTTTTCCTATTTTTTTAATTAAAAAATCAATTTAGATTTATTTCACTTTACAACCAATTTATACACCTTGTAAAATCTAAATTACTAAATAAAATTGGATTCAAAGTTAGTAAATTTAAGAAATAGTGGAGAAATTTGTAGTAAAATTAAGAAATGATAGAGAAATAGTGAAATTTGGCATGCATATTTCAAAAAAAAAAACTTTAATATAGGTAAAACATTAGTTTAATATAATCTAGAGAAGAGTGTAATTTTCTCGAGTGTTGCTCATTCCATTTAGGAAAATTCTTACAAGAGCCAATAATTTGATATCAATAGAAAATTTAATAATTTCTACTAATTTTTGTATTAGTAAAATAATCAATGATAAATAGAATAATATAAAAAATCATATGTGGTCAAAATGATTGAATTATCTAAAAATTTTTAATTCACCATAATTTAAATATAAAATTCATAAAAAATTAATTAATAAATATTCTTGACCTATATAATTTATTTATAATTATTTTCTTATTCGTACATTTATGTAAAAAGTATTTATTAATTAATGTAACAAATATTGATTAATATATAATGTACTAAATATTGATTTTTAATATTTTTTATCAGGATACTATAATACCTTTAATATCTTGTTCAAAGTACTAAAATTTTCCTATAGTGCTAAAATGCTCCTGATTATATTTTGATTAAAAATACATGTAGCGCTGATGTGGCATATTTTTTTACTTGTCAATACCACGTTAGCGCCGTTAACTTGGATTTAACGGTAAGTTGACGAAAGGGTATTTTAAAATCAATTTTAGAACATCGGGTGTATTTTTATTCCTAAAAAAAACTTTAAGAGCATTTTAGCCTATTTGAGATAACTTGGAGGACATTTTAACACCTTTTTCGACATACATACTACATACCAAGAAAAGCAAGGAAACCAAGCGAATCCTAGGGCAAAGAAGATTCTGAGCATTGATGTTCCTATAGTGTGTTATTTTACACTTTCAAATTTAGTTGCAAATGCCAGAGATTGAACAATACTGTAAATAGGAATGATCACGGGACAGGATGGGGGTGGGGATTGTTGTAACGACTACTCTAAAACTTCTTGTTACCTATCATCATACGTATTATCTTACATGTAATTTAATATAAAATAAGCCGTTTGCATAATTGTTAGTTTAGCTTTCAATATTTATGTACATAAATCAACAGATTATGATAGTCCATATAAAAGGAAACACTTGGTCAAATTACATTAACACCATTATGTTCTTTACAATACAATTTACTTAGTATATTATGACATTTATAATGACAAAAGTAAAATACAAATTCCCTATTTTGTTTCTTTTTATCCATGATGTTGGTCTTGTTGCTGTAGATCTTGCCTCTAAAAGAATCCAAACTTTATGTACCTACACGAATTAACACTCGTGCTAAGCTATACAGCTCAGTGGGAAACATAAACTATGAAGATGACCTCTTATAGAAATCATCGATAACATAGACATATGTGAGCATACAATTAGACATATAATAAGAAAATATCCATAGCAGACAATATGTTCATAACATTGCAAAACATTATGCATCTTACTTCATCATGCACAATTATGATATCTTCACCAATCATCTTTGTTTATCATATTCTTACTTCATTCGATTACTTATTAAAGTACTTAATTAGTATATAAGGTCATATAAGCTAAGTTTACAGTTGAATTCTAATAGTCGTTCTTAAGTGATTAAACTTAGTTAATTAGTTTTCTAAGCATCTATTCTACTAACATGATTCCATAACATACAAATATTCATGTTACTTGACTATTATTATCCTGTATATCATGTACATTTATTGATAGTCTTAATTTGTTTATCGTTATCAAGTCAATCTCGTATTTCTTACCTACCTTCTAGTTTATCAATGCATTAGTATAGTAATTTATGTTTAACTCTTAAATTAACCAAATATATATATATATGTTTAAATTATTAGTTCATGTTCAAAAATTATATCTTTACAATAGTGATTACAATCTTAAATTAAGCATGATCCACATATCAATTATTCGATATTGCATATGCAACATATAACTACAAAGAATATATGCATGCGTAACATGACTGCTGACAAGTAATCTTACATATTCATATATAATTTATGGCCTTAAGTGAAGAAAGCATTAGATAATTTTAACACCAAATGCTTATGATATCATACTATCATAAAATTTCATGTTTAACTATAGTTTCATTTAATCTCGTATTTTTTTATTTATTATGCATAGATTCATGGGAAGTGATATTTAAGATGTCACCACTTTTATATTGTTATTCATATTGTTTTGCTTATATCCTGTATTAATTCTGCACCTTTTTTGATGTGTGGATATGGGCAATACTAGGATACCTGAAGTTACAAAAGGATACCCAAAGGTACCAGACTATAGATCAACACAAGGCCAAATCTATACTATAGATTGGTCAAGAGAACCTAGACGGGGTCGGCAAGTGACCCAAATGGGGTCAAAATATAGGGATCCAAATGGGATCAAACTGTATTAAGACCCAAATAGGGTCAAACATGTAGTAGCTGTAATATACCCTTATAGACATATCTATCTATCTATAATCTAGATATAGATGTTGTAGCGCCCTCCATGCAAATACCCTATTACACATGTATCATGAATACTACTAATCATACTTATACTTCATATTCATTTAACTATCATTTAGCCATATGGTTTCATATGATTATATTCGTGCTACAAGTCTATTCATGTTTTTCTTTTCATACCTAGTATCATGCATACTAAACTATATGAATATTACTTCATGTATATCAAATGCACACATGTTCTTTCGTAGCTTTACTACTAGTGAGTTACAATATTCCACATAGGTTATATACATATCATAAGATAACTGGCCATTATACAAAACAGATGATAGTTGTAATACAAAACATCCTACATTAAGGTTATAAGTCGATGGTTGGCCCTTCCTGATGCAGAGATCTTCCGTCAACAAAAGTCTTGCTAACTGAACCTACACGGATAAATAACCCATGCTAAGCTATAAAGCTTAGTGGAAAATAACTAAAGATGGATGACCACTCACATAGGTCATCAAAACATACATATACAATATATAAATACTATAAACAACATGTACCACATATCATGGCAATAATAACATATACTTTTAGGCATAAAGCATATTCTTATGTACATAAACCTTGTACCCAAGAGAGTAACACATATTTCATTTTCATAATTCATATAGATGACCATTTTTCATGTGAACATATTCAAATGAAACATAATCCATGTGGGTAAACCAATAATGTAATCCACACTATCAATCTTTAGTCAAATAACTTTAACTGTTTAATTTTGATCATTACTATGAATAATGTTTAGCCTGCCTTAGCTTTATCAGTGGATAACGGGAATTATGGATACACATCGGTATCAAAAGAAGGATATCCGAAGATATCGGATCTATAAACCCAAACGGGGCCAAACTGTACTGTGGACCGATCAAGCAGACCCAAACGGGGTCGTCTATCAACCCAAACGGGGCTGATCATGATCCAAACGGGATCATATATACTATGGTCCCAATTGGGCCAAACTATGGCAGCTACAATTTCCCTATAGGTGCCTATCTATCCACATCTAAAACTCTATCATAGGCAGAACTATATTCGTGTTCAATTCACATATTAATACTATATTTATAGTATATTGTTGCACATATACAGAGTCTTGTAAAACTATGAGTTCTCTGGTGCATAATCAGATATATGCACATTTCATATGCCAAGTTATACATCTGGCTATTCAAATCTGTATGACTTTACAATTTGTATCATAACATATAAGCATGACATATAATCATCATATCATATACTTGATCATGCTCTCATTAAGCATTTCACATGTTCATAGTCATGCCAAAACATCTCCTATCTCATAGGGCAATTAGATGCTTATATACTCATATATATAATCATAAATTTACATACCTGTGGGTACATTTGCATATAGTTGACTTATTCTTATGAGCATGTTACCAATATATATATATATATATATATATATATATATATATATATATATATATATATATATATATATATATATATATATATATATATATACCTTTATCATCATTCAAATCATGTGCTGTACAAAATATCAACATATTTCCATATGGGCATATACACATGCCAAGGTCATACTATTATAGTTCTTATTTCATAGCATAGGTACACGTCAAAATGTGTACTATCATGTCATAGGATTACTTGTGTATATATATATCAATTTGGCATGTGACAATCATGCATAAGACTATTTACATTTATAGGTTAGATATTTCATCACTAGTCTTTATTCATATACACAAATGAATGCATATGTATGCATATAAATCCTTCATTGATAGTCATATTACATGCCTTATCCAATTAACTTTACTATCACATAAACAACTATTTGTCTCAATTACTTAAAAATCATATTATCAAGTGCAGCAAAAATCTGCACATTAATGTAAATTCTGTTTCTGTGAGCAGTCTAGGAAACTAGTCCGGATTCAACCCTAGATTACATGCACTTAGAGATAGATTTAAGATTAGGTTTCTTCATGTGAAATATAGGTATGGAAGTCTATTTTTCAATGCAAAAAAAATCACTCAATTTGCTGTTCTGTAGCTCAATTTATGAGCAAAAAAATCCAGGTAGGTCATTCAGTCGTGAAAGAGTGTTCGACTCATGAAGAGCTTCACGAGTGAAGCAAAAAGGGCAAATCTCATGTCTCGTGAAGGAGTTCACGAGTGGACAAGAAAATCTATACATCACGACTCATGAAGAGCTTAACGAGTTGGACTAATGTTCACGACTCGTGAAGAGCTTCACGAGTGAACCCAACATTCCCAGAGGAAGAAGAAAATGCACGACTCGTGAAGAGCTTCACGAGTCGGACAAAAGTTCACGACTCGTGAAGACATTCACGACTCAGCAAGGACTATCTTCTTCAATCTCATATTGTTAAAATGCAGCAAAATGTAACTTTGAATTCTGTAAATCCTACCCAGTTCCAGCAATCAATTTCACATGCATTATGAACAGCCTAAATTCCCATACCTTGGCTGACAAATCCTATATCTTCAACCTCTAGCAATGTCCTTTCCTTTGCTCCTTCTTCCCTCCACTTCTCCTTCACAAATATCATCATCATCAACTTTTAAATTTCCAGCATATGTACAATTTCCTCAGTTAACTTGAAAAGAAGAAGAAGAAGAAGATGGAGATGATGAAGGGTTAAATTAAGAGTTTAATTACCTTAGTTTACTGCACTAAACTCATGATTAACCCACAAACATTATCACCTAATTGCTTGAGATGATTGAATGAAAATCAAAGGAAGAAGAGATAAACAATTTTCTGGTTTTCTTTCTTCAAATGCCGATCTCAAGGTCTCAACCAGCCACCTCACATTCCACTAACTTCTTATCTTTATATCAACAAGCAAAATTCTCTCTATGGTCCCTTGAAAGTTTGCATGCCACACAAATGCCACAAACCTTTATGCATGTTAGACTTTAACCCCTCCACTAACTCTTTTTCAAAAATCAACCTATCAATTTATTCATCCTTTCAAATTAACCTTGAATTAAATGCTTCTATTCACAATTGGCCATTAAAATGCCAAAAATACAAATTTACCCCAAATTAATACCTCTTTACTTCAATTGCACTCTCAATTGATATTAAACCATACTCTTTATTTTATTTTCATGCAATTAACATAATAACATGATAATTTACCCCCTTACTTAAACACAAAAATATGCAAATTAAATTAGGGTCATGTTAGGGGCTTTACAATTCTCTCCCCCTTAAGAATTTCGTCCCTGAAATTCATACCTGTTTTGAATAAATGAGGATATTGTTCCTTCATAGCTGTTTCTGGCTCCCAAGTATCTTCTTGTATATCATGATGTTGCCAGAATACTTTAATAAGTGGAATTTGCTTATTCCTTAGCCGTCTAACTTCTCTAGCCAGAATTGTTATAAGCTCTTCATCATAAGTGAAATCCGGCTGTACTTGCACATCTTGAATTGGTATCACATGGAATTTATTTGAATGATACCTTCGAAGCATAGAAAAATGAAACACACCATGAAGTTTGGCTAGTTCTATAGGGAGAGCCAATCCATATGCTACTGGCCCAACTCTGTGAAGAATCTCATATGGGCCAATAAACCTTGGGCTCAGTTTACCCTTTTTCCCAAATCTCAATACTTTTCTCCAAGGGGACACTTTCAAAAACACTTTGTCACCCACTTGATATTCAATATCCTTTCTTTTCAAATCAGCATATGACTTCTGTCTATCACTAGTTTCCTTCAATCTCTGCTTGATAACTTGTACCTTTTTTTCTGTATCTTTGACAATATCAGGACCAATAACTTTGCGCTCAGACAATTCAGTCCAGTAAATAGGAGTTCTACATTTTCGGCCATACAAGGCCTCATAAGATGCCATCTCGATGCTCCTTTGATAACTGTTATTGTAGGCGAACTCCATTAAGGGTAGATATCTATCCCAACTTCCTGCAAAATTCAAAACACATCCTCTCATCATATCCTCTAGAATTTGGATAACCCATTCAGATTGCCCATCCATCTGAGGGTGGAATGCTGTACTGTAACGAAGCTGAGTTCCCAATGCTTGTTGCAAACTTTGCCAAAATCTCGATGTGAATCTCGGGTCTCGATCAGAGATTATTGACACCAGAATGCCATGCAATCTAACAATCTCATTTACATAAAGTTCTGCCAATTTATCCATAGGGTAATCCTTTCGAATTGGTATGAAATGAGCTGATTTAGTCAGCTTGTCAACTATAAACCAAACTGCATCATGCTTTTTCTGTGTAAGGGGCAATCCTATTACAAAATTCATGGTAATATCCTCTCATTTACATTGAGGAATTGGAATGGGGTTCAACAAACCAGAGGGTAACTGGTGCTCTGCTTTTACCTGCTGACAAGTCAAATATTTGGAGACATACGCTACCATATCTTTCTTCATGCCAGGCCACCAATAACTTTGTTTCAAATCCTGATACATCTTATTCCCACCAGGGTGTATAGTAAATACTGTATTGCGAGCCTCATTCAATACTGTTCTTTTTAATTCTTTGTAATCAAGAACATATAATCTATTCTGGTAATACACGCACCCATCCTCTTTCACTGAATACTCAGACTGGGTTCCTTCATATGAAGACTTCAAAATCTGCTGCAACTTTTCATCATGTTTTTGTGCATCAATCACTGTTTGCTTCATACAAGGTCTAGCCTTCAACTGTGCTATTAAAGCACCATCATATGCAAGTTTCCATCTACAGCGATGTGCAATCATAACAGCCATCATTTTACTGCTCAAGGCATCAGCTACCATATTAGCTTTGCCTGGATGGTAATCCACTATACAATCATAATCTTTAAATAGTTCTAACCATCTTCGCTGTCTCAAGTTAAGTTCCTTTTGAGTGAGCAAATATTTAAGACTTTTGTGATCTGTATAGATTCTGTACTTTTCCCCATACAAATAATGTCGCCAAATTTTTAAGGCAAACACTACTGCTGCTAACTCTAGGTCATGGGTTGGATAGTTCTGTTCATGCGGCTTTAACTGTCTAGATGCATAGGCAATTACTTTACCATCTTGCATTAACACACAACCCAAGCCAACTCTAGAAGCATCACTATACATAGCAAACTCCTTTCCTGTAACTAGTTGTGCCAAAACTGGAGCCTCTGTCAAAAATTTCTTCAACTGCTCAAAACTTGCTTGACACCGGTCAGTCCACTCAAACTTTATACCCTTTCTTAACAGTTTAGTGAGTGGTGCAGCTATAACTGAAAAGCCTTTCACAAAACGATGGTAATAACCTGCTAAGCCCAAAAAACTTCTCACTTCTGTCACATTTCGAGGCGGCTTCCAATTCACTATAGCCTCAATTTTTGCTGGATCTACTCTAATGCCTTCAGAAGATACTATATGACCAAGGAAAGAAATCTCCTTAAGCCAGAAATCACATTTGCTCAGCTTAGTATATAACTTATTCTCCCTCAGAGTTTGTAAAACAATTCTCAAATGCTCAGCATGTTTCGCTTTAGTTCTCGAATACACCAAAATGTCATCTATGAACACAACAATAAATTGATCCAGGTAGGGTCTAAACACCCTATTCATAAGATCCATAAACGCAGCCGGTGCATTTGTTAACCCAAATGGCATCACCAGAAACTCATAATGTCCATATCGGGTTCTAAAGGTTGTTTTGGAAACATCTACATCCTTAACCCGAAGTTGATAATAACCCGATCGCAAATCAATCTTGGAAAACACTCTCGCACCTTTCAACTGATCAAATAAATCATCAATTCTAGGTAAAGGCTACTTATTTTTCACTGTTACCCTATTTAACTGTCTGTAATCTATGCACATCCTCATAGACCCATCTTTTTTTTTCACAAATAAAACTGGTACACCCCAAGGTGATGTACTAGGCCTAATGAGGCCTTTGTCAAGAAACTCCTGTAGCTGTACCTTTAGTTCCTTCAATTCCAAATGAGCCATCCTGTATGGTGCCTTCGAAATAAGAGCTGTACCAGGTAGAATGTCTATAGACAATTCAACTTCCCTCTCAGGTGGAAGACTAGGTAAGTCTTCAAGGAACACATCAGGAAATTCTTTCACCACTGGAATTTCTTGAAGATTCACATTCTCTTTTCTTGAATCAAGCACAAGTGCTAAGAAAGCTTCACATCCTTTCTTAGAAATCGCTTAGCTTGCATAACTGTTATTACATTAGCTATGGGTTTAGATCGAATGCCCTGTACTATAATTTCTTTACCATCAACACCAATAAGAGTTACAGTTTTAGCTTCACAATTAATCACTACATGATGTCTAGACAGCCAATCCATACCCAGTATAATATCAAACTCCCGAAATGGCAACTCAATAAGATCAACAAAGAATTCTTTCCCTTGAATTACAATAGGACACTGTTTATGCACTCTATTAACAACAACACTGTAACCCAAAGGGTTGGTTACACATATATCATATTCCAGTTCATGTACAATAGACTCATTTCTACCCATATCCCCAGTGCAAACATAAGAATGAGTGGAACCAGGATCAATAAGTGCATGCATATCAGAATCAAAGAGAGAGAAAATACCAGCTATTTCTTCTGGAGCACTCTGATCCTCTCTAGCTTTCATTGCATAAACTCGAATAGGAACAACTGGAGCTGTAGGCCTGTCAACTGATTCAGAAATGTTCTTGGACTGGGATCCCTGATAACTCGATCCCCCACGTCCTCTTCCTCTGCCTCTACCTGAAGATGGCGCATTGTAAGTTCCTATACTGCCCTGCTGTCCAACACCCTAATCCCTTTTCGAAGGAAAATTTTCCATGAAGTGATCGGTACCACCACACTTGAAACATGCCCCAGTCAATTTCCTGCAACTATCCCATTGTTGCCTAGAACAATGGGGACACACTGGAGGTTGCCTCCCACTTTGTTTCCCTGAAGCTTCCTTTCTTTGCTTAGACAATGCAGAAGATTCTTGTCTCCTGTCCCTTTTTGCAGAACTATAGCCAGACTCAGCTGGCTGATTTTCTTGTGCTCCTCTAGCTCTCTTTCCTGTAAAAGATCCACCCTTGGCCCCACTTCTTCTCTGTTCTCTCTCCCTTTTTACAATGTCATTCTTTTCAACTCGTAAGGTTGCTGTAACCAGTTGAGTGAAGTTAACCACTTGCAAAGATGTAGATCCAATTAACTTTTCTCTGATACGATCATTTAACCTATCTTCAAACTGTCTACATTTAAAAGCATCAGTTAACATCTTATCAGGAGCATATTTGCACAGGTGACTGAATTCTTTCTCATACTTAGCCACAGACATAACTCTCTGTTTCAAATTGAGAAACTGCTTTAACTTCTCTTGCTTTTACGCCTTAGTAACATACTTTTTCTTGAATTCAGCTATGAAAAATTCCCATGTAAGGGGATCTGGTAGCTGGGGTTGCTTCAACACCAACTTCCACCAATCATAAGTTGCTCCCTGTAATAAAGACACAACACAAGATGCCTTAAGACCCACTGGACAACGAATTTCATCAAAAAATCTTTCTAGCCTTTCTAGCCAAAATTTAGCTTCTTCATACTGTTCCAAATTAGTGCCTAAAAACTCTTCAGCACCATGCTTTCTAATTTCAGATATTGGAGCTTTAGGTGCTATCATTCTTTAAAGAATTTGAGCGATATCCTGTGATATTTTTAACAATGCTTCTACAGGGATGGCTGCTGGGACCTCATTTGGATTGGATGATGAAAATCCAGGATTAGAAGGATTGGTTCTAACTGGCCTGTTACTTTCAGCCGATTCTTGAAAAGCATCCCTAGAGCTCTCCATCTTTGATCTATAAGAAAACAGGGACTTCTGCATCAGGCCAACAAAACACTATATCATACTACAGAATCCTAGGTTCATTTTTACCCAGAAAAGGCTAAACCTAGGCTTTGATACCAAAAATTGTAACACCCTCCATGCAAATACCCTATTACACATGTATCATGAATACTACTAATCATGCTTATACTTTATATTCATTTAACTATCATTTAGCCATATGGTTTCATATGATTATATTCATGCCACAAGTCTATTCCTGTTTTTCTTTTCATACCTAGTATCATGCATACTAAACTATATGAATATTACTTCATGCATATCACATACACATATGTTCTTTCGTAGCTTTACTACTAGTGAGTTACAATATTCCACATAGGTTATATACATATCATAAGATAACTGGCCATTATACAAAACAGATGATAGTTGTAATACAAAACATCCTACATCAAGGTTATAAGTCGATGGTTGGCCCTTCCTGATGCAGAGATCGTCCCTCAACAAAAGTCTTGCTAATTGAACCTACACGGATAAATAACCCGTGCTAAGCTATAAAGCTTAGTGGGGAATAACTAAAGATGGATGACCACTCACATAGGTCATCAAAACGTACATATACAATATATAAATACTATAAACAACATGTACCACATATCATGGCAATAATAACATATACTTTTAGGCATAAAACATATTCTCATGTACATAAACCTTGTACCCAAGAGAGTAACACATATTTCATTTTCATAATTCATATAAATGACCATTTTTCATGTGAACATATTCAAATGAAACATAATCCCTATGGGTAAACCAATAATGTAATCCACACTATCAATCTTTAGTCAAATAACTTTAACTGTTTAATTTTGATCATTACTATGAATAATGTTTAGCCTGCCTTAGCTTTATCAGTGGATAACGGAAACTATGGATACATATCGGTATCAAAAGAAGGATATCCGAAGATATCAGATCTATAGACCCAAACGGGGCCAAACTGTACTATGGACCGGTCAAGCAGACCCAAACGGGGTCGCCTATCAACCCAAACGGGGCTAATCATGATCCAAATGGGATCATATATACTATGGACCCAATTGGACCAAACTATGGCTGCTGCAATTTCCCTATAGGTGCCTATCTATCCACATCTAAAACTCTATCGTAGGCAGAACTATATTCGTGTTCAATTCACATATTAATACTGTATTCATAGTATACTGTTGCACATATATAGAGTCTTGTAAAACTATGAGTTCTCTGGTGCATAATCAGATATATGCACATTTCATATGCCAAGTTATACATCTGGCTATTCAAATCTGTATGACTTTACAATTTGTATCATAACATATAAGCATGACATATAATCATCACATCATATACTTGATCATGCTCTCATTAAGCATTTCACATGTTCATAGTCATGCCAAAACATCTCCTATCTCATAGGGCAATTACATGCTCATATACTCATATATATAATCATAAATTTACATACCTGTGGGTACATTTGCATATAGTTGATTTATTCTTATGAGCATGTTACCAATATATATATATATACCTTTATCATCATTCAAATCATGTGCTGTACAAAATATCAACATATTTCCATATGGGCATATACACATGCCAAGGTCATACTATTATAGTTCCTATTTCATAGCATAGGTACACGTCAAAATGTGTACTATCATGTCATAGGATTACTTGTGTATATATATATCAATTTGGCATGTGACAATCATGCATAAGACTATTTACATGTATAGGTTAGATATTTCATCACTAGTCTTTATTCATATACACAAATGAATGCATATGTATGCATATAAATCCTTCATTGATAGTCATATTACATGCCTTATCCAATTAACTTTACTATCACATAAACAACTATTTGTCTCAATTACTTAAAAATCATATTATCAAGTGCAGCAAAAATCTGCACATTAATGTAAATTCTATTTCCGTGAGCAGTCTAGGAAACTAGTCCGGATTCAACCCTAGATTACATGCACTTAGAGATAGATTTAAGATTAGGTTTCTTCATGTGAAATATAGGTATGGAAGTGTATTTTTCAATGCAAAAAAATCACTCAATTTGTTGTTATGTAGCTCAATTTATGAGCAAAACAATCCAGGTAGGTCATTCAGTCGTGAAAGAGTGTTCGACTCGTGAAGAGCTTCACGAGTGAAGCAAAAAGGGCAAATCTCATGTCTCGTGAAGGAGTTCACGAGTGGAGAAGAAAAGCTATACATCACGACTCGTGAAGAGCTTCACGAGTCGAACTAATGTTCACGACTCGTGAAGAGCTTCACAAGTGAACCCAACATTCCCAGAGGAAGAAGAAAATGCATGACTCGTGAAGAGCTTCACGAGTAGGACAAAAGTTCATGACTCAGCAAGGACAATCTTTTTTAACCTCACATTGTTAAAATCCAGCAAAACGTAACTTTGAATTCTGTAAATCCTACCCAGTTCCAGCAATCAATTTCACATGCATTATGAACAGCCTAAATTCCCATACCTTGGCTGACAAATCCTATATCTTCAACCTCTAGCAATGTCCTTTCCTTTGCTCCTTCTTCCCTCCACTTCTCCTTCACAAATATCATCATCATCAACTTTTAAATTTCCAGCATATGTACAATTTCCTCAGTTAACTTGAAAAGAAGAAGAAGAAGAAGATGGAGATGATGAAGGGTTAAATTAAGAGTTTAATTACCTTAGTTTACTGCACTAAACTCATGATTAACCCACAAACATTATCACCTAATTGCTTGAGATGATTGAATGAAAATCAAAGGAAGAAAAGATAAACAATTTTCTGGTTTTCTCTCTTCAAATGCCGATCTCAAGGTCTCAACCAGCCACCTCACATTCCACTAACTTCTTATCTTTATATCAACAAACAAAATTCTCTCTATGGTCCCTTGAAAGTTTGCATGCCACACAAATGCCACAAACCTTTATGCATGTTAGACTTTAACCCCTCCACTAACTCTTTTTCAAAAATCAACCTATCAATTTATTCATCCTTTCAAATTAACCTTGAATTAAATGCTTCTATTCACAATTGGCCACTAAAATGCCAAAAATACAAATTTACCCCAAATTAATACTTCTTTACTTCAATTGCACCCTTAATTGATATTAAACCATACTCTTTATTTTATTTTCATGCAATTAACATAATAACATGATAATTTACCCCCTTACTTAAACACAAAAATATGCAAATTAAATTAGGGTCATGTTAGGGGCCTTACAGATGCAGACAACTGTAATTTTTTACTTTAATCTCTTTACTCTCCCATTTCATGCTTATTTATCTGTAACTTATTTGCATGAACATATCTAGGAATAAGGAATCATATGCATATTCATTTATATCTATATACTCTTACAATCTGGTGCATCTTATTTTCATGCATTAGAACCAGTTATGTAACTATAAGCAAATTAATATATCATTTCATTAAAACATCTATATATCAATACATGTTCAAGCTCATATGTCATTATTCAACTTTTATGTCCTAGTACATTAACATATATTTTTGAGGTTAATATGAAAATCTAGTAAACTAACTTCTTTGCATGCTTGTATACATCTTTGCATATTTAGATGAATATGTACTTATTTGTAATTTGTATAACCTAGTTGTCTAGTGTACATGAATACATGTACATGCATTCTTTATAATCATAACATCATAACTTTGAACATTAATGTATTATTACAATTTAAACATCCATGTAAGTTCACATTCCCTAACTATAATATCTTTAAACATCTATGTGACTATTTATATCTCATTTGCATCTTAAGTTTAAACATGTTACTATTTGTCCCAATCAATTAGCATGCTAATCATACATATACATTATGTTTGAATTTTATTCTTATATGTCAATATGATTCTCACATATTTAGTGTCACTGGTTACTTTTGTTTCTATATTTAGAATGCTTTAAAAATGTTTAGAAAGGTTTAGACAAGGTTTGGTAACAATTTGGATCCTAAAAATCAAGTTTAGAAGGGGGCATAAGAGGGTTATTGTCATTACTATATAGGTACTAACCGTGAAATAAATGCAATTTTGCTTCTGAAATGATTTTGGACTATCTCTATAACACCTTTATCACTATGTACTGTTCATACAGAGATCGATTATCAACGATATCATATCAGTATAACAATTATGAGATACGCTGCCACTAGCAAACGGTAAAATTGTTTTTCAACATAAAAAATACTTAAACACAAAACATGAAATCAATTCATAATTATAAATTCTTACAGTCTATACTGATACTTTCATAAATAATAAACCTATTCATACAAGTTCTTAAATTACATTCCTACACATACACAAATATACATGACATGCCTTCAAGCCACTAAAACCTGCATCTCACTTTTCATCACGATCATCAGCAAGATCTTGGCCACTTCAATACCTTTGGTCTTCAAATCTGCATGCAGCAAAATACTACGTGCTGAGCATTAAAAATGCCCAATGATGGATACATATCCTAAACTTTCCAAACCTTTAATCAAACATGCACACATTCTTATTTCCTACATCTAGTAACTATTATTCCTATTAACATACTTAGTTAAATTATTTTTCATAATTACTTTGCTTGCACTATAACTAGTCATCCTATAACAATTTCTTTTAATTACCTTTAATCATTTACATAAGAACCACACTATTATCTTCCCTCCTTCCATCTATTCCTTTACCTCTATATTATCTTTATCTTTTTATTACCTAATCATATATCTAACTAATTTGCTTTTTAATTCCTTAATTAACACTATTATCAACAATTTACATATTAGTCTTTAAACTTTTAAGTAGTGACAATAATACCTTTTAATCTTAATTGTTTACTTTAGTGCCAATACTTAATCCTAGTAACATACTTAAACTATTACTGATCGTACACTTATCATCTAATTCTTACACTATCATTCAAATATCATATAATTCTTAGATTAGCATTCTTGTGATCGATTTACAATCTAGTCCCTCATCTTTTATTAGTTCACAAATTTGCCATGTTTTTCCATTTATGTACGATAATGCCATTTTTATTCTTCTTTATATAGTTCATTCATTATTTGATATACAAATTATAATTTGGTCCCTAAAGTATTACTTTGGTGGCAAAGTTTGTGGGTAAATGTCTGATATGTCAACAAGTGAAGACTGAACACCAGGTTTCTTCAAAATTGCTTCATCCTCTTTTGATACCAGAGTGAAAATGGGATAGGGTAACTATGGACTTTGTAATAAGATTTCCTATCACTCAAAAGAAACATGGTGCCATATGGATGATCATTGACAGACTCACCAAATCTGCTCATTTCTTGCCAATACGGATGGATTATCCTTTAACTAAGCTGACATAAATCTACATCAATGAGATAGTAAGATTGTATGGAGTGCCATCATCTATTATTTCATATAGGGATCCTAGGTTTACTTCTCATTTCTGGAAAATTTTGCAAGAAACTAAAGGTACTAGGCTCTATTTTAGCACAACATTTCATCTCCAGATAGATGGCCTGTCAAAATGAGTGATTCAGATTTTGGAAGATATGATTTGATGCCGTGTGTTAGAGTTTGGTAGCAGTTGGAAGAAGATTTGTCTCTTATAGAATTTTCCTACAATAATAGCTACCAATCCAACATTAAAATGACTGCTTTTGAGGCTGTGTATGGTAGGAAGTGCCAAACTCCCTTGTGTTGGATAGAATTGAGTGAAAAGAAATTGGTAGGATCTTATTTGATCCATGATTCAGAAGAAAAGATGCAGATCATCAAAGGTAGATTGAAAGAAGCCATGGACCACCAGAAATCCTATGCAAATCTGAAAAGAAAAGATATAGAGTTTCAGGTCGGAGATAGAGTGTTTCTGAAGGTATCTCTATGGAAAAAAGTTCTGAGATTTGGTAAGAAGGGCAAGCTGAGTCCTGGATTCATTGGCCCTTATGATATACTTCAGCGAGTAGATCCCGTAGCGTACCGATTGAAGCTACCATCGAAGTTGGAAAAGATGTACAATGTATCCCACGTGTCCATGCTCCGTAAGTATATGTCTGATCCTAGCCATGTGATCACACCATAAGAAATTCAGGTGCAGATCAACATGACTTATGAAGAAAGACCGATAAGGATCTTAGCTAGGGAGGTTAGACAGCTCAGGAATAAACAGATTCCACTAGTGAAGGTCTTATGGCATCATCATAATGTAGAGAAGGTTACGTGGGAGCCAAAAGCAGCAATAAGATAAAAATATCCCCTGCTTTTCAAATCAGGTAAATTTTGAGGATAAAATTTCTTTTAGTAGGGGAGAATTGTAATGGCCTCAACACCGATTAGTCATAAACAATGTTTTCCAATAGTTAACAGTGCTTTTGGGCTGAAAAATACATTCGGCAGTAAAAAATATTTTATTGAATTATCAAAAAATATTGATCACAGTAGTCCATGGTTGAAATTTGAAGTGATTTTAAGGTTAAATAGGCCTCCAAAAGTTAAAAATATGAAAAACGGAGTGGTTCGATTTTAGGTTAACTAGTTTGACCATAGTTTGATCAAGCCATTAAAAATAGTAAATGAAGTATAAAAATTGCATATATATACCTAAAATGATGTGTAGATTATTTTGGTTTCAAAAAGTAAAATTTTCGGTAACATCGGTATTTTTGAATCGAATCGGTTTAATTGAATCGAATAAAAAATTAACTCTGATTGGGCTGAAATTTTGTGTACGGCCTATTTTTGATGTGATAAGAATGATATAATCATTTTTAGAGTGATTTGAGGTTGGAAAGAGAGAGAATTACACTTTATTTAATGGAATTGGGTTGGACCAAAGCTCAACCCATTAAGACCCCTATATAAAGGATGGAAAATCTAATTTTTGGTCCAGCCACCTCACTTCCATCAGCTTTCTTCTTCTTCCTGCATAGTTAAAACCCATTTAGTTCCATTTTTTCATTTTTCTTTGTGATTTCTCTTAAATTCTCTCTATCCAAGCAAAAGAAAGGTTATTCTGCCTCTCTAGTTGCTCGATCTAGCCACTATCTTGTCATTTGAGGAAGATAAGCTAAGAAAATCAAGTGAGAAAGTTGAGAAGTCAAATTGAGGTATGAAAAATTTAAGGGTTTAAATTTTTATAAAGGTATTTCTTAATATTTTTGGGTGCCTAGATGTCATTTATGATGTTTATTTTAGCAAAATATAGCAAAAAATGGTGTTTTGATGGCTTTTGTAACCGACCATGATAGGTACTCAAAGTAAAGGCCAAATTTCTAAAGCAAAAGGGAAAGAAAAGGAAGCCTAGGCAAGGCTAAGGTAAGAAAAAAAGGTTAGTAGCTTTAAATCCAACTATTTCCCATTATTTAGCATGATTTTCCTTTACGTAAGTTAGGAAAAATCGGGTAAATGTGTGTATAATTGAAATTAACCTTGGATTAGTGTAATTAGACCTTAAATAGGCTTATTAGAGGGCTTAAATAAAATTTAAAGAACATGTATAAAGGACTTTTCATAGTGGCTGAATTATTTCTTTAGGGAAAGTAATGTGTATTTTCAAGCCTTTAAATGATTATAAGCATAAAATAACATGTCCATAAATTTTTATAAACTTTATGGAATTTAATTGAATATTTTTGTTAAGAATTTTGTTTATGTATAAAGTGAAAAATGTTGAATTAATGTGAATTAATTCATAAATTGATGAAAAATGGTGAATTATATTGTCTTAATTCACAAACTATGTAAAAAACATTGAAAAAGTAAATGATCAACTGTTTGAAATGAAAGAACTATTGAAAGTATAAAAAATCTATTAAATGTTTTGTAAATAAGTGAAATTGTTCCCTTAGAATTGTCAGGCAGTCAAAATCTAACTCATGATATAATTGGCTAGCTATAGGGATAATTATACCACAGTGCAAGTCATGACAACTTATTTTGCTATGGTAGGATCATTGATCTCCATAGTATTTGACTGTTATGTTATCTGATCTATGAGAAATGATCGTTTGGGGTCATTTCTCAGTCTGTATGTGGTTCTATGGGATCCACATCCCGTATATCCGGTCTGAAAATTTTTATCGGGAGTGTACTAGGGGCATTAATGTAAAAATAAACTAAAAAGGTTTAAAAAATAAGTAAAAGTGAAGTTAAGAGTGAAAAAAGACCTAATTGAAAGAAATTAAGAGTTTAGGGGTAAAACTATAAATTCTCCAAAAAGTATGTTAGATGAGTAAAAGTAATTAAGAAATAATGATAAAAGGTTAAAATGGTAATTTAATGTCCAAACAGTCTAAAATGAAGTTTTGTAAAGTTCAGAGACTAAAATGTAATTTTAGGTAAAAATGATAAAGTAAAGCCCAACTAATTATTTTATATGCCAAAAGCCAAAATTTGAAGTGAAAATAATGATAATAATAGCAATTTTGTAATTAAATTGTAAAAGGGCATTTTCGTAATTAATTGAAAAATTAAGGATTTAAATGAAAAGTTTACTAAAATTATAGTATTAAGGTAAAAAGAATGCTAAAAATGAGTTAAAATGCTTTTTAATAAGAATTATTGAAATTTTGCACTTTTGGTGCAATTATATTTTTTTGGAAAATTATATGATTTTTAGTTATTACTTGGCATATTTAATGTTTAGTACGTAGGATTTACTATTTGCAGGTATTGATTGTGATATGGAGCATTAGTACACAAGGATAAAGAATTTTGAAGGATTAAAGCAATATTTTATTTTGGCATGTATATTACTGTAAATATTTAAAGTTTAAAAGTGGATTTATTATAGTATTTGGATTGTATTACTGTATATGGATTTAATTGGTATTGGATATTTTATGTATGGATGAGTTGTGTTTGAGGATATGTGATTGAGGTGATTTTGTTGATTATAAACTGTTGTGCCCCTAAGGGGCTGTGATTATTATCTAATTTTTAGGGGGCTAGTCCAATGTATAGCCATTATATTGCCAAATTTTTGTAAAATGAATAGTAAATTTAATAGTTATAGGTCATCGAAAATATGGACTAAGTATATGAATATTGGATAAGTATTATGGGTTAATGAAAAGTTAAAGGCTAAGTTTATGAATTTTAAGTTAAGAAAAAAAAATTTCGGTCAAACGCTTAAATCAGAAAGACTGTTACAGTAAGGGTGTTACAGCTAGCATCCTATTGGTCCACTTGGTTAACTTTAGATAATTGCACTTAGCTCTCTAGTCTTCTTCAATTTCTTATGCTTACCACAAAACTTACACATTTTTCATTTTAACTGAACTCTCAATATTATATTCTCGTTCAATTATGCACATATATGACTTAATATAAAATAACCATTTTGCCCTTCCTCTTTTAAATTAATTTCATTCAAGTCATTTCCTACACTTTCAACACTTATCTCTTTATATTACTTTCATTATATATCCTTGACATACCCGATTACAACTAGGGTATAAATTGGGGCCTCAAAATTGCACCTCCACTCACTACCTTGCCAGTGGCGAGGATTCCTTGTCCCCGCCCCCGATTCAATAATAGGGAGGAAATTTTTCTTGTCCCCACCTTGCATGGATCCCTACCCTTGAAAAAAATATTTTTTAATTTTTAAAATATAATATTTTATAAATAATTAAAATTAAAATATAACATTTAATAAAGAGATAAGGTGAATTTTTACCCCTATCTATTTAAAATAGAGTACTTTTTCCCGTAAACTTTTTTTTAGCCCATTTTGCCCTTGAAGTCATTTTTTTATTCGAATTTATCAACTTAAGTTTATAATGTTAATATATTTCTCTAACTAACGGTAGCACCACGTGGATAACGGCACAGATGGAAGCCAATAGGAATATGACATATTAGTACTCCCTTTTCCAATCATCAGTCTAGTCAGTAAAAAAATTAAATTTAAAATTGATGAAGTGGCCTTAAATATGACATGCTGAAAATATTAAAAAATTAAAAAAGAAAAAGAAAGTGAAAAAAATCTATTTTTTTCAAGAAAATGCAGTGCAGTGTAGAGAATCCCACTCTACATTTGATATTTCAGCAAACATACTTTCATATTGCTTAGAGACAATAACTTCTAAGAGACTTTCATACATCAATTCAAACATCTTCTTATTTGAAATGGACTTTGCATGTAACACCCTTACTGAACAGTCTAACTAAAACAAGTTATAAGCCGAATTTTTTTTTTGAATCTTAAATATTCCATCGACTCCAGGCTTGTCCAAAAAGAAATACTTATAAATTAAGTAAGTCGATAAAACTATAATTGTCCAAGTAACTAATTACCAGATAAAAATTAGATAATATAACGTCTAAAAACTTATCTAATCCACTTGCAAAATCAAACAATTTTCTTAGCCCTTCAGGGGCACAACAATACAAAAATAATTTCACTAAGCATCTCATACATCCATTCACATTATTTCAATTCCTTTTCAATCCAGAAAATATAGTTATTCAGAATCTTCAATATTTTTGTACAGTTTGTGAACCATTTTTCACTTATGTTATGAATTATTTCACAATAATTCAGCAAATTATCTTTAAACTACTTTTCAGTCATCAAAAGAATCTACTTTATATAGATTCTTTCAAATTACTTTAAACATTCTAATAGCTATGTATTAACAATACTTGTATTAATCATGATAGTTTATACCTAACTATTTTATGTTCATAGGAATGAATTCATATTCAATTATTCAAACCATTAATGCATGAATCAACATATAAACACATAATCACTACAAAAGGACATACCTGTATGGTTCATCATAACCATCGCCCATGCTCCACTGTACTTAATTTAATCATCAAACATACTATATTCAATACATGTATTCAATGTATTACCCTTAATAGAGATGTCTATATATGTGTATAAATTTAATATCATGCTTATATATGTAACTATATAATCTTAAGTAGTCATATACTAAGGCAATCATGTGTAAAAGCATAACATTTTTAACATCAGTTTTTCATACAATTACATGCTTTGTATTTGGTTTTGTTAGTGGCAGTTTTGTTATACTAGTAAGAGGTTATAACTGAAACCTAGCATAGACTTCGTCGGTTATATTGAATAAGGAGCCTATGTACAGAAATCGAATATCAGAGTTGAATGACAGAGATCAGGATAACCAAGAGTTTAGAGGAGTGATGTGGTTAAGTGATAAAGGGGTTAAAAAGGAGTAATAGAAGATCAGTTATCATTAGACAGAAGATTTATTAATTGATGAAAGACTGCTTATATTTCGGATTGATGAATTAATCAATTAAAGAACAAACATATGCTCTATTATAATATTCTGAAGATATCATGACGTGGGGAAAAATGAGTAACAGTAACTACAATTTTGCTATTCAGATAAATTTTGAGGACGAAATTTTATTAAGTGGGGGAGACTTGTAATGCCCCAAAAATTCGGATTGATTATAGTTGGTAAATAATACCTTTTGATACCAGTTTGCAAGTATCAATTAGTAAGAATCCGATATAAGTTAGCGTTATTTTCGGGTTTTAATTTAATAATTGTTAATTAAAACATATTATGAAAATTAATAATAATAATAATAATAATAATAATAATAATAAAAGGTGAGATTTAAAAAGGAATGTGTGGTTAAGTTATAAGGAAGGGAAAAATAAAGAAATTAAAAAAAAGAAGAAAAATTATGGAAGCAATATCGAGAAAGGGAGGCGGTGTTGCCATCGTCTGGTCTGGCTGTATCTGCTCACGATGCCGGCGAGGAGGCACAAATCGTCGCCGCTGCCACCATCTTCCAGTCCTCCGTTAACGTCATCGTCCTCCGGTGGTTCCCTTCCTTTCGTTTTGTTCATCACTACCACCATAACTTCTCTCCCTCTCTCCGGCGATTCACGATGGCAGATGGCCATATGGATGCTGTCGATTAATTTGCAAGGGCTAGGAGTTTCATCCGACACCCTTCACCTACCTCCAATCACCGACAAGATGCAGATCGGATGGGAGGAAGAGCTAGCGATCTAAGTCAAATTTTTGGCCAACTCCGACGGCCGTTGGACGCGTGAGCATTGGCCGAAAGTTACCGATGGCTTGATCTACTAGTGGATGGCTTCGATGTCTTTTCAAAAAGTCTCTGGCGAGGCTCTGAATAGGTAGAATAGAAAGGGCATTTTGGGCTTTGACTCTACGATATGGGAATTATGTTAAAAATGTGATTTCATGTATAGTATTGAAGTAAGATTTGGTTAATTTTTATGCTATTATGGATGGAAAAATTAAGTTTTGCATTACTTAGATTATACAAGTACCCATCACTATATTTTGTCTAGCTAAATTATATTTTGCAACATACTTATTAGCTTGGGAATGAAATAAAAATTGAATGACTGTAAATACCCATATTGACACTAAGTGTGGGTGTCTGGAAAGTTAACTAGCGAGAGAAAATAAAAAAGAAGAAACCTGAGATGCTGCCTATTGTAGGTTGGCTTAGGTTTATTCATGGTCCGGGCCTGATGTGTCAACGAGGGTGCTGAGCCTTCTTAGAGGGGTGGAGTCAGTCAAAGGCTATCACATACAGGTGGATTCAGTTAAAGGATCCCACATCGATTGGAGAGGAGAACGAAATAATCCTTATAAGGCTATGGATACCTCTCCTTTATCGAGGCCTTTTGGGGAGACCCAAAAATAAAACCGTGAGGGCTAAGGCCCAAAGCAGACAATATCGACAAGCAACCATCCGAGGATGTTACATTGCATCATCAACCAGGAAAAGAAATAAAAAGAAGAGAAAACCCAGGAAAAGAAATAAAACGAAGAGGAAAAAGAAACTAAAATTATGGGAAATTGAGAAGATAGGTGGCTTTGAAAAAAGATCTAAAGTGGCATCAATTTAGTGGATTATTGATTATGTGTTTTTTTAGGAAACTTGATTCTCCAAAATTAAAACCTAATAAACCAAAAAGCATTAGAGAACAAAAAATTCCCGATTAGAGGCAAAAGCATGAGATTCAAACCAAAGCAAAGAAAAAGAAAACATAAGGAATTTTTGTGAGCAAAAGAAAGAAAAGAAAGGAAAAAATGAGGGATTTTTATATTTATAAATAAATTATAATTGAAGTGGATCACATGATGTTAGCTTAGAAGAAGAAGAAGAAGAAGAAGAAAAAGAAGAAGAAAAAGAAGGGAAAAGCTTTAAAGAAAGGCGAATTGGGAAAGCAAATCATAGATTATGAGAGTAATATAGAAGGTGAGATTTGACTGACCTTGAAGATCGAGAATGTTTTTTGCTAATCTTGCAAAAAACATGCCTCATCTCTGGTTTCCTAAAAAAAAGGTGTCGGATCTTCTCCAATTCTTGCTTTATCTTTCACTATTATATTTCTATCATAGAAATTTTTGGGGGCAGTTGTTCATCTCTAAAGACGAAGGAGAAAAAGAACACAAGGAGAGAGAAGAGTAAGAGGGAGCACATTCAAACACAAAAATCTATAAAGATTAAAAATGGCAAACAAAAATTAATAGCAAATCCAAAAATCAAGAACCCTCTCTTTATGTGTGTGGGAGAAGAAGAAGAAGAAGAGAGAGAGATAATGCATAAAAAATTTGAATTTTTTTATTGTTTAACTTTTATGCCACGTAATCGCCACATAAGCCTTTTATTTGTCTTTTTTTTCGTTGATTGGATTTATGACTAGGAGAGATGAAAATGATGTGTCGAAATGTGATTGTTCGACGTTAGTTCCGTTAGCCACATCAGTTTTCCATCATGGCCAGGGGAAAATTGCATCATAAAATGGAGTTCAAGGGCATAATTGGCTAAAAAATAGAATAAGGGCAAAAATACTCTCTTTTAAATAGTACAGAGATAAAAATTTCCTTTATCCCATTAATAAATAAAAAATCTAAAATCAATCATAATTTAAATTAACATAAATTTTAACCATTGACAAACATAAAATTAAATATAATTTAAAACTTAATAATCATAAAATTAAATATAAAAAACCAAAACTTAATCAAGTTACAATAATACACTGACATGAAGAGAATCAAATATGAAAGCATCTTAATCACAAAATATAGCTTAACAAAGCAAACTTAATCAACATAATAACAATACCCAAACACCTAATTAACATTTGTTAACCAGCTATTCTTTCAGAAAAAAATAGAAATAAACAATGAAAATTAATAAAAGCAAAGTTTTATATTAATATTAATGTATAATAATTGAACAGTATGAGTATCAGCCTCATGGAGGTGGCCATTAATGAAGCTAGTTTTAGGTTTAGTATTCGCGCCCAAATCCAATTGATAGTCCAAAACCTCCATCATCTCCCTTGATTTTCCTTCACTTTCCTTGGAAACAAACAACTTTATGAGCTTAATAAGAGAAACATTGATATACTCTTTTTATTTATTTAAAAAAAGGAAAATTGAAAAACCAACTTCTGGTTGAATCCATGAATCCCCAACCACAACTGTCTCCATCATCAATTTTCTCCCAAATCCTTACAATTCAAAACAACAAGAGCATGAATAAGAAAAAAGGAGAATCAAATAGTAGCAGAGGCTAAAATAGAAAAAGAAAAAAGATTAATATTCCTATAAAGCAAAAGAAAAAGGGAAATACCACATACCAATAAGAAAATCTGCATAAAGCAGACATATTTGAAAATCAAAAGAAAGAAAAAGATTACAAAAAGGAAACAAAAAACATGAGACATATTTGAAAATAAAAAATAGAAAAATACTACTCTAAAAAGCAACCGTAAAGATCAAGATTCAGGAAAAAAACAACGTTTATTAGCAAAAGGAAATAGAAAACAGTTAAAGATTCCTGATAAAAATAAAAATTCAAACAAAATAAATGGAAGAAAGAGAGAAAGCTATCACCTTAGTTAACCATAAATATTTTAGATTCGACGATGATTTTGGCCTCTGATAAGATCAGCGGCTATGAGGGAGAGAGAGGAGCGGTTGTGAGGAAAGAAGAAAAAAAAGGGCAGAGTGGAAACTTAGAGTTAAATTAGGGTTTTGCTTGCCTATTTATATACAACGGCATATTTGTAAATAACTAAAAATCTAAAGATATATTTGTAATAATATCTCGGGGCGGGGATTCCCATGGGGCAGATACCCCATTCCCTGCCCCCGTCCAGAAATAAAAAATAGGGATTTTTTTTATCCCTATTTTCTCGGGGAAAAATTTTGTTGATTTCCTGCTCCGTTTGGGTCGGATCCCCATCGAGATTAAGTATTTTCTTCCTCGTAATCATCCCTAGCTGTAAATATTTATGCTCTTAATCAAAGTAAATGGATGAAGGTACAATTTTTTTTTGTTAAAAATGTAATATAATCTTTTGTACAATTTTATTTTACTTTTTTTTTTAAATTAGAGTAATATTGCCTATCCGTTTACGGTCTATTAAAATTGACCGATTTCCATCCGTTTACCTCAAAAGTGTAATATAACTCATTTATTTTTACTTTAATTCAATGTTACTATTGAATTTTTAAAACCGAAACAATATTGGTAAACTAAAATAATATTAGTTTTTTATCAACTATTTTTTAAAATATCTCAATTTTCTATTTGCTAGCATTAATATATAATATCTGAATCATTAACAAATGACCAAAAAAAATGTTCTTTATACGTACAACACATGGTATAAAGAAAAGTAAATGATAAAAATCCAAATTAAAAGAAATAAATCAATTTATTTTATTGAAACTATTAATTTCTTAAAAATTTATAATTTTATATGTTTTCTTTTTATATACTAAAAAAAAGCTTTCGCTTCGATTAATAGATTATACTTTTTCTTAAAAAAGCCAATCACATGGGCAGAAGGAAAGTGGTTGAGACAAACTTAAAAAAATTACTTATATGGTACATATATTAATATTAAAAATTAAGAGTATATTTTCATTTTGCTCCCCTAAATTATGTATGTATAATTGAACAGAGCATGTTCTAAAAATTAAAATCTCTTTTATTTTAATTTTCAAATATTTTAATTTTATTAATTAGCTCTCTAACTATAAAAATTACACTTTTATTTTGATTAAAAATAAAAAAAATGTACAATTATCTTTATCATTTAGCAAATAATGCAAAAAATGAACAAATAATTAACTAATTATATTTTTAGGTTTACAATTTACTTTTTTTTTATTATTTTAATACTCCTTCCATTTCAAATAAATAGACACACTTTTTTTTGTCATTTTTTTAAAATTACAGCCCAATTTATTTTTTATACTATAATTAATTGCTCAATTTTCTAATTTACCTTTATTTAATATTCATTGTTACCAAAAAATATTAAATATTATCTAATACTTTTCACATATACATTTAATAAATATAGGAATGAATTAGTAAAAGTGCTAATAAATTATATTATTCTAAAAATATTAATTGCATTTTCTTATTTCTTGTAAAATAGAAAGTGTGTCAATCTCTATGATGCGTTGGAAGTATTATTTTGTTTATTGTAAAAACCAGTTAGAGTATTAGAGATTCAATTTGACCAATAATTTTTAACAAAGGTGAATTTTCTTAAAAATCAAAATTTTAACCAAATCTGTATGCAATTTTTAATTTATAGTTAATTTACTCATGTATCTAATTAACACTTTTCTTTTGCATAATTTATTGTATACTTATAATAAAAATTCATAATATTGTAGTGCAAATATACAGTAGGAAAAAAATAGTTAAAAAAGTATAGATGACATATAGTAAAAGTAAATTAAAAATTATATTCTAATTTGACCTAAAAGTTAATTTTAGCGCTATTTAACCAAGTCAAATTGAACATTTTCCTATAAGAAATTTATCTTATTCTTTTGGACTCCAAACTAATTTTTTTTCTTGGCCCCCTCAAACAAAAATTTTTGACATCACCTTTAACTAACAGTTTTATTTAAAACGATTGATCGAAAAAAATATTAGCTGAAACAGTTGTTTGTCTCTAAGATGTCAAATTTAGTGAATTATTTGAAAATTTCAAAGAATCGTAACCATGACTAACACTATGACAACAAAAATAGCTTCAATTTCATTTTTGAAGAATGTGAAGATTTTTTTGCAGTAAAAAAAAGTTTTTACTTCTAAGATCAAGAATATTATATGAGGGTTTTTAGTGAAAATTTTTAATTTTTGTATGTAAAATTTTCCGTTGAATTTGTTGATTTGTAATTTTCAAAGGGGAGCAGATGGATGAATTTTTATTTCTTTATTTTACTTTAATTTTTTCGAGTGATGATGGAAAATTGGAGTCACATTTTTCATGTATTTAAATAGCGAATTAGATGCCAAGTACTATAGATGAAATTGGAGTTAGATCCCAAAATAAATATACATTGCAAAGTGATGGCAACATGATTACATTGGAATGGCTCCACGAAACAAATAAAGCAAAGATCTTTCTTTTGTCTTTTTCAAGAAAAGCATTAAAAACATATCTTTTAATTTATAAATTATAATTTATTTATATGTGATATCAAATTTTTATTGGAGATGTGACGGTGAAAATATGAGCTATTAGCTATTGTTTAAATCGTTTGATTGTGCACGCTCCATTAATTACATAATTTAAATATGTATGCACTATATATGCACTATAGATGCCTTATATTTGTAATATTTTTAAAATAATGTTTCTTTAAAAAAATTAAAAAATTATTTTGTATTAGAAAATATTTAAAAAATCAAAGTAAATTTTAATCTTTCAACAACTGTTTGCGGAATCAAATATGAAACTTATGAAATAGATCGGCCTTTTTCCCAGTGCGGTGCTAGAGTCATCGTTAGAGTTGAAGTGACAACAACTAATCGAGGTTTCAGGTATGACAGTAACATCTGGCATGTGACACTGCTAATTTTCTAAATTATAATTAATATTTTGAATATATATTTCAATTTCAAATTTGTGGCTCAATGGTAAAAGTCTATACTTCGTGCGCATTGTGAGAAACGAAACCTTTTGCCATTAAACAATAACATTTTATTTTAAATACATGTTCAAAATATTAATTATAATTTAAAAAATTGATTGTGTCAAATATCATTGTCACACTTGCGATTGTAAATCTGACAACAACTTTGATATCACAACATTATATTGCGATTTTACTGAAAAAATTAAATATATTTTGTGAATCAAATATAAGATCGTGCAAACATTTGCTGCGAGATTAAAACTTATTCCAATTTTATAAATACTTTCTAATAGAGTCTAATTTTTTAAAATTTTTTAAAAATATTATTTAAAAAAAGTCTTCCTGTATTTATTAGAAATTTAGAATTTATTACTTAGTCCTTTGTAGAATGTGCCCCAGCTTTCTTTCATGGGTAGAACTGGAACTGAATTTTGGAGTCCACCATCAATTGATGGTTTAAAAAATTAATGTGGATTTGCGGAATCAAAAGGGTGGGTTTGATATGCTGCTAAGGAATCACTTTGGTCAAATCACTAAATCAATCTCTCATCCTTTGAATCCATTACTGTTGGAAGCTACAGCTACTAGAGAGACTTTCATCCACGCCAAAGCATATCTGAAAGTTTCTTTCATCTTACAAACAAACTGTTTAATAATACTTGTTTACTCCTTTTTTTTTTTTATGTTATCTGTTGTTATATTTCTCCTAAAACTAATAAAATTGTATATATATTACTTTTTCGTTCATTTTTATCTGTTATTTTTGAGTAAAATTTAAATTATATTTATTTATCACTTTTAAACTTTCAATATAATTTAATTTATTTTTTCAATTTATTTTTTTTTCAATAAAATTAAAATCAATTAGATTTAATAATTTAGTGTTAATCACGTAATTTAATATTAAATTTAAATTTATTTATTATTTTTTAATTATAATAAAAATAATAAAAATTATTGATAAAAAAGAACGAAAGAAGTATACTTTACTCGTCAATTTTGGGACAAAAAAAAAAAGAAAACCACCGTTATGACACCATCCATCCATAGTATTGCCACTAAATTTTTAAAAAAAGATAAATTTTACTATTATATTTTAAAAATAATATTAAATTTACAAAAATAAATATATTTTATCGCTAAAATATAAAATATATGATATTATATAATTGATTTATGTATAAATAATATTATATTTATTTTAAATTTTAATGATAAAAATAATTAATAAAATAATATATTTTTTCGTGTTTTTACTTTAAAATATTGTATTAATTATTTTATTTATTCAAAAATAATCCATGCCAAAGCATATATGAAAGTTTCTTTCATCTTACAAACAAACTGTTTAATAATATACTTGTTTACTCCTTTTGTTTTGTTATCGATTGTTATGTTTCTCCTAAAACCAATATAATTATATATATATTACTTTCTTCGTTTCTTTTTATCTGTTATTTTTGAGTAAAATTTAAATTTTATTTATCTGTCACTTTTAAATTTTTAATATAATTTAATTTATTTTTTTAATTTATTTTTCTTTTTCAATAAAGTCAGAATAAATTAAATTTAATAATTTAATATTAATCATATAATTTAATAATAAATTTAAATTTATTTATTATTTTTTAATTTTAATAAAAATAACTGATAAAAGTAACTATAGTTTACTCATCAGTTTTGGGACCTAAAGAAAGAAAACCACCATTATGACACCATCCATCCACAGTATTGCCACTAAATTTAAAAAAAATAAATTTTACTATTATATTTTAAAAATAATATTAAATTTACAAAAATAAATATATTTTATCGCTAAAATATAAAATATATGATATTATATAATTGATTTATGCATAAATAATATTATATTTATTTTAATTTTTCATTATAAAACTAATTAATAAAATAATATATTTTTTTAATAAATTTGAAAAGCTCAAGCCAATAGTTCGAACAAAATCGAATAATCCCAGTCCTCAAAAAGCGTGGAAGCCACGCGACAACCATAACCCACCCCTTATAAACAACTGCACTTCTCTTCTATATCTGCCGTCCGCCGCCGCCGTGCACATGCAGTCCCTCCAAGACAAAGCCTCCCTGTGGAGTGGAGTTCCCACTGCCGATGCTTTCGCCATTGATAATACCAATTTGTTTCACAAACTTGGCCTTCCCACTTTCATCACTCTCTCCACCAATTTCTACACCAGGTAATTTCTGCTAATGCCATTTTTAAACGTTTATTGGTTTTTTAAGGGTTTGTTTTTCATTGGTTAATGGCGAATTCAGGGTTTATGATGATGAAGAAGAATGGTTTAGGTCCATTTTTGCTAATTCCAAGAAAGAAGAAGCTATCCAAAATCAATATGAATTCTTTGTGCAGAGAATGGGTGGCCCTTCTCTTTATTCACAGAGGAAAGGTTTGCGATTTCTTTTAGCTTCATTTGCCCAATTTTCTAGTTTAATTAATTAGAAGTTCATTAGATGTATAATTGTGCGTTGGTAGAGCAATTTATGGGTTGTGATTGCCTTGCTACTGCAGTTTCTAGCCAATTTGATATGTTTTTTTTTGAGCATATAATATATGTGGATTCAATTTCATTAGCTCTTGATCTAGAATGGAAATGGAATAGGGTAGAATGAAGCTTGTGGTATATTGAGTACTTGAACATCTATTTTTAGCAGCTATCAATTGCAATGTATTTTACAAATAACAGCCAATTTGTCTGTTTCGGTGAAGTGTGTTTATGGATGGAATTTGAATGCGATGAATTTGTAATCACGACTATACTTAAGCTGTGATCCTGTACCAATCTTCAAGATTTCTGCTTCTTGATAGCTGTAGGAGAAGTATATGCTTAGGTGAACCTTCTTATTCCTTTTCTATTTTCACTTTGTTACCGTAAGATGGTATTTTAATTTAGATGGTACTATACAGATTTATGTGTACACCAGATTTTTTGTACATCCTCTCAAAAATTTTTTTTATTGGCATGTAAAAGCAGCGTGTAATGATCAATCTTTTCTGCTATTTCAATTTATGGCAGGTCATCCTGCACTAATAGGACGCCACCGGCCATTTCCCGTCACGCATCAAGCTGCAGAAAGGTGGTTATACCACATGCAGGAGGCATTAGACAGCACCCCAGATATTGATGAAGATTCAAAAATCAAAATGATGAATTTTTTCAGGCACGAATTGTATCAAATTATGTCTTCTAGAGTCGTAATTTACTTTTTCTTTGATTTAAATCGATGAGTTACTGTGGACATAATTGTGTTTATCAGGCACACTGCGTTCTTTCTAGTTGCTGGAGATGAGTTGAAGAACCAGAGTCAGCAGCCTCCATGTAAGCATGCGGCCAACGAGGCAACTTGAAGTTTTACTTGGTTTTGAAAAAATCAATTATTTGTCATACATATTGTTTGTAACTTCTTAAAGGAAAAACAGAAAGAAAGAATCCACCTTGGACTGGGTTAATAAAATTCTTGAAATTTCCAAGTAACATTTATATATATATATTTTGTCATAAAAACTTTGCATCTTTTGTCAATTTATTTGTCTCATTTGCTTCTAGCTTTATTTCTTATGTATTGATTTATTTATGGTGTGTGAGTTGCTTCTAAGCTTTAAATCCCTGAAGAGCAGCAATTTGTTGAGCTAGACTTTTGGAGAATTCATATATGAAGTGCCACGAAAACTTGCAATATGAGCCCGGGAATTAGTTCTTGGGGTCATTGGATGGGCCAGTTATGTTATGACTAGCATTACAACCACCCTGTTTATTAAGCCCAATAATGTGGTAGATGGGTTACTTGTCCAATTAAATTATTAGGATTGAATATATATTTGGATGCGTTGGTGGATGATTAGGTAAGCTAGGCATTATGTACTACCCTCAAGCTGAAGAATCCAATCATCTCCATGAAATTTTTGAGAACATACTAGTTAATTAATACAGTGTATATTGCACATATACAAACATGTACCACAGTATATATATATTACATGATAAAAAAATAGTCTAGAATTTCATAATAAGTAATTTGACCTAATGAATGTAATTTATGGAGCTAAAATGGTTACATTAACTATAAATAATTGTTTTATATGATTCGCAAAAGTGTTCTAAAGCAAAATTTGGGCTAGGATAAGGCTTAACACTCCTCACTAGATATTTTAATCTCTTGTCATCATGAAAGTGAATGTCCTTTAAGCTTTGTTTCTTAATAAAACTCATCATGGCATTTTTCAATGTTTTTCTTTTAGAAATTCTTACACATGATCCGGAAAAAATATATTTAAAAGAAGTAAGGTGTAACATAATTCGATTAGAGTTGGAATTTAAAGTTTTAGTGTTATGAATAAATTAAAATATATGGAAACAAAATAAGTTGTGGAGCAATCCACTTGTTGTAAAACAAGAAATTGATAACAAATAAAGAAGAACAAAACATCTCGAATTCAAGTCTAATTTTATTTTAATAGTGGTTCGAATAAGAACCATTAAAAAGAATTATAATATGTAATTGGGAAAAATGTGAAGAAAAACAAATAGTAATGCTGCAAGATTCTCTTTTCTATTATCATAATTGTCTTCCACATGAGAATATTAAAAAGGTCGAAGTGAAAGATGCCGTCTTGATTGTTTCTGGTAATTCTTTTTCATATACTCGGTTGGATTATAGTAATCACGAACTCAGAAACACATGTACGTACAATAATATTTATAATAAATATAAGATAGAAAGTTATGAACATGAAGAAGTTTGATACTAACAGATCAAAGTCCGCGAACATATCTAACACTGGAGTTGTGGATGAGGAGATTTGATGTTGAAGGATGAGCATACCTAGAAGAGAAAGACCTCGGAAGATTATCAGGCTCTGTCCATGATATCCCGTCATCAAAATTCTGACTGTAATCATCTGGACTATAACCTGATGATACATTACATACTCTTCTCTTCTTCCCACCTGATATGTTCTTCAATTTTCTCCAAATATTCAACCATTTCCATTTCCATTTTACTTCATCTTCTTCTTCTTCCATCTCATTCATGTTTCTTCCCAGATGGATTGTTTCTCTGTATGATGAGTTTCGCCATTTCTTCAAGCTCATCTCTTTCATTTCATTTGACTTCAACTCTTATGATGAGTTATTCTTTCTTCCTTATATAAACTTATAATAATATTACATGTGACTTAATTGTCTATCGCTTTGTTCAGTTTTGGATTTACGTGTAAAATGAGTAGTGGGGACTGGCTTAATTCGTCATATTTTGACTATAAAACGCAACCGATCTTAATGACTCTTATTAATAATGCCTAATTACAATTAGTCATGGGTTTTGTTAAGATAATTAGAACAAGAAACAATAATGAAAAGAAATAGCAGCAATAGTGATTTGAATAATTGGAAGAACAGTCAAAGCCTGAAGGACAAGCAGACGTGTCTTTGTCCAATATTTCAAGGGTTAGATTGTGATGGTTTTCTCACCAACTTTAAATTAAATTCCCTTTCTTTTCTTTTAGGCATTGGACTTGTATTGCTGAACTCATTTATTTTTTAATTACATCACCTGCCTCTACCTAGAAATAATTATTGCATTTTTTTCATTTTTTTTTCTCATGATGTGTACCGAAAATTTTAATGTTTGCTAGCAGTAAATATTTTGTTCAATATATAAAAAATAAAATCAATAATAATAATAATAATAAAATAAAAATTAAAAGAGGTGGTGTATAATGTATATACCCACGAAATTTACTAAGCACTGAGTGAAATTAGCAAAAGGTCAAAGAAAGACTGCCGAAAGGTCTAATTTTACGAGCGGCGTGCCCTCAAAATGTCAGCATTCTTCTACATAAGACATTGCACCACTCATTATCTTTTTCTTTTTCTTTCTGAAAAAAAGAAATCATAATCCTCGTAATATATGTATCTTTACACGTAAGGGCAGACAGAGTACAAAGAAGAAGTATTAAAATATAATAATACCTTTAGGTCCTTGTTTACGCACAACATTTTCTATGTCCACGTGGAGAAATTATGCCTCAAATATTTTTTTTTTTTCAAATGCAACGGAGAAATTCGAGTTTAATTTGGTGTGCTCATATGTAGTGTGTATAAAATTAAACTATCTAATTAAATAGTATACACTCGATTTAATGGTTTAAATATATACATTCTTTATTTTCCCTAAGATATTTATTTCCTATCTGTCCCATTTTTATAGAACAAATGATTATTTATTTATTTTCACATTTACAATTAGATTATGCTAGTGAGCACCATATACTCTTAAACATTTCACCACCAAAGTTTTGAATGTCCTTTTGTTTTTAAATTTATATTCCTTCCATTTCATCAATTTGTTATTTCTTGCCCAAATCATCAATTTTAAAGTAATCATTAATTTCATTAATTTTTGGCTAAAATATCTCTTTTTAATTTATGTTATAAGAGTCTAGTATGTAGAAAAAGGAAAAATATTAATTAAATTATTAAATATTTTTGTTGACATTATATAAAAGGTAAAGTTAAAAAATATGCATTAAATATTATTGTAAATTTATCAAAGTTGGATATTTTTTTTTTCAAAAAATAGTAAGTCAGTGAGAAAAAAGGAGTATTATATAATTTTTGGAGATTTTAAGATATAAAAGGAAAAAAAACTGGAGTTTCTGATTTAGAAATATATTTTAACATAAAAAAAGTTAAAATTTAGAATTCCGATTTAGCATAAAATAGGATAATGAAGCAAAAGTTTGAGTTAAATGGTTACAAATTTAGCATAATAGTTCGGAATTATCGGCCTTGTATAAAAATTTAGAATCCCTTCCTATCCTCTTTAAATTTCTTTTTCTGTTTATTTATATTTTGAAATGAACAGATCAGTAGGGTCCAGTGAAATTATGATCCCAGACGGCTTGTTAAATGATAGCATGCTGAGCACTTCTGCTTAGTTCATCTATGAAGAGTGCCCTTACGGAGCTTCCAATGTTTTAAGCCCCTCCACAAAATATATCAAATGTTGAGCCCATACAAAGTGCTCAATCATATACCCCAATTGCTGAAACTCCTGAACCGAGCCGATCTAGACCTAGAAGGCCACCAAGAGCTAATCCTCGATTCCCCAAGATTAGCTCATCCATCCAAGCCATCGAGCTTTCCAATCTAAGAGCGAATTTAGGAATACCCATCCAGTATAATGAAATGGAATAGGGTAGAATGAAGCTTGTGGTATATTGAGTACTTGTACATCTATTTTTAGCAGCTATCAATTGCAATGTATTTTACAAATAACAACCAATTTGTCTGTTTCGGTGAAGTGTGTTTATGGATGGAATTTGAATGTGATGAATTTGTAATCACGACTATACTTAAGCTGCGATCCTGCACCAATCTGTTAGAAGCAAATTAACATAAAATTCATTTGGAGTTAGGTTGAAATCTTCAAGATTTCTGCTTAAGATAGCTGTAGGAGAAGTACATGCTTAGGTGAACCTTCTTATTCCTTTTCTATTTTCACTTTTTTACCGTAAGATGGTATTTTAATTTAGATGGTACTATACAGATTTATATGTACATCCTCTCAAAATTTTTTTTTATTGGCATGTAAAAGCAGCGTGTAATGATCAATCTTTTCTGCTATTTCAATTTATGGCAGGTCATCCTGCACTAATAGGACGCCACCGGCCATTTCCCATCAAGCATCAAGCTGCGAAAAGGTGGTTATACCACATGCAGAAGGCATTAGACAGCACCCCAGATATTGATGAAGATTCAAAAATCAAATTGATGAATTTTTTCAGGCACGAATTGTATCAAATTATGTCTTCTAGAGTCATAATTTACTGTTTCTTTGATTTAAATCTACGAGTTACTGTGGACATAATTGTGTTTATCAGGCACACTGTGTTCTTTCTAGTTGCTGGAGATGAGTTGAAGAACCAGAGTTAGCAGCCTCCATGTAAGCATGCGGCCAACAAGGCAACTTAAGGTTTTACTTAGTTTCGAAAAAATCAATTATTTGTCATAAATATTGTTTATAACTTCTTAAAGGAAAAACAGAAAGAAAGAATCCACCTTGGACTGGGTTAATAACATTCTTCAAATTTCCAAGTAACATTTATATATATTATGTTATAAAAACTTTGCATCTTTTGTCAATTTATTTGTCTCATTTGCTTTTAGCTTTATTTCTTATGTATTGATTTATTTATGGTGTTGAGTTGCTTCTAAGCTTTAAATCCCTGAAGAAGCAGCAATTTGTTGAGCTAGACTTTTGGAGAACTCATATATAAAGTGCCACGAAAACTTGCAATATGAGCCTGGGAATTAGTTCTTGGGATCATTGGATGGGCCAGTTATGTTATGACTAGCATTACAACCACCCTGTTTATTAAGCCCAATAATGTGGTAGATGGGTTACTTGTCCAATTAAATTATTAGGATTGAATATATATTTGGATGCGTTGGTGGATGAATAGGTAAGCTAGGCATTATGTACTATAGGAAATTACATGTTTTACCACTTTTTTAACCCCTGTTATAAAAAATACAGCCAAAATTTTAAGATGTTTAAAAATACCTTATTTTAATTTTTTGTTTTTAAAAATGCCGTTTTTTATGTTTGACCCTAAATACCCATTTTAGGGTTTTATTGCTTTTCACTTCTTGCCGACATTGTCTTCTTCTTAGGTTATCTTGTTCTTCTTTTCTTTATCGTTTCAATCGATTCTCGACGGTAGCTTTTGAAAATTGATCATTGTTACCATCGATGCAGCTGTCGCTAGTGGAGGATCGGCAATCCAGTAGCAGTCGTATTTCCTTTTTTTTTCTCGCCATTAAAATAACAAGTCTGCAGTTTCTTATTTTTCGAAGAAAAAGAAGGTGAGTTTTTTTAATTTTCCGTTTATTTTTTGTTTTCATTTTGTTAGTAATCTTTATTCATCAGATCTGTCATTTTAGACATTTGATGAGTTTTTTTTTTAAATTTGTTGTTTATTTTTTGTATTCATTTTGTTAGTAGTATCAAACATCAGATTTGTCATTTTGTTAGTAGTATCCATAGTGAGTTAAGCTGATTAGGCTTTTGATTCAACTAAGATTTTTGTGATGCGTAGATTGTGTATAGAAATGCAAATATCTAGTAATTTGTTTGGTCTCTCGGAAAATAGGACGAGAAATTTCAGCAAAACGGTAAGGAGAGAAGAGCAGATTCATTCAAGCATAGAATAGCCACTTGATCATTGTGTTTCAATTTGGTTTACATACTTATAAAACTTTTAATCCCTCTGGTTAATTTCTGGGAAAACAAGCAGCCCTGTTGGTAGGGCAAGCAGACCTTTAGGCATAGGTGGCGAACTAGGTAAGTGGGAAAGATAAAATGGTGGTGATGGAATATATGTAATAATTGTATAGGTATTATTTAGTGGGCACATAAATTAGGTATTAGTAAGCTTTTGGTTTATTGATAAAATGCTGGGCATTCATCAAACAATTAGATAAAAAAAAAACAACTGTAAATTTTGGTTTATCGATTTTTCTTTTGTTTGGAGTTTGGTTTTGGTTGGATCTCTAGTTTTTGCTTTTTGCCAAGGTCAGTTGTTGATATCAGGGGCAACATTAATTTAGGAGCTGATGTGTTTTTCTCTTTTGTTTGTACTATGCTATGTGAAGAAATTATCTTTTGCCTAAATATGAGATTTTATTTTTGTGCTTTTGTTGTTTATGTGCATGTATATGTTTTCCCATTTAATAGCAGTAAAATTTGCCAACTTTCCACTTATCATAATTCTCTTTCAATTTCCTATTTATGAAGGTCCTCAATGTACTATTATTTGTACATTATCTCAATTCAGCTTCATATACTTCCTAGAATCTCTATTAGTCTATTCATTAAGTGCGTTCTCTGTCTTTATATAAATGTCATGTTATAGTGCTCAATTAGGCTGCAGATGCTTCTTTTTACTAAATTACTTTGTGATTTTTCCTTACCTTTTTCATTTCCAGTAGTTTGGAAATATCCTCATGAGGGATTATGCGTGATCTTTTTTTGAAAGCATTATGCTTTACTAGAATGCATAGGTTATATCTCTTTGCCAATTTTCTGTCAGAACCTGATTAGAATGCCAGCTTGTGGCAATTGTGAGCTCAGATGTGGTATTTGACAAGAGTGATGCAGGTTTTGGGGCTTTATACGGGCAGTTGACCTAAGGGGGAGAGAGAGAGAGAGAGAGAGAGAGAAGAGCAGAAGGAAGAGGATGAAGTAGACAAAAGTAGATAAAAGTGGGTCCATTCATTCATCTGTTCTCTAGTTGATCTGCTTTGATTTATTTCTCATCTTAATTTCAGAGTATTGAATTCTTATTTTTCAGCTGTTTTAACTATAATTATTCGAAATTTGCAGCAAGGAGTAGGTAAAAATGGCACAAATCTTGGCGCCCTCTGCACAATGGCAGATGAGAATTCCAAAGAACTCAAGACAACAAAGGTGTGGAGTTCTTTATTGTTAAAGCACAACAAGAAAGCAATAGGGTAGAGGATCTTCTAAATTTGAAAATATATGTAAATGAGACAGTACATTTCTTTTAATGTCCTTTATCAGTTTGTATATGTATATATATTATTCAAGCTTAATCAATAGACATTTTTGTAGTAGTATTTTATCATGCTTAGGTACTGAACAAAAATAGTTTAATTATACCGTTTAAAATTTTAGTTATGGAAGTTGGTATATCATGTGGTATACCGGTATACCGTCTGGTATACCAAAATATTGGATAAAATTTTAGTTTTGGAATTTGGTATACCAGGTGGTATACCGATATACCGTCTGGTATACCAAATTCCAGAATACAATTTTAGTTCTGGAATTTGATATACCAGGTGGTATACCGGTATACCGTCTGGTATACCAAATTCCAAAATACAATTTTAGTTCTGAAATTTGGTATATCAGGTGGTATATCGATATACCGTCTGATATACCAAATTTCAGAATACAATTTTAGTTCTGAAATTTGGTATACCAGGTGGTATATCGGTATACCGTCTGGTATACCAATTTCAAAAAAATTTATTATGAATTATAAATTTTTAAAAATATTAAATTGATTATTAATAGGGATTGTTTAATTATTATTTTTAAAAAAATGTAGAGATTTAAGATAAATAAATACAAAAAGAGAGAATTTTTATTTTCGAAGATTGGTATATATTTCAATTGAGTATTTTAACCTTTTATGTAACATAAGAGTCATTTGCATGAACAAATTTCATATGTTTAATAGAATTGAATTCCTATTCTATTTTTTATTTTATAAAATATAATATAAATAGTCTCAAAATTAATATATTTCCGTTCAATTTAAAACAATGTGTTGTAATTATAAATAGTATCATAAAATAAAATAAAATTATATACAAAGAAGGACCTTGTGCCAAATCTCGCATTTTTATGTATTAAAACAATAATTTAATTGTTTAGTCAATTGTTAAAACTTAATTTAATGTGTGCTGAAGGATTTAGAAACTTAATGTAATAAAACAAAGAAAAAAAAATGCAAATGCTTTTTTTTGCCTATAAAAGACCTCGAGAAAGGCTGAAAGCCTGAAACAATGTTCTGTCTGCTCGTAATACGTAGCCAATTGAGAGCCTTCATTTGTGCTCTCTTAGAACTAAATCCTCACGCAAAGGACATTTCATTACTTTCAGTTTTATACAAAGAAAGTTCATCCACTTATCCTCTTGCTTTAAGTTAAGCATATTCTCCTTTGAAATAATAATATACCGTTGGGTTATTACCTCTGACAAAAACACCCACTAAAATAATTGAATCCAAATTCAATCTAACTCAAAAATAATCTATTCATGATTCCATTAAAATATTTTGTTAATTTTTCTGGTAAAGAAACAAAATATTACAGTGTCCATTTGTCCTAATCCAAACTAGCAGTGTAAAATAACTTGGTTACAATGCAGAGATGGAGAGTAAATACCAGAAAATAATTACTATTCCAGTTAAATGGCGACAACAAAACAAAAACCATTGAGGAACTATATCTACAAGATAGTAGCACTTATACTGACCACTGAAAAATTAAAAACAGTTAAATCATTTTAGGAATCACAAATTGAAATTAGGAAAAGAAAAAAAGAAATTTTGAGGCTGTAAGAACATGCGCAACTGGGTAAGATGCTTCGCATTCTTTGGCTCTCATTCTCCGAGAAGATGCTTCGCATTCCAACCGAACACGTGGCGGATTGCTGCATCCTGCGCTATCACACCCAAAATGCAATTTGACTTCCTTGCTAATTCAATATTGTAATGGTTTTCTTTTGATTATCCAACTCGATCAACGAACACTTATTTATTGATAGAAAAGAAAACTATCACATAAGGAAAAGAAGTTAAAAAAAAATGCAGAAGAAGGGAAGAAGACGATGAAAAAGAAGGAATGAAAGAGGGTTTTAGTTAAATAGAGAAAATGGTATTTTTAAAAGTGTAAATTTAAAAAAAAGGTAAATTTGAAAGGGAAAAAAAAGAAGTGACATTTTTAAAATTGGCTTCCTATTTTCGGGTATTTTTGTGAAAGTCCCTATGTACTACCCTTAAACTAAAGAATCAAATCATCTCCATGAAATTTTTGAGAACATACTAGTTAATTAGTACAGTGTATATTGCACATATACAAACATGTACCACAGTATATATACATTACATGATAAAAAATAGTCTAGAATTTCATAATAAGTAATTTGACCTAATGAATGTAATTTATGGAGCTAAAATGGTTACATTAACTATAAATAATTGTTTTATTTGATTCGCAAAAGTGTTTTAAAGCAAAATTTGGGCTAGGATAAGACTTAACAGTTAACACTCGTCACTAGATATTTTAATCTCTTGTCATCATGAAAGTGAATGTTCTTTAAGCTTTGTTTCTTAATAAAACTCATCATGGCATTTTTCAATGTTTTTCTTTTAGAAATTCTTACACGTGCTCCGTAAAAAAAGTATTTAAAAGAAGTAAGGTGTAACATAATTCGATTAGAGTTGGAATTTAAAGTTTAGTGTTATGAATAAATTAAAATATATGGAAACAAAATAAGTGATGGGGATTTAATTTAACCCTTAGTCTCACTAGACTGCGTATAGTAGGAGTAGGGTGTCGATCCAAAGGGAACGGGGTAAATTTTGTATTGAAATCACAAAGAGTAGATGGATAGGTAGCAAATAAAATGTAGATTATGTATTTAAATAAATATCTAAACTACTTTGCATATATTAATGAATTTGGATTAAAGATGACTTAAATGATGGTATGAACATACATTAAAAATTATGAAATAGTAATTCATTTAATAACAAGTTCTAGATAATTATATAAATAAAGTGACTGGAGAATTTAGCCAAGATTCTTTAAAGCAACTCTCGTTGTCAGTAAAGATGTTTTTATTTAGAGTCTATAAGCACTCTCGTGTCATTATAGAGATAAATAAAAATTATGAAGCTCTATGCCAATTCTTTAACCCCTCAAAGTGAATTCCTTAAGTCACATTAAAAGGAATTCAATGCTTCAAGTACATTCATTTGTTTTTCCATCAAAGAATTCCAACTCTCGTTGCGAACAAATTGACTAACATGCTAAATATGGTGGCCAATCATACAAAGCAAATCAAAGCACACAAATGGATGTAAATCATAATTCATGCATAATAAGAATAAACATGTCTTAAACAAATACTAGTGCATATTTATAATGTACAAAGGAAACTAGCCAAATACATATTTGAATTAAAGATAAACAAGAGAAAGAAACTATCTCATGTTCCTTTGGCTTGTCCCTTTGTAATCATCTAATAAAAGCTAAGTAAAAATGTTTATCCAAAATAATAACTATATTTCTAAAAACTAAAACATTGATTCATCCCTCCCTCTAGCATCTTGGATCCCTGTTTATAGAGATTAAGTCTACAGATATGTCCCTTCAGAATAGTTGTCAATCATGGAAAGTTGCCCTGAAAAGTCCTGATGGTTGGCTGAAGGATCGGGTGGAAAAAGATGCAACGTTTGGGAACAGGCATCATACACGACTCGTGAATGTCTTCACGAGTCGTGATCTTCAACTGTTCTTCCTGACTCGTGAACACAGGCCGACTAGTGAAGCTTTGTCCTGAGTCGTGATTCTCCTCACGACTAGTGAACCCTTCACTACTCGTGATTTCTCTTCCTTCAAATTTTCACCATCTTCTTCATTTTCTTCATACTTCACCAATTATAACCTAAAAACAAACATAAACACATAAATTGGACATAAACACATAAATTGAACATAAACACATAAAAATACATATAATATTACATACTTAACTACATAAATAAGAGAAAAATACACACTAAAAGGTAGACATTTTACATGATATCAAATTCCCCCACACTTAAACCTTGCTTGTCCCCAAGCAAGAGAAAAGTGAGAAAATTTAATCTCAAGTTAAACTAAGTAAGTTAAATTATAAAGCGTTGCTCAATTTTCACTTAAGATAAGATTGATATGAATTCAAATACCTTAACACTCAAAATATTAGTACATCAAGTCTTAAGATATATATTCTAAGTTAGCAAGTCACCTAAGTTTACAAAACCCAACATCAAGAATGTAAAGTCTCAAAACTAACCATGCTCAAGAAAGAATATTGATCATAAAAACTTAAGAGTTTAAGACTATAGTTGCCTTTTAGGACAATTTGCAAGCACACATACCTTTAAACCAATCTCATGGCATTTTTAGACTATGTTTTTCATCTTTTTCTTCTTTTCTTTTTGTTTTTTTTTGTTTTCATCATGGGTATACTTTTAAACTTTATCCCATGAGTAGCAAGAAAATGTAGTATTGGGTGCGTTTTACGCTCCATCCCATACTTTATTGAACTTTTGAGTATGCATCTTGCTTTATTTTATTTATTTTCCTTTTCATCTTTTTTTTTTCTTTCTCTTTTTTTTACTAGTCCTCATCCATTATTGAAAGGCCTAAAAGTAAGTATTATGGCTATAGTTTCCATAAGACAACTAAAATCCTAAAATCTTAAACTAAATGAGCATATTCCAACCTTAAAGCATAGTTAGTAAAGAGATTAAATAACCTAAAATGTTGAAAGAAGTAAAAATAGATAACTTGAAAACATAAAATACATGCCAAAAGCTTTGAAAAACTAATCAAATGAGCACAAAAGGCAAATGACTTTTCATAACAACCTATATTATATACAATATGAGTAATACTTCTAATAAAACTTACAAAAAAGGTTAGTCTAAATAAAGAAAAAGATACACACCCAAACAAAAAATAACAATGTGAAACGAAACATGCAACACACAACATATGCTCCCCCACACTTAGAACACACATTGTCCTCAATGTGAAGAAACAAAACAAAAACAAAAAGAAAAAGAAATAAACTAAATGATAGAGGAAAGAAAACTCCCCTCATGATCGTGGTGAAGGTGGAGGCGAAGATACCAAATAATAGAAGAATAGAAGTTAGGCATATGTTCACATGTTCACGAGTCGGACACAACTTCACGACTCGTGAAAAATTGGATTATTCGGCAGATGTAAAAGGGTTCACGAGTCGAACCAACATTCACGACTCGTGAAGAATTCCTTTTGTTGTGTTACTCGTGAAACTCTTCTCGAATCGATAATTTTATGCACGACTCGGTAACATGTTCACGACTCGTGAAGCTTCCCTTTGCTGCAGTTTTTCTGCAAATTTGACCAATCTCAATCCAAATGTTAAAAAGACAGAGGAAAAATAAGACAAGAAAAATGAAAATGATAAAATACTTAAAATATAACCAGGAATAATCCAAAGAACAAATAAAATCTAAAAAAAACTAATCCTAAACAAAAAGATTATTATGCAAGAAATGAATTTAATAAATTAACTGTTAAAATCACAAATAGTTTTGGTCTAAGATCATTACAAAAACTCTAATTACAAAGAATACAACAAACACAATATAAAAATTCATACATCAAATAACTAATATATATCATATAATCCTAAAGCATCTACTCTTTTATATCGATCAATAAAAATTCATTTAAGCCGTTCCCCGGCAACGACGCCAAATCTGATGGGGATTTAATTTAACCCTTAGTCTCACTAGACTGCGTATAGGAGGAGTAGGGTGTCGATCCAAAGGGAACGGGGTAAATTTTGTATTGAAATCACAAAGAATAGATGGATAGGTAGCAAATAAAATGTAGATTATGTATTTAAATAAATATCTAAACTACTTTGCATATATTAATGAATTTGGATTAAAGATGACTTAAATGATAGTATGAACATACATTACAAATATGCAATAGTAATTCATCTAAGAACAAGTTCTAGTAATTGTATAAATAAAGTGACTGGAGAATTTAGCCAAGATTCTTTAAAGCAACTCTCGTTGTCAGTAAAGATGTTTTTATTTAGAGTCTATAAGCACTCTCGTGTCATTATAGAGATAAATAAAAATTATGAAGCTCTATGCCAATTCTTTAACCCCTCAAAGTGAATTCCTTAAGTCACATTAAAAGGAATTCAATGCTTCAAGTACATTCATTTGTTTTTCCATCAAAGAATTCCAACTCTCGTTGCGAACAAATTGACTAACATGCTAAATATGGTGGCCAATCATACAAAGCAAATCAAAGCACACAAATGGATGTAAATCATAATTCATGCATAATAAGAATAAACATGTCTTAAACAAATACTAGTGCATATTTATAATGTACAAAGGAAACTAGCCAAATACATATTTGAATTAAAGATAAACAAGAGAAAGAAACTATCTCATGTTCCTTTGGCTTGTCCCTTTGTAATCATCTAATAAAAGCTAAGTAAAAATGTTTATCCAAAATAATAACTATATTTCTAAAAACTAAAACATTGATTCATCCCTCCCTCTAGCATCTTGGATCCCTGTTTATAGAGATTAAGTCTACAGATATGTCCCTTCAGAATAGTTGTCAATCATGGAAAGTTGCCCTGAAAAGTCCTGATGGTTGGCTGAAGGATCGGGTGGAAAAAGATGCAACGTTTGGGAACAGGCATCATACACGACTCGTGAATGTCTTCACGAGTCGTGATCTTCAACTGTTCTTCCTGACTCGTGAACACAGGCCGACTAGTGAAGCTTTGTCCTGAGTCGTGATTCTCCTCACGACTAGTGAACCCTTCACTACTCGTGATTTCTCTTCCTTCAAATTTTCACCATCTTCTTCATTTTCTTCATACTTCACCAATTATAACCTAAAAACAAACATAAACACATAAATTGGACATAAACACATAAATTGAACATAAACACATAAAAATACATATAATATTACATACTTAACTACATAAATAAGAGAAAAATACACACTAAAAGGTAGACATTTTACATGATATCAAATTCCCCCACACTTAAACCTTGCTTGTCCCCAAGCAAGAGAAAAGTGAGAAAATTTAATCTCAAGTTAAACTAAGTAAGTTAAATTATAAAGCGTTGCTCAATTTTCACTTAAGATAAGATTGATATGAATTCAAATACCTTAACACTCAAAATATTAGTACATCAAGTCTTAAGATATATATTCTAAGTTAGCAAGTCACCTAAGTTTACAAAACCCAACATCAAGAATGTAAAGTCTCAAAACTAACCATGCTCAAGAAAGAATATTGATCATAAAAACTTAAGAGTTTAAGACTATAGTTGCCTTTTAGGACAATTTGCAAGCACACATACCTTTAAACCAATCTCATGGCATTTTTAGACTATGTTTTTCATCTTTTTCTTCTTTTCTTTTTGTTTTTTTTTGTTTTCATCATGGGTATACTTTTAAACTTTATCCCATGAGTAGCAAGAAAATGTAGTATTGGGTGCGTTTTACGCTCCATCCCATACTTTATTGAACTTTTGAGTATGCATCTTGCTTTATTTTATTTATTTTCCTTTTCATCTTTTTTTTTTCTTTCTCTTTTTTTTACTAGTCCTCATCCATTATTGAAAGGCCTAAAAGTAAGTATTATGGCTATAGTTTCCATAAGACAACTAAAATCCTAAAATCTTAAACTAAATGAGCATATTCCAACCTTAAAGCATAGTTAGTAAAGAGATTAAATAACCTAAAATGTTGAAAGAAGTAAAAATAGATAACTTGAAAACATAAAATACATGCCAAAAGCTTTGAAAAACTAATCAAATGAGCACAAAAGGCAAATGACTTTTCATAACAACCTATATTATATACAATATGAGTAATACTTCTAATAAAACTTACAAAAAAGGTTAGTCTAAATAAAGAAAAAGATACACACCCAAACAAAAAATAACAATGTGAAACGAAACATGCAACACACAACATATGCTCCCCCACACTTAGAACACACATTGTCCTCAATGTGAAGAAACAAAACAAAAACAAAAAGAAAAAGAAATAAACTAAATGATAGAGGAAAGAAAACTCCCCTCATGATCGTGGTGAAGGTGGAGGCGAAGATACCAAATAATAGAAGAATAGAAGTTAGGCATATGTTCACATGTTCACGAGTCGGACACAACTTCACGACTCGTGAAAAATTGGATTATTCGGCAGATGTAAAAGGGTTCACGAGTCGAACCAACATTCACGACTCGTGAAGAATTCCTTTTGTTGTGTTACTCGTGAAACTCTTCTCGAATCGATAATTTTATGCACGACTCGGTAACATGTTCACGACTCGTGAAGCTTCCCTTTGCTGCAGTTTTTCTGCAAATTTGACCAATCTCAATCCAAATGTTAAAAAGACAGAGGAAAAATAAGACAAGAAAAATGAAAATGATAAAATACTTAAAATATAACCAGGAATAATCCAAAGAACAAATAAAATCTAAAAAAAAACTAATCCTAAACAAAAAGATTATTATGCAAGAAATGAATTTAATAAATTAACTGTTAAAATCACAAATAGTTTTGGTCTAAGATCATTACAAAAACTCTAATTACAAAGAATACAACAAACACAATATAAAAATTCATACATCAAATAACTAATATATATCATATAATCCTAAAGCATCTACTCTTTTATATCGATCAATAAAAATTCATTTAAGCCGTTCCCCGGCAACGACGCCAAATCTGATGGGGATTTAATTTAACCCTTAGTCTCACTAGACTGCGTATAGGAGGAGTAGGGTGTCGATCCAAAGGGAACGGGGTAAATTTTGTATTGAAATCACAAAGAATAGATGGATAGGTAGCAAATAAAATGTAGATTATGTATTTAAATAAATATCTAAACTACTTTGCATATATTAATGAATTTGGATTAAAGATGACTTAAATGATAGTATGAACATACATTACAAATATGCAATAGTAATTCATCTAAGAACAAGTTCTAGTAATTGTATAAATAAAGTGACTGGAGAATTTAGCCAAGATTCTTTAAAGCAACTCTCGTTGTCAGTAAAGATGTTTTTATTTAGAGTCTATAAGCACTCTCGTGTCATTATAGAGATAAATAAAAATTATGAAGCTCTATGCCAATTCTTTAACCCCTCAAAGTGAATTCCTTAAGTCACATTAAAAGGAATTCAATGCTTCAAGTACATTCATTTGTTTTTCCATCAAAGAATTCCAACTCTCGTTGCGAACAAATTGACTAACATGCTAAATATGGTGGCCAATCATACAAAGCAAATCAAAGCACACAAATGGATGTAAATCATAATTCATGCATAATAAGAATAAACATGTCTTAAACAAATACTAGTGCATATTTATAATGTACAAAGGAAACTAGCCAAATACATATTTGAATTAAAGATAAACAAGAGAAAGAAACTATCTCATGTTCCTTTGGCTTGTCCCTTTGTAATCATCTAATAAAAGCTAAGTAAAAATGTTTATCCAAAATAATAACTATATTTCTAAAAACTAAAACATTGATTCATCCCTCCCTCTAGCATCTTGGATCCCTGTTTATAGAGATTAAGTCTACAGATATGTCCCTTCAGAATAGTTGTCAATCATGGAAAGTTGCCCTGAAAAGTCCTGATGGTTGGCTGAAGGATCGGGTGGAAAAAGATGCAACGTTTGGGAACAGGCATCATACACGACTCGTGAATGTCTTCACGAGTCGTGATCTTCAACTGTTCTTCCTGACTCGTGAACACAGGCCGACTAGTGAAGCTTTGTCCTGAGTCGTGATTCTCCTCACGACTAGTGAACCCTTCACTACTCGTGATTTCTCTTCCTTCAAATTTTCACCATCTTCTTCATTTTCTTCATACTTCACCAATTATAACCTAAAAACAAACATAAACACATAAATTGGACATAAACACATAAATTGAACATATACACATAAAAATACATATAATATTACATACTTAACTACATAAATAAGAGAAAAATACACACTAAAAGGTAGACATTTTACATGATATCAAATTCCCCCACACTTAAACCTTGCTTGTCCCCAAGCAAGAGAAAAGTGAGAAAATTTAATCTCAAGTTAAACTAAGTAAGTTAAATTATAAAGCGTTGCTCAATTTTCACTTAAGATAAGATTGATATGAATTCAAATACCTTAACACTCAAAATATTAGTACATCAAGTCTTAAGATATATATTCTAAGTTAGCAAGTCACCTAAGTTTACAAAACCCAACATCAAGAATGTAAAGTCTCAAAACTAACCATGCTCAAGAAAGAATATTGATCATAAAAACTTAAGAGTTTAAGACTATAGTTGCCTTTTAGGACAATTTGCAAGCACACATACCTTTAAACCAATCTCATGGCATTTTTAGACTATGTTTTTCATCTTTTTCTTCTTTTCTTTTTGTTTTTTTTTTTGTTTTCATCATGGGTATACTTTTAAACTTTATCCCATGAGTAGCAAGAAAATGTAGTATTGGGTGCGTTTTACGCTCCATCCCATACTTTATTGAACTTTTGAGTATGCATCTTGCTTTATTTTATTTATTTTCCTTTTCATCTTTTTTTTTCTTTCTCTTTTTTTTACTAGTCCTCATCCATTATTGAAAGGCCTAAAAGTAAGTATTATGGCTATAGTTTCCATAAGACAACTAAAATCCTAAAATCTTAAACTAAATGAGCATATTCCAACCTTAAAGCATAGTTAGTAAAGAGATTAAATAACCTAAAATGTTGAAAGAAGTAAAAATAGATAACTTGAAAACATAAAATACATGCCAAAAGCTTTGAAAAACTAATCAAATGAGCACAAAAGGCAAATGACTTTTCATAACAACCTATATTATATACAATACGAGTAATACTTCTAATAAAACTTACAAAAAAGGTTAGTCTAAATAAAGAAAAAGATACACACCCAAACAAAAAATAACAATGTGAAACGAAACATGCAACACACAACATATGCTCCCCCACACTTAGAACACACATTGTCCTCAATGTGAAGAAACAAAACAAAAACAAAAACAAAAAGAAATAAACTAAATGATAGAGGAAAGAAAACTCCCCTCATGATCGTGGTGAAGGTGGAGGCGAAGATACCAAATAATAGAAGAATAGAAGTTAGGCATATGTTCACATGTTCACGAGTCGGACACAACTTCACGACTCGTGAAAAATTGGATTATTCGGCAGATGTAAAAGGGTTCACGAGTCGAACCAACATTCACGACTCGTGAAGAATTCCTTTTGTTGTGTTACTCGTGAAACTCTTCTCGAATCGATAATTTTATGCACGACTCGGTAACATGTTCACGACTCGTGAAGCTTCCCTTTGCTGCAGTTTTTCTGCAAATTTGACCAATCTCAATCCAAATGTTAAAAAGACAGAGGAAAAATAAGACAAGAAAAATGAAAATGATAAAATACTTAAAATATAACCAGGAATAATCCAAAGAACAAATAAAATCTAAAAAAAAACTAATCCTAAACAAAAAGATTATTATGCAAGAAATGAATTTAATAAATTAACTGTTAAAATCACAAATAGTTTTGGTCTAAGATCATTACAAAAACTCTAATTACAAAGAATACAACAAACACAATATAAAAATTCATACATCAAATAACTAATATATATCATATAATCCTAAAGCATCTACTCTTTTATATCGATCAATAAAAATTCATTTAAGCCGTTCCCCGGCAACGACGCCAAATCTGATGGGGATTTAATTTAACCCTTAGTCTCACTAGACTACGTATAGGAGGAGTAGGGTGTCGATCCAAAGGGAACGGGGTAAATTTTGTATTGAAATCACAAAGAATAGATGGATAGGTAGCAAATAAAATGTAGATTATGTATTTAAATAAATATCTAAACTACTTTGCATATATTAATGAATTTGGATTAAAGATGACTTAAATGATAGTATGAACATACATTACAAATATGCAATAGTAATTCATCTAAGAACAAGTTCTAGTAATTGTATAAATAAAGTGACTGGAGAATTTAGCCAAGATTCTTTAAAGCAACTCTCGTTGTCAGTAAAGATGTTTTTATTTAGAGTCTATAAGCACTCTCGTGTCATTATAGAGATAAATAAAAATTATGAAGCTCTATGCCAATTCTTTAACCCCTCAAAGTGAATTCCTTAAGTCACATTAAAAGGAATTCAATGCTTCAAGTACATTCATTTGTTTTTCCATCAAAGAATTCCAACTCTCGTTGCAAACAAATTGACTAACATGCTAAATATGGTGGCCAATCATACAAAGCAAATCAAAGCACACAAATGGATGTAAATCATAATTCATGCATAATAAGAATAAACATGTCTTAAACAAATACTAGTGCATATTTATAATGTACAAAGGAAACTAGCCAAATACATATTTGAATTAAAGATAAACAAGAGAAAGAAACTATCTCATGTTCCTTTGGCTTGTCCCTTTGTAATCATCTAATAAAAGCTAAGTAAAAATGTTTATCCAAAATAATAACTATATTTCTAAAAACTAAAACATTGATTCATCCCTCCCTCTAGCATCTTGGATCCCTGTTTATAGAGATTAAGTCTACAGATATGTCCCTTCAGAATAGTTGTCAATCATGGAAAGTTGCCCTGAAAAGTCCTGATGGTTGGCTGAAGGATCGGGTGGAAAAAGATGCAACGTTTGGGAACAGGCATCATACACGACTCGTGAATGTCTTCACGAGTCGTGATCTTCAACTGTTCTTCCTGACTCGTGAACACAGGCCGACTAGTGAAGCTTTGTCCTGAGTCGTGATTCTCCTCACGACTAGTGAACCCTTCACTACTCGTGATTTCTCTTCCTTCAAATTTTCACCATCTTCTTCATTTTCTTCATACTTCACCAATTATAACCTAAAAACAAACATAAACACATAAATTGGACATAAACACATAAATTGAACATATACACATAAAAATACATATAATATTACATACTTAACTACATAAATAAGAGAAAAATACACACTAAAAGGTAGACATTTTACATGATATCAAATTCCCCCACACTTAAACCTTGCTTGTCCCCAAGCAAGAGAAAAGTGAGAAAATTTAATCTCAAGTTAAACTAAGTAAGTTAAATTATAAAGCGTTGCTCAATTTTCACTTAAGATAAGATTGATATGAATTCAAATACCTTAACACTCAAAATATTAGTACATCAAGTCTTAAGATATATATTCTAAGTTAGCAAGTCACCTAAGTTTACAAAACCCAACATCAAGAATGTAAAGTCTCAAAACTAACCATGCTCAAGAAAGAATATTGATCATAAAAACTTAAGAGTTTAAGACTATAGTTGCCTTTTAGGACAATTTGCAAGCACACATACCTTTAAACCAATCTCATGGCATTTTTAGACTATGTTTTTCATCTTTTTCTTCTTTTCTTTTTGTTTTTTTTTTGTTTTCATCATGGGTATACTTTTAAACTTTATCCCATGAGTAGCAAGAAAATGTAGTATTGGGTGCGTTTTACGCTCCATCCCATACTTTATTGAACTTTTGAGTATGCATCTTGCTTTATTTTATTTATTTTCCTTTTCATCTTTTTTTTTCTTTCTCTTTTTTTTACTAGTCCTCATCCATTATTGAAAGGCCTAAAAGTAAGTATTATGGCTATAGTTTCCATAAGACAACTAAAATCCTAAAATCTTAAACTAAATGAGCATATTCCAACCTTAAAGCATAGTTAGTAAAGAGATTAAATAACCTAAAATGTTGAAAGAAGTAAAAATAGATAACTTGAAAACATAAAATACATGCCAAAAGCTTTGAAAAACTAATCAAATGAGCACAAAAGGCAAATGACTTTTCATAACAACCTATATTATATACAATACGAGTAATACTTCTAATAAAACTTACAAAAAAGGTTAGTCTAAATAAAGAAAAAGATACACACCCAAACAAAAAATAACAATGTGAAACGAAACATGCAACACACAACATATGCTCCCCCACACTTAGAACACACATTGTCCTCAATGTGAAGAAACAAAACAAAAACAAAAAGAAAAAGAAATAAACTAAATGATAGAGGAAAGAAAACTCCCCTCATGATCGTGGTGAAGGTGGAGGCGAAGATACCAAATAATAGAAGAATAGAAGTTAGGCATATGTTCACATGTTCACGAGTCGGACACAACTTCACGACTCGTGAAAAATTGGATTATTCGGCAGATGTAAAAGGGTTCACGAGTCGAACCAACATTCACGACTCGTGAAGAATTCCTTTTGTTGTGTTACTCGTGAAACTCTTCTCGAATCGATAATTTTATGCACGACTCGGTAACATGTTCACGACTCGTGAAGCTTCCCTTTGCTGCAGTTTTTCTGCAAATTTGACCAATCTCAATCCAAATGTTAAAAAGACAGAGGAAAAATAAGACAAGAAAAATGAAAATGATAAAATACTTAAAATATAACCAGGAATAATCCAAAGAACAAATAAAATCTAAAAAAAAACTAATCTTAAACAAAAAGATTATTATGCAAGAAATGAATTTAATAAATTAACTGTTAAAATCACAAATAGTTTTGGTCTAAGATCATTACAAAAACTCTAATTACAAAGAATACAACAAACACAATATAAAAATTCATACATCAAATAACTAATATATATCATATAATCCTAAAGCATCTACTCTTTTATATCGATCAATAAAAATTCATTTAAGCCGTTCCCCGGCAACGACGCCAAATCTGATGGGGATTTAATTTAACCCTTAGTCTCACTAGACTGCGTATAGGAGGAGTAGGGTGTCGATCCAAAGGGAACGGGGTAAATTTTGTATTGAAATCACAAAGAATAGATGGATAGGTAGCAAATAAAATGTAGATTATGTATTTAAATAAATATCTAAACTACTTTGCATATATTAATGAATTTGGATTAAAGATGACTTAAATGATAGTATGAACATACATTACAAATATGCAATAGTAATTCATCTAAGAACAAGTTCTAGTAATTGTATAAATAAAGTGACTGGAGAATTTAGCCAAGATTCTTTAAAGCAACTCTCGTTGTCAGTAAAGATGTTTTTATTTAGAGTCTATAAGCACTCTCGTGTCATTATAGAGATAAATAAAAATTATGAAGCTCTATGCCAATTCTTTAACCCCTCAAAGTGAATTCCTTAAGTCACATTAAAAGGAATTCAATGCTTCAAGTACATTCATTTGTTTTTCCATCAAAGAATTCCAACTCTCGTTGCGAACAAATTGACTAACATGCTAAATATGGTGGCCAATCATACAAAGCAAATCAAAGCACACAAATGGATGTAAATCATAATTCATGCATAATAAGAATAAACATGTCTTAAACAAATACTAGTGCATATTTATAATGTACAAAGGAAACTAGCCAAATACATATTTGAATTAAAGATAAACAAGAGAAAGAAACTATCTCATGTTCCTTTGGCTTGTCCCTTTGTAATCATTTAATAAAAGCTAAGTAAAAATGTTTATCCAAAATAATAACTATATTTCTAAAAACTAAAACATTGATTCATCCCTCCCTCTAGCATCTTGGATCCCTGTTTATAGAGATTAAGTCTACAGATATGTCCCTTCAGAATAGTTGTCAATCATGGAAAGTTGCCCTGAAAAGTCCTGATGGTTGGCTGAAGGATCGGGTGGAAAAAGATGCAACGTTTGGGAACAGGCATCATACACGACTCGTGAATGTCTTCACGAGTCGTGATCTTCAACTGTTCTTCCTGACTCGTGAACACAGGCCGACTAGTGAAGCTTTGTCCTGAGTCGTGGTTCTCCTCACGACTAGTGAAGCCCTTCACGACTAGTGAGCCTCCTTACGACTAGTGAAGCCCTTCACGACTAGTGAGCCTCCTTACGACTAGTGATTTCTCTTCACTACTCGCGATCCTCTTCACTACTCGTGATCCTCTTCACTACTCGTGAACCACTTCTTCGAAATTTCACCATCTTCTTCCTTTTCTTCACACTTCACCATGATTTGATCTAAAAACAAACATAAATACATAAATGGGACATAAACACATAAAAACACATATAATATTACATACTCACTACATAAATAAGAGAAAAACACACATAAAAACATAGACATTTTACATGACATGAAATTCCCCCACACTTAAACCTTGCTTGTCCCCAAGCAAGAGAAAAGTGAGAAAATTTAATCTCAAGTCAAACTAAGTAAGTTACATTATAAAGTATTGCTCAATTTTCACTTAAGATAAGATTGATATGAATTCAAACACCTTAACACTCAAAATTTCAGTCCATCGAGACTTAAAACATGCATCTTAAATCATCAAGTCATCAAAATTTACCAAATTCAACATCAAGAAGATAAAGTCGCAAGACTAACCATGCTCAAGAAAGAATAATGATCATAAAGCCTAAGATCCTAAGACTATAGTTGCCTTTTTGGACATATAAAAAGCACACATACCTTTAAACCAATCTCATGGCATTTTTAGACTACTCTTTTTTCATTTTTTTTTCTTCATGGGTATACTTTTAGACTTTATCCCATGAGTAGCAAGAGAATGTAGTATTGGGTGCGTTTTACGCTCCATCCCATACTTTATTAAGCTTTTAGATATGCATCTTGCTTTATTTTATTTATTTTCATTTTCATCTCTTTTTTTTCTTTCTCTTTTTACTAGTCCTCATCCATTATTGAAAGGCCTAAAAGTAAGTATTATGGCTATAGTTTCCATAAGACAACTAAAATTCAAAAATCTTAAACTAAATGAGCATAATCTAACCTTAAAGCATAGTTAATGAAGAGACTAAATAACCTAAAATATTGAAAGAAGTAAAAAGAGATAACTTGAAAACATAAAACACATGCCAAAAATCTTGAAAAACTAATCAAATGAGTATAGAAGGCAAATGACACTTCATAACAACCTATATTACATACAATACGAACAATACTTATAATAAAACTCACTAGAAAGGTTAGTCTAAAATAAAGAAAAAGATAAACAAACAACACACACAAGTTTTGGCTCCCCCACACTTAGAGCACACATTGTCCTCAATGTGGAGAAACAAAACAAACACAAAAAAAAAGAAAATCAAAAATAAATAAAAGAAAAGAGGAAAGAAAACTCCCTTCAAATTCATGGTGAATGTGGAGGCGTAACTTTGGAACAGTGCTTCACGAGTCGGTATATTCCTCACGACTCGTGAAGAATAAGGCATTTTGTGTTGAGGAAGAGATGTTCACGAGTCGGCAAAATCCTCACGACTCGTGAAAGAATTGTTGGGTAGACAGAAATGGACATGGTCACGAGTCATCATGACATTCACGACTCGGTATGCTGCTCACAACATAATGGATAAAGCCTCTGAAATACTCGTGAAGATGTTCACGAGTCGTGATCCACTCGTGAACATGATGAATTGCTGCCATTTTTCTGCAAAAATCATACCAACCTCGATCCAAATGTTAAAGAGACAGAGGAAAAATAAGAAAAATGAAAATGATAAAATACTGAAAATATGACCAGGAATAATCCTAAACAAATAAAATCTAAACTAAAAAAAACTAATCCTAAACAAAAAGATTATTGTGCAAGAAATGAATTTAATAAATTAACTGTTAAAATCACAAATACTTTTGGTCTAAGATCATTACAAAAACTCTAATTACGAAGGATACAACAAAAACAATACAAAATTCATTTATCAAAATAACTAATTTATATCATAGAATCCTAAAACATCTACTCTTTTGTGTCAATCAATAAAAATTCATTCAAGCCGTTCCCCGGCAACGGCGCCAAAATCTGATGGGGATTTAATTTAACCCTTAGTCTCACTAGACTGCGTATAGTAGGAGTAGGGTGTCGATCCAAAGGGAACGGGGTAAATTTTGTATTGAAATCACAAAGAGTAGATGGACAGGTAGCAAATAAAATGTAGATTATGTATTTAAATAAATATCTAAACTACTTTGCATATATTAATGAATTTGGATTAAAGATGACTTAAATGATGGTATGAACATACATTAAAAATTATGAAATAGTAATTCATTTAATAACAAGTTCTAGATAATTATATAAATAAAGTGACTGGAGAATTTAGCCAAGATTCTTTAAAGCAACTCTCGTTGTCAGTAAAGATGTTTTTATTTAGAGTCTATAAGCACTCTCGTGTCATTATAGAGATAAATAAAAATTATGAAGCTCTATGCCAATTCTTTAACCCCTCAAAGTGAATTCCTTAAGTCACATTAAAAGGAATTCAATGCTTCAAGTACATTTATTTGTTTTTCCATCAAAGAATTTCAACTCTCGTTGCGAACAAATTGACTAACATGCTAAATATGGTGGCCAATCATACAAAGCAAATCAAAGCACACAAATGGATGTAAATCATAATTCATGCATAATAAGAATAAACATGTCTTAAACAAATACTAGTGCATATTTATAATGTACAAAGGAAACTAGCCAAATACATATTTGAATTAAAGATAAACAAGAGAAAGAAACTATCTCATGTTCCTTTGGCTTGTCCCTTTGTAATCATCTAATAAAAGCTAAGTAAAAATGTTTATCCAAAATGATAACTATATTTCTAAAAACTAAAACATTGATTCATCCCTCCCTCTAGCATCTTGGATCCCTATTTATAGAGATTAAGTCTACAGATATGTCCCTTCAGAATAGTTGTCAATCATGGAAAGTTGCCCTGAAAAGTCCTGATGGTTGGCTGAAGGATCGGGTGGAAAAAGATGCAACGTTTGGGAACAGGCATCATACACGACTCGTGAATGTCTTCACGAGTCGTGATCTTCAACTGTTCTTCCTGACTCGTGAACACAGGCCGACTAGTGAAGCTTTGTCCTGAGTCGTGATTCTCCTCACGACTAGTGAAGCCCTTCACTACTCGTGATTTCTCTTCCTTCAAATTTTCACCATCTTCTTCATTTTCTTCATACTTCACCAATTATAACCTAAAAACAAACATAAACACATAAATTGGACATAAACACATAAATTGAACATAAACACATAAAAATACATATAATATTACATACTTAACTACATAAATAAGAGAAAAATACACACTAAAAGGTAGACATTTTACATGATATCAATAAGTTGTGGAGCAATCCACTTGTTGTAAAACAAGAAATTGATAACAAATAAAGAAGAACAAAACATCTCGAATTCAAGTCTAATTTTATTTTAATAGTGGTTCGAATAAGAGCCATTAAAAAGAATTATAATATATAATTGGAAAAAATGTGAAGAAAAACAAATAGTAATACTGCAAGATTCTCTTTTCTATTATAATAATTGTCTTCCACATGAGAATATTAAAAAGGTCGAAGTGAAAGATGCCGTCTTGATTGTTTCTGGTAATTCTTTTTCATATACTCGGTTGGATTATAGTAATCACGAACTCAGAAACACATATACGTACAATAATAGTTATAATAAAAAGAAGATAGAAAGTTATGAACATGAAGAAGTTTGATACTAACAGATCAAAGTCCGCGAACATATCTAACACTGGAGTTGTGGATGAGGAGATTTGATGTTGAAGGATGAGCATACCTAGAGGAGAAAGACCTCGGAAGATTATCAGGCTCTGTCCATGATATACCGTCATCAAAATTCTGACTGTAATCATCTGGACTGTAACCTGATGATACATTACATACTCTTCTCTTCTTCCCACCTGATATGTTCTTCAATTTCCTCCAAATATTCAACCATTTCCATTTCCATTTTACTTCATCATCTTCTTCTTCCATCTCATTCATGTTTCTTCCCAGATGGATTGTTTCTCTGTATGATGAGTTTCGCCATTTCTTCAAGCTCATCTCTTTCATTTCATTTGACTTCAATTCTTATGATGAGTTATTCTTTCTTCCTTATATAAACTTATAATAATATTACATGTGACTTAATTGTCTATCGCTTTGTTCAGTTTTGGATTTACGTGTAAAATGAGTAGTGGGGACTGGCTTAATTCGTCATATTTTGACTATAAAACGCAACCGATCTTAATTACTCTTATTAATAATGCCTAATCACAATTAGTCATGGGTTTTGTTAAGATAATTAGAACAAGAAACAATAATGAAAAGAAATAGCAGCAGTAGTGATTTGAATAATTGGAAGAACAGTCAAAGCCTGAAGGACAAGCAGACGTGTCTTTGTCCAATATTTCAAGGGTTAGATTGTGATGGTTTTCTCACCAACTTTAAATTAAATTCCCTTTCTTTTCTTTTAGGCATTGGACTTGTATTGCTGAACTCATTTATTTTTTAATTACATCACCTGCCTCTACCTAGAAATAATTATTGCATTTTTTTCATTTTTTTTCTCATGATGTGTACCGAAAATTTTAAAGTTTGCTAGCAGTAAATATTTTGTTCAATATATAAAAAATAAAATCAATAATAATAATAATAATAATAATAATAAAATAAAAATTAAAAGAGGTGGTGTATAATGTATATACACACGAAATTTACTAAGCACTGAGTGAAATTAGCAAAAGGTCAAAGAAAGACTGCCGAAAGGTCTAATTTTACGAGCGGCGTGCCCTCAAAATGTCAGCATTCTTCTACATAAGACATTGCACCACTCGTTATCTTTTTCTTTTTCTTTCTGAAAAAAAGAATCATAATCCTCGTAATATATGTATTTTTACACGTAAGGGCAGACAGAGTACAAAGAAGAAGTATTAAAATATAATAATACCTTTAGGTCCTTGTTTACGCACAACATTTTCTCTGTCCACGTGGAGAAATTATGCCTCAATTTTTTTTTTTTTCAAATGCAACGGAGAAATTCGAGTTTAATTTGGTGTGCTCATATGTAGTGTGTATAAAATTAAACTATCTAATTAAATAGTATACACTTGATTTAATGGTTTAAATATATACATTCTTTATTTTCCCTAAGATATTTATTTCCTATCTGTCCCATTTTTATAGAACAAATGATTATTTATTTATTTATTTATTTTCACATTTACAATTAGATTATGCTAGTGAGCACCATATACTCTTAAACATTTCACCACCAAAGTTTTGAATGTCCTTTAGTTTTTAAATTTATATTCCATCCATTTCATCAATTTGTTATTTCTTGCCAAAATCATCAATATTAAAATAATCATTGGTTTCATTAATTTTTGGCTAAAATATCTCTTTTTAATTTATGTTATTACAGTCTAGTATGTAGAAAAAGGAAAAATATTAATTAAATTATTAAATATTTTTGTTGACATTATATAAAAGGTAAAGTTAAAAAATATGCATTAAATATTATTGTAAATTTATCTAAGTTGGATTTTTTTTTCAAAAAATAGTAAGTCAATGAGAAAAAAGGAGTATTATATAATGTTTGGAGATTTTAAGACATAAAAGGAAAAAAAAATATGGAGTTTCTGATTTAGAAATATATTTTAACATAAAAAAGTTAAAATTTAGAATTCCCATTTAGCATAAAAGAGGATAATGAAGCAAAAGTTTGAGTTAAATGGTTGCAAATTTAGGATAACAGTTCGGAATTATCGGGCTTGTATAAAAATTTAGAATCCCTTCCTATCCTCTTTAAATTTCTTTTTTTATTTATTTATATTTTGAAATGAACGGATCAGTAGGGTCCAGTGAAATTAGGATCCTAGACGGCTTGATAAATGATAGCATGTTGAACACTTCTGCGTAATTCATCTATGAAGAGTGCCCTTACGGAGCTTCCAATGTTTTAAGCCCCTTCGCAAAATATATCAAATGTTGAGCCTATAAAAAGTGCTCAATCATATACCCCAACTGCTGAAACTCCTGAATCGAGCCGATCTAGACCTAGAAGGCCACCAAGAGCTAATCCTCGATTCCCCAAGATTAGCTCATCCATCTAAGCCATCGAGCTTTCCAATCTAAGAGAGAATTTAGGAATACCCATCCAGTATAACCTTTTTGCTCCGAGCTCCCATATTACTGCTGACTTCAACTTCGATGATAAGAAAAAGCTAGTAATTTATAAAGCTGATATCCGAGCTAGAGTTACCCTTCCCCTAACTCGGTTTGAAATCTCCTTTCTGAAATATTATGACCTCACAATAAGCCAACTACATCCCAATGCTTGGCTTACCCTGACTGCCCTTCAAATTTGGATATCGAAGAATGCCATCAATCTTATGGTCCGACTGTTCAAGGTAACCCACGTGGTTGGGCTCCAAAATATGACATAGGACCACGATTACATTAAGGCTTGGGCAGAGTATGACATTTTCATAAGGAAGTTGGGCTCCCTAAAAAATTGTAAAGATCAAATTTTTTATTGTAGATAGTGAACACAAATTTCCTATCTGGACTTTCTAGGGGTAATTCGTTAATAGGAACGATCACCAGCTATTGCTAACCCAATAGGAAGAAAAAACTCTAGATCGATAGAGAGAGCTCGCTCGAAAGAAGCTCGATATTTATGACTTATTAGACCTTAAGTCGCTCCAAGAGGCCCAAAATGAGATAGGAGGTAACCTTTTTCCATTACTTTTATGATAGGAATTCTAATTTTTCTCATTAAGCTTTTATTTTGCAGCTATGAAAAGAGTGGGAAAGTAATCTTTTGGTGGGATGTTTAAGGCCAAAAGGGCCAAAGTTGGGGAGAACTTTGTGTAGATGAGTACGGTGCATGCTCAGGCGAGGAGTGCAGTGCCAACTCAAACTGTTAACACGACGCTAACTCAAGCTGTTGATGCGACACCAACTCAGGTTGCCAGTGCGGCCTTCGCTCCTGTAGCCGCTCCTTCAACAAGTAGCACCCTTACTATAACAGTCTTTTCGATTTAAGGGGTTGATCGGAATTTTTTTTACCTTAAAATTCATAAACTTAACCCTTAATTATTCATTAACCAATAATACTTATCCAAAATTCATATACATAGTCCACCTTGTCGACGACCTATAACTATCAAAGTTACTAGTCGTTTTGTAAAAATTTGACAATATAACGGCTATATAATGGACTAGCCACTTGAAAATCAGATAATAGCCACAACCTATCAGAGGCATAACAATTATAATCAAAATAATAATCTCATTCATACATTCTCCATCATATCTCAACCATACACAACATATCCATTACTAGTCAAATCCATATACATATATACACAATCAAGAGCCACTACAAATCCATTCTTAACTTCAAGTATTTAAAGTAATATACATGCCAAAACAACAATATAGTTTTAGTTCTTCAGATTCTCCATCCTCTGTGTACTAATGCTCTGGGTCACAATTAGAATTTGCACGCAAAAAATTCTACGTGCTGAGCATTAAATATATCCAGTAGTAACTAAAAATCATAAAATTTTTCAAAATAAACATAATTGCACCCAAAAGTGTAAATTTTTAATATTTATTATTGAAAAACATTCTTATCCATTTTTAGAAGTCTTTTCACCTTAACATTCAAATTTTGGTAAACTTTTTACTTAAGTCCATAATTTTTCAATTAATTACGAAAATGCCCTTTTTGCAATTTAATTACAAAATTGCCATTATTTTCACTTTCAATTTGGTTTTTGGCATATAAAATAATTAATTGGGCTTTACTTTAATCTTTTTAGGTAAAATTATATTTTAATCCCTGAACTTTATAATACTTCATTTTTAGACTGTTTGGATATTAAATTATCATTTTACCCTTTTATCATCATTTTTTAATTACTTTTACTCATTTAACATACTTTTTAGAAAAATTATAGTTTTACCCCTAAACTTTTAATTTCTTTCAATTAGGTCATTTTTTTTCATTTTTAACTTCACTTTTACTTATCTTTTACATCTTTTTAGCTTATTTTCACATTAATGGCCCTAGTACAATTCCGATAAAAATTTTCAGACCAGATATATGGGATGTGGATCCCACAGAACCACATAAAGACTGAAAAATGATTTCAAATAGAATAGATAACAGAACAGACAGATACTATGAAGATCAGTGATCCTACCATAGCAAAGCAAGTCATCATGACTTACACCGTGGTATAGGTGTTTCTATAGCTAGCTAATTATATTATGAGCTAGATTTTGACTGCCTGACTATTGCTAAGGACATAATTTTATTTATTTCAAAATATTTATCAGATTTTTGATACTTTATTAGTCTTTTCTTTTTAGACAGTCGATCAATTACTTTTTTAGTATTTTTTAGATAGTTTATGGATTAATACATTGTAATTCAATATTTCTCATCAATTTATGAATTAATTCACATTAATTCAACATTTTACCTTATACATAACCAAAATTCTTAACAAAAATATTTAATTAAATTCCATGAATTCTATAAAAATGCATGGATATGTTATTTCATGCTTTTAATCATTTTAAGGCTTAAAAATATCAAAATACATAAAATACACACTACTTTTTCCTAAGAAAGAATTCGGCCAACATGAGAAGTCCATCATACATGTTCTTTAAAATTTATTTAAGCATTCTAGTAGTAAGCTTATTTAAGGTCCAATTGCACTATTCTAATATCAATTTCAAATATACACACATTTACAAATTTTTTCCTAACTTACCTAAAGGAAATCATGCTAAATAATGAAAAATGGATGGATTTGAAGCCAATAACCTTTTACCTTTGCCTTATGCTTGCCTAGATCTCATTTTTTCCCCTTTGGCTTTGAAAGATTGGCCTTCACCTTGTGTACCTACAATGACCAAATTTTAACCCTATCAAAACCTTATTTTTTTTCTCTTTTGCTAAAATAAACGTCATAAAAGAAATCTAGGCACCCAAAAATGTCGAGAAATACCCTTAAGTTTCTCATATCTTAATTTGATATCTTAACTTTCTCACTTGATTTTCTTGACTTAATTTCCTTTAATAACAAGATAGAGACTTGATTAAGTAACTAGAGAGGTAGAATAATCTTTTCTGTGCTTAGATTGAAAGAGAATATAAGAGAAATCTTGAAGAAAATGAAGTTATGGTGGTTTCGGCTAGGAGGAAGAAGAAGGGAGTTGAAGGAGATGATGAAAGTTGACTAAACTCTCTCTCTTCAGCAGATATTTAAGGTGGCTAAATGGGTTGGGCTTTGGTTCAACCCAAGCCCACCAATTAAAGCTCAAAAATTCAAAATAAAGCCCATTTTGCCATTTCCTGCAATTCTCTCATTTTTAAAATTCAAATCACTCTAAAAATGATTCCATCATTCTTATCACATCAAAAATATATTGTACACAAAATTTTATCCTAATTGGAGTCTATTTTTTATCCGATTTAATTAAATCGGTCTGATTCAAAATTATTGGTGTTATAAAAAAATTTACTTTTTGCAATCAAAATATTCTAGAAATAATTTTAAACATGTATGTAATTTTTTTATAATTTTTAAATTTTATTTACTATTTTTAACGGCTCGATTAAAATATAGTCAAACTAGTTAACCTAAAAATCGAGCCGCTCCATTTTTCGTGTTTTTAACTTTTAGGGGCCTATTTGATCTAAAAATCACTTCAAATTTTAGCTTCGAACTATCCATGACCAATATTTTTCTATAGTCAAATAAAATATTTTTCATCCCTGGATGTATTTTTTTTAGCCCGGAAGCACATTTCACTATCGAAAAATACTGTTTACGGCTAATCCAGTGTTGAGGCCATTACATAGCAGCTAGCGAAAAAGATCCCAATATATCTATCTTCCATCGTGAGAAAGGCTATAGACTATGTATTGATGGTTTATCAAATTGATCCCTGATGAATAACGTTTCCAAACTGCTGACATTTTTCACATTTTTGGAGTAGATCCTTTGCATCAAATTCCACCTTTGGCCAATAATATCCTTATAATATGGTTTTTTGAGCTATTATCTCAGCTTTTTTATATGCGCTACAAACGTCCTTATGAATCTCTCTAAGGATATAGTTGCCTTCTTCCGAGCTTAAGCATAATGACTATGGATGCGAATAAGATCTCCTGTACAATTTGCCATCCAACATAGAATAAAGGCTAGGGCATCGAACTATCTTTCTAGCTTCAATTTGATCTTTTGGTATAACACCTATATCAAGGAACTGATAGATCGATAATTTTCATACATCCATTTGTTCATTGAGCTACACTAAGTAAGTTTTATAAGATGACTTAACAATGATTGCCCAAATTATATCCTCCGATTGTATGGTGCCACTTAGGGATGCCTATTTGCCAAGAAGTTATCTCCCTTGTTATCTTCCTGAGGTATCTGTTTGATTGCCCATAAGCTTTCACTATTTTTTCAGTTGTGACAATAGGGTAGATACCAAATCTCTATATTTCATCATTATTTACTCTTTAGCTTTGAACTTTTTGAGCAACTGGATGTCAACTAATTAGGAGACAGAATGAATAAGCAAAGAGTCAAGTTTTACCTCTAAAGCGAGTTGCAGCCCAAAGCATAATATTTCATATTCTACAACATTATTTGATACCGAGAAAGATATTCTAGCTATTCTTTAGATGGAAATCCTTTCTGGGCTAGATAAAACAACCCCCACTCTAGCTCTTCCTAAAGATGTTACTTCATCAATATACAAACTCTAGGAGATCTAGTTTGGCTCAGTGGTATAGGCATATAGCTCGGCCATAAAATCAGCGAGTACTTATGCTTTCATTGCCAAACGAGGCTCGCACTGAATATCAAACTCATCTAAATAAGCTACCCACTCTGTTAATTTACCCAATACTTTCGACCTCTGCATCACTTTTATGAAAGGAGTGTTGGTTCAAACTATTACCATTTATGCTTGAAAGTAGGGAAAAGGTTTTACCACCAAAGTGACTAGAGCCAAAGCCAATTGATCAAGGATTGGATATCTTAGTTCAGCTCCATGAAGGATCTTATTGTTGTAATAGATAGTGAATTGCTGAGTTTTTCCCTCTCTGATCAAAATCAAGCCAAAGACTTTATAAAACTGATAAATACATGAATAGTGCTTTACCTAGCTGGGGTTGACTGAGCAATGAAGGGGAGCATAAGAGTTGTTTGAGGGCTTCAAAAGCTAATTGGCACTCTAGAGTCCATTCAAATTTCTTTAAAATTTTCAAGGCTTTATAAAATGGAAGGCATCATTTTTTCGAATAAGAAACAAACCTTTTAAGAGCTATGATCTTTTCGTTCAATATCTGTACTTTTTTGATTGATTTTGGCGGCTCCATCTTCAATATATCCTCGATCTTTGTTGGATTGGCTTTGATTCCCCTTTTTGAAATTACGAAACCTAGGAACTTACCAAATCGAATTCCAAAATCATACTTCTCCTGATTCAACTTGAGGCCGAACTTTTTAAGATTGGAAACTATTTTTTTAAGCTCTTTTGGCAGATCTGACGAGATCTTGCTCTTGACGATCATATCATCAACATATTCTTTGATGTTCTAACCTATCTGTTTTGCAAATAAATTATTCATTAATCTCTGATAAGTAGCTCCTGCATTCTTGAGGCCAAATGACATTACTCTATAGTAGTAAGTTGCTTTATGAGTAATGAATGATGTCTTTTCCTCATCTTTCAAATCCATGGGGATTTGATGGTAACCTGCAGAGGTATCTTGAAAATCATACTCTTTAAATATGGCCATTGAATCCACTAACATATCAATGTTTGTCAATGGATAACTGTTCTTAAGGCACACTTTTATTGAGGTTAGTGAAATCCACAGACATTTTCCATTTTCTATTAGACTTTTTCACCAACACTACATTAGATAACTAGTCCAGATAAAACACTTCTATGATGAACCCATTTTTCAACAAAGTGTTTGTTTCTTCATTTATTGCTAACTGCTACTTAGTTGTATAATTGCACTTCGTTTGTTTGATTGGTTTATAGCCTGGATAGATGCTCAAAGAATGTTACATGACATCGAGCGAAATGCTAGTAATATATGAAGGTTGCTAAGTGAACACATCTGTATAAGATTTCAGGACTGCTAGTAATGATTTTATTTTCGAGCTTGTCTTTTTCGAGGCTATTTTCACTATTTTTCCTAGCAACAACTCCAACTTCTACAATGAATCTACTGGCTTTGTCTTTCAAACTGAATCAGTTGGGACATCCAAAATATCTACTAATTATGCCTAATTTGCCTCTTTTAATATAGTGACGTATGTTTTTTGAGCAACTGTCAGGTTTCTCTAAAATATAGCTATTCCTTATGAGGTGGGGATCTTTATAATCAACTTTTGCATAGAAATATAAGCATCTACTGTGACCAAAAGAGGTTGACCAAAAATTTCATTATAAGATAAAAACATATTTACTACCATAAAATATGTTATATATGACTTGACTATTGATTTATCTCTGAGTTATAAGTGTAAGTTCATCAAACCTTTCACCTTAACGGGCTGCCCGAAAATACCAATTAGTGGAACTATTACTTCCTCTAATGGGCTTGGCATTCATAGAGCTTTGTAAGCCTACAAAGTGATTAGATTAATCATACTAACTATGTTTACTAGAATTCGCTATACCAAGAAATCCCTAATCATTGCTTCCACTACTAGCGCATAATTGCAAATTTTTCGGATATGTTTTCATCTTTGAATGAGAACTGAATGATATCTGTTGACGTAGGTGGACTGACTTTAAGCGATAAAACTTTTTTTACTTTTCACTTTTTAGAGTCTCTGAACACGTCATAGTGTTTTTCCTCCTGCGATCATATGGATTACTCCTGTCGAGGCTTTCTTTCTATTACTTCCTTACCTCTTATTAGAATGCTAGGGTGGTGATCGCCTATCATCATTTTTTCTCCCCTTAACGAATTGGTTCAGCTCACCTTTCTTAATCTGGTATTATATTTCTCTTTTAAACTATCTACAATCATTAGTTTCATACCCCTTATCTTTATGAAAGGCATAATACAAACATTGGTCCCTATTCAGATCTTTCTTTATAGGCTTTGGCTAATTTATGTGGTCATTTTTCTTTATCCAAGATAATATTTATGCAGGAAAGGCATTTAACTAGGTAAATTGCTTTTCACTTTGACTGCCTAAGTATGGTTTTAAAACTACTCATGTTCTGTTTGACCCTCTTATAGCTTGAGAATCATCCCTTTTAAAACTTTCTATATCCCGACCTGTTCCTTAGGAGTTCTCATTATCTTTTCTTATCTGTATGTTGTATTTCAATCACATGGCTTCATCCATTCAGATGTACTTATGAGCTTTGGTTATTATTTTAGTGATATTAGAAGAGGACTTCTAGCTTAAGGAATCACTAAAATCCTGACACCTCGTATTCCTGCTGAGTGCATTAATGGTGAACTTTAGGTTTAAATTTTAAATGTCCATAGCTATTGCATTGAATATTTTCACATAGTTTCGTAATGGATTTTCCCTTTTCTAGATGGCCTGATGTAGGTCGATCGAAACTTTAGTTGGTTCGATGGCCGCTACTAGGGGTGTGCAACGATCGATTCGATTTAATAATCGAATCGAATCGAAATAATCGAAAATTAAACTTTTAAAATTTTAATCAACCGAACCGAACCAAATTTATAGAATAATCGAATTCAAATCGAACCGAAATTTTCAATTGATTTGGTTCGTTAATCAAAAAATCAAAAATTAAAACTAAGTTTTTAAAAATAAAAATATTGTATCTAAAAATTATATAAAATTATAAATCATAATATACTAAAGTAAAATCTTCTAAATTGTATAAAATAAAAGTCCAAATTAAAGATACAATCCTAAAATATATAATAAATAATACAACAAAATCGTTAAATAAATTTTTTCATTTAATTGATTTTCAATTTAATCTTCAATATTCTAAATTATCACATAAAAAATAAATATTAATAATTGATAAATGTACTTATATAATTTACAACTCAAAATAAGATAATTTACATGTACAAAATAATTATTCAATTAAAAAATCCAAAAAATTATATAATTATATAGAATTTCGATTCGGTTTGTTTTTCTGCAGTTTTTTCCTTAAAAATTGAACCAAAAAATATAAATTTTCTGAAATTTAAAATTGAAATCAAATCAAAAAACCAAATCAAATTAAAAAATCAATCAATTTGGTTTGATTTTTCGATTCAAACCAAAATTTGCTCATCCCTAGCTGCTATGAACTTTGCTACAAATATATCACTAAACTGATGAAAGTTATTTATGGAGTGCTCTTATAGGTTTCTGAACAAAATTTAGGTGGACTCTTCAGAGTCTGGCGAAAGGCCTTGCAAAAGGCGGCATCTTTTATGGTATAAATTAAGAAGGTTTGATGAAACTGATCCACATGCGCTCGGGGATCCATTATACTTGGTAGATAAGGCAATTTTACATTCGAGAAAGGAGTTGAGAGTATGGCTCTAGAAAGAGGAGAGCGAAAACTACCCTATTACTGTAGTGTGTTACAATTTTGTTGCTTCATCATCCTTTCTTAAAAAGCTTGTCAAATTCATCCATTGTTAGGGTGATTGCGGGTGCTGAGGTGTGATCGGATTCTAGTAAGTGTACTAGATCGGCTAGTAATATAGGAAAATATAGATTAAGACCCCAAATATCGTACCCAAGGGAATATGGATTGCTAAAAATAATATCTATGTATGAATTAAATTAATCCGAGATTGTTTCCCAAATATTTTTGGTTTGAAGGTAAAAATTAAACAAAATAAACAATTAAACAAAACAAAAGCTAAAACATGAATTAAAAACAAAGCAATAACTGAAATTCTCTTGCTAAAGAAACTATCCACCTTAACTTTCATTGTAATGACTTAAGTTCAATAGAAACACCAGTGATTATGGAAAAACTAGTAATAAAGCAAGATATCTTTATTCAAGTATATCATTCTTAGTATTAAACTCATAGACAAATCTAATACTTAGCATGCAAATCTAGTTTTAACTTCCTAAATATTCGTTGAAGCCTTTCTCAAGAGATTCAATTCCAATTCATTCTTAGTTCTTCCTCTCTTAGTATTAACCAATAAAATTAACACATAATTATCTCATATTTCGAATAATAATCATGCATAAATATTAAAAAGTTAACCCAAGAACATGCAAATCATTAACTACGTCAAAACCAATTTTTAGTTATTTATTCAATAAACCAACAATCAATCTCAACTTAATCAAAGATTAGAATATGCTTAAAATCAAGAAATAATCAACCGATATTGAAATTAAGCTCAAAACAAAGTCATAATAATGAAAATTTAAGATTTCAAGAATTCATTAGCAAAAGAAGAAAAATTATTTCCTAAACATAATTAAAAACTAAAACAAAGTTGAAAAGAAAAATAGAAAAACAATGTAAAATAAACTAAGCCTAATTCTAAGATGGATCCTAATTCTCTAATTGATCTCCATTGATTCTAAGATTGGATCATTTCTTTGGTGTTTAAGCCTTCTATTTATAGGCAAAAGATGTTGTGGATTGCTTCTCAAACTCCAAAATCAAATAGGAAGCAAACTCTGTCCAAAATAGGAAGTTCGAGAAAATCCTTCGCGAAGTGAGAGTAGGAATCACGTGGCCACGGCTTCCCCTTTGTATTTGAACACGTGGTCACGTGTTCTATAAGGCTTCCTTCACACGTGGCCACGTGTGGTCCTTCACTTGGAATCCACGTGGTCACTTGTCTTCAATGCTTCCTCTTTTAGTCTTTCACGTGGCCATATGTTGCTTAGTTCATTTTCACACATGGCCATGTGTTCTTTCCTTCTTCAATTCACGTGGCCATGGGTCTTCAATCTTCACTCCTTTACGTGGCCACGGGTTGATCACTTCATTGTTTTCACGTGGTCACGTGTAAAGCTTCTGGACTAAATGCTCAATTTTCTCGCATCAACTTCCAATATTTGCACATTTGGCCCTAATCTTTGCCTTTTTTCCAATTAAGTCCTTTTTCTTGCAAATTAACCCTGAAAAACACCAAAATTTACAATTAACTCCAAAAACATAAAATTAACCAATTAAACTCAAATCTAACCTAATTAACACAAAATTAACTCAATTTAACACATAAAAACATACTAAAAACATCATATAAATCACTATTATCAAGGTGCTTGACAAGGGTATATAGTTTTGGGCTTCGACGTTCAGGGTGGTGTTTGTAGTGGTGGTAGTTTGCAATGATAGTTGGGGTGGCTTCTGCATTTCTAGGTGTGACAGCGTAGCTTGGAGGGCTTGGACAAGTTGAGGAGTGAGGTTAGGTATGGAGATTACGGGAGTTGTATGAGGTAGGTTTGTGATGGGGAGGTTTGTGGAGGCCCCCCGAGGACTGGGTTCAAGGGGTGGGAAGACATATATATGTGGGGGTGGTGTAGTGTTTCGATTGTTTTCATCTTATGAATTCATGAATTTTTAGGGATGAAATCCACACTCACCGTACCAAATAGTAACAGTTTGGAATACCGAGATGTTATCGAGATCAGGCTTGAATCAAAAAACTCTTCACTACTCTAAGATTATCTGAAAATAAAGAAATTTTGGTGGGATCCCGACGAGAAAAATCTTTGACAGTCCAGTCTGTAAATTTGGCTAAGAAAGAGAAAAGTACCTAATAATCTTGCTATTTATAAGGATCAGTGTCCTGTTCTAGCTAGGACTCCGAGTGTTTGTAGGATTCTCATTAAAGAAGAAGTATGGCCAAAGTAGGAAGCTAAGCTAAACTTTCGTAATAAGAGTTCTAACCTCGTCAGGCAACTACATTTCCTTGCCCTATTAAGACTCTATCAAAAACACATTGTCGATGGCTAAAATTTGGATCTCAAATGAACCAGATAGCAAAAAAAATGGACTATTTGATGGAGCCCATATGCGTTGTTCGATCATCAATGATGATTTAATTCTCTTTGCAGAAACTTCAATTCATCAAGTGTTTAATCAGTCTATAACTCAATTTATAACAATTTAATCCATATAACTCAATTTATAACAATTTAATCCAAATTTATCAATTCATTATTTTTGTCACCACTAGGGGTGAGCAAAAAACACAAAAAATATGGTTAATTGCAAAATCGGTTCGAAATCGAATCGATTTTTTCGGTTAACCGATCCGATAGATTTTATTACCATTTTAATTTTTATATTTTTTATTATGATTTAGATTTTTAAATACCAATTAAAATTTAATGCACAGTTAATCGATTCATGTACAATATATATTATATTTTTATTTTTATATTTTAAAAATTTTTTATTTTTCTTCTATTTTTCTCTAAAACTTATATAAAATAATATTTTAAAATATATTTGAATTATATTTTTATTTTTATACCTTAATTTTTTATATTTTTCTATAAAATTTATATAATACTTTAAACTAAATTTATATTATGTCATTATCTTTAATTATATAGTGATATTTATATGTAGTAACCAATTAACTTTTATATATATTATTATTTTATCATATATGATAGCATTTAATTATATTTTCTTATATTTTAAAGTTTATATTTTAATATTTAATATTATTCAAAATTTTATTTGATTTAGAATTAAGCATATTAATTTCGAATAAATATTAAATTTATTTTATAATATTATCGGTTAATTTATTGAACATGAATTTTGGCTAGTAAATTATGTTTATTTTGTAATTTTTATTTTAATTTACTATGCACTTTTAAAATTAAATTTAATTTTATCTAATTTTTTCTTATAATTTTATGTTATAAATTTTAATAGTTAACCAAAAAATATTGATTAACCAAACCAAAACTCGAAACTAATATATTGATTAATTTAATATAATTGACTAATTAATAGTTTTAAAAAATAATTTTAACGGATTGTTTAATTTTCTTACTTATTCACCACTTATATGTACTTGAAATGAATTAAAAGAAAAAATCAGGTTTATATAGAAGTTGATGATACCATAGATATGGACTCCAACAGCACATGGGCCGATTCATTGAAAAATCAAATAACGGTAATGAATAAAAAAATAAAAAATTGGCTCTGAATTTTTCCAAATGAAATCGAAATATCCAAGAAAATATTCAAAATTGACATGCGCCATTTATTTATTTTTTATTAGAATCAAATTGACTTATACTGTTAATTTTAGTTGAGGACAAATTTAAATTTTTTATTTAAAAATAAAAAAATTTATATCGAACTGTTCTAAAATCAAATTGAACTACAAAAGCCAATATTTCAGCATTTATTAACATTGCTAAATTGTGGAGTGTGTATGTGTATAAGCGTGGGCAGTGTCCGTTGCAATCAGTAATTGCCTATAACGTATCGCTGCTACAATAAGTCTTGTCATATTCATCAAAATGACTAACCATTAACCAATTCGTTACATTCGGTTAACCAATCCATCAATTTTGGTTTTTCAGTTTGGTTAACCAATATTTTTCAGTTAACCATTAAAATTTATAACATAAAATTATATAAAAAAAAATTAGATAAAGTTTAATTCAATTTTCAATGTGTAAAGTAATTTAATATAAAAATTACGAAACAAACATAATTTACTAGTCAAAATTTATGTTTTATAAATTAATAGCTAATATTGTAAAATAGATTTGATAGTTATTGAAAATTACTATATTTGATTCTAAATCAAATAAAATTTTGGATAATAATGTAATTAAATGTTATTAAGTAAAATATGAACACCAATATATGGTAAACACACACACACACATACACACACACATATATATATATATATATATATATATATATATATATATATATATATATATATATAAGTTAATTGTATATTATATATAAATATTGTTATATAATTAAAGAGAATGATATAATATAAATTTAGTTTAAAGTATTATATAAATTTTATAAGAAAATATAAAAAATTAAGGTATAAAAATAAAATATAATTTAAATATATTTTAAAGTATTATTTTATATAAATTTTAGAGAGAAATAGAGAAAAATTGAATATATATATATATATATATATATAAACCGGTTAACTTTGGACTAACGGTTAACCGGTACTTAAAAATCTAAACCGTCACTATTAATCAAAAATATAAAAATTAAAAATCGTAATCGAGTTTATCGGATCGATTTTACGGTTAACCATATTTTCGATTTTTTTTGCTCACCCCTACTGAAGAGCACATTTGCAAAGTTGTTACCCATATACAAATTATTATATATGAATGTTTATCTATTATGTCTCAAGAAACTTTTTATTTATAGAGATATTCGCTGAAATGAATATAATTTTGAGATTAAAATAGAAATACCGATGATCTATATATGAAAATTGTTGTATGAGATAAGTAATATATTTTTAAAGATAATTTGATTTTATTTTGATACAAATATTAGTAAACTCGAAGTTTACTAATAAATAAAAATATTAGCAACTTGAAGTTTACTAATTGTTGTATAAATATTAATAATATATTATTTTTTAATTATAAAAATATCAGTAAACATGAAATTTATTGATTAATTGATACTAATATTAGTAAACCTGAAATTTATTGATTATAGTAAACTTGAAAATTGATTGAAGTTTATTTGATTATAGTAAATTTAAAAATTGATTCAAATACTAATAAACATTTAGTTTATTAACTATCACAAATATTAGTAACTTCGAAGTTTACTAATTATTTGATATTAATATTAAAAAATTTCATGTTTATCAATTGATATAAATATTGATATAATAAAAATAGTAAACCTGAAGTTTACTAATTAACAATGGATTACTTGGCATGACCGGTGTGACCATTCTGGATTGATTATAATGCATAAATTATTGAGAATTCATATATTTATTAGAAAATCAGAAGTTTCTTTAATTCAATTTAAGGAATTCTCATAATTTATTTGTTCTCAAGAAATATTATTAAAGTATCACTAGCTAATAAAAAGGACTGAATTTCCTTCATTCTGAAATGAATAGAGATAATATTTGTGGACCTACTATCCACCATGTGAACCACACAAATATTTATAATTTTTAAAAGATGCATCTATAAAATGATCACATGTGTATTTATTATCAACTGATAACCTATAGTTTGTGAGATTATTCAAATTAAGTGCATAATTTTCAGAATATGCAATCAAAATATTTTCTTGATAATACTAGTGATCATATGTCACGGGTAAATGATTATTATAAGCTCTTTGTACATAGGGATGCTCACAAGAAGGGGTGGGGCCAAGGATTGCATCCCTACTCACTGTTCCACCGGTGGCGGGGTGTAATGGCATCAACAATAGGTCGGCCGTGAATAGTACTTTTCGATAGTAAATAGTATTTTTCGAGTCCGAAAGAACACTTGAAAGTCAAAAATATTTTATTAGACCATCGAAAAGTATTGGTCATGGTGAGCCCGTGGTTGAAATTTAAAGTGAAATTGAGGTAAAATGGGCCTCCAAATATCAAAATTACGAAAAAAATAGCAAGTCAATTTCTCTGTTAGGGAAGAAGATTTGATTTTGTATAAATTTTAAAAAATAGCAAATTAACTCTGAAAATTACCAAATTTTACATGTCCACACGAATTTTTATGTAGAATATTTTGGTGATAAGAATTGAATTTTTTGGTGATACCGGCAGTTGTCGAATCAGATCAATAAGTTTGAATCGGACCGATAATGGACTTCGATTGAGTCAAAAATTTGCGTATTACCTATTTTTCATATGATAAAAGTGATGAAATTATTTTTGAAGTGATTTGAAGTAAGAAAGAGAGATAAATTGGATTGGGCCTAAAATGGGCCTTAATGTTTAAGTGGGCAAAGCCCACTCATCAAGCCCAATATTGGGCCCATAAGAGTGGTATAATAAGGGTGAAAATCTGGAGATAACTCCAAAAAAATCTCCAGCCATCCTCCTTCTTCTCCAAGGTTGAACCTCTCCTCCTCTCTCTCTCTCTCTCTTGATTTCTCTTCAATCCTACTTCAAATCTCCCATAAATTTCAACATACAAGATGAAGTTCTATCTCTCTAGATCACCCTAGTGGCCTTAATCAAGTGAATTGAGCAAAGAAAGGCAAGAAATCAAGTAAAGAATGAAACAGAGGTAAGATAGAACTTAAGAAATTAATTGATTTTAATTGGTTCTTTAGTGATTTCTCATAGTTTTTGAGGTGTAGAAGCTAATTATGAGCTTAAATTTTACATATGAGGACAAAAAATAAGGATTGGAGAGCTTTGTTTGCCGGCCATGGATGGTGAGTAAGAGAAAGGAAAGTTTACAACTGGAAGAGCAAGGGAAAAGAGGTTTTAGGTACCCTTGAATAAGAAAAAATTGTAAGTGACTACAAATCCTTTGATTTCCCTTTTATTGTGAATTAATTTCATTTATGCAACTAGGTTAAAAATTTTTAAAGTTATTAATTAATGAAATTTTGTTAGAATAAATGAAATTAAACCTTTAAGGAGATGAATTGAAAGCTAAAATGAAAAAAATAAATTTTTTAGGAGGAATTAAGTTGATGGCTGAATTGCTTGGTAAGGGAAAATGATAGGATTTTTGCATAAAAATAATATATATTAGCCTAAATCAATTGTAGAAATGATAAATGGTGTCCATTAATTTTTATTGAATAATTGAAATTTATTTTGAAATTTTAAAGAATATGTTACATGTATGTTTATAGTGGATGTTGTGAAATATTGTGAAATAATTGATTATTTTAGTGAAAAATGATAATAACTAATAAATAATGTATAAATAAATTTATTGAAAATTATTGAAATTATTAGAATTTTATTGAAGATTAAATGTGAATATGTAATAAAGACAGGATTGAAGTAGTATCGAGTAATTGCATAAAAACATGAAAGAAAGTGAATTAACATGAAATTAATTCACAGTTAGCGAAAAAGAAATAAAAAGCTAACCGATAAATTTTTTGAAATAATTATTGAGCTATAAAAGAAATAAGAATAATAAATTACAAGAAAAGAATTCATAAAATGAGTGAAAATAATGAAAATTGAAAAATAATGTGCATAAGAATAATTAAAGAATTAATATGAATTATTAGAGGAATTTCTGAAATTTAATATGAAATATGTTTAATTAAAGATATTGATTTATTGAAAACAATTCAATTAGCAAGAAAAAGAAAGTAAATTAAATTGAATTAATTTATATTCTAGATAAAAGAATTCAAAAAAAAAGTCATGAGATAAATCTCCGAATAATAAAATAGTGAATTATATTAATATAATTCATAATTGTTCAAAAAGTTTAAAATAAATGTTTGACTAGTTTATTAAAATAAATTAGTCAATAAAAAGTATTAAAGAGTGAATTATTATAAAATAATTCACCAATTGAGTAAAAGTTGGCATATCCGAATGACTAAAATTTCGAAAAAAAAAGAAAAGGAAAGATCGTTAAAAAGTCGATTATTGAATTATTAGAAAATAATTCACAAAAGATTACACAAAAAGAATAAAAAAAATTGTGAATGATAATGCTATAATTCATAAAGTGTATAAAAAACTAAAAAATTTCAAATGTTCGAGTGAATTATTGAAAAATAATTCACAAAAATGATTTAAAAAGATAAAGTGAAAGAAAGTAAAAGAAATGTAAAAGCTACTGAATAGTCAAAAATACTAAAAAGAGTGCGATTAAAAAAATGTATTGTAGCAAGAAATAAAAAAAGAAACTAAAGATTTTTAAATATTTAAAAAAATTATTTTAAATATAATTGATTGTTTTGCACTTAGCAATTGTCAGGTAATGATATTATTGGTTAGGATATAATTGGCTAGCCATAAGGACATTCTATACCGCGGTGCAAGTCATGGCGACTTGCTTTGTTATGGATAGGATATCTGATCTCCATAGCTTCAATATTTTAAGTGAAAGTGAAAGTGAAATATTTTTCGAGAAATGGTCCCTTGGGAATCATTTCTCTCTCAGTGAAACTTTTGGATCCATGTCCCGCATATCCTTTTTGATAATCATGTCTTATTGCACTAGGAGCGTATTGTAATGGATTAATCAATATTGTTTAAATGAATTGAATGTAAAGTTTATAATGAAAAAGAAATGTTTTATAAGAATAAGATGTTAAATGAAGATTAAATTAAGCGTTTGCAAAGAAAAATAAAGGTTTTAAATGAATTTCTATATGAAAAGATAATTAAAATTAGTTGGTATTTTATGTACCAATTATTATTTTGAAAAATAACAAGTTTGAAAAATATATTAATTTCCTATTTAAAATCAAAAAAGTGAAAATGTTGTCCTTAAGTGAAAATATATGCCTAAGTAATGAATTCCAGAAAGAAAGTCCAATGAAAAGTAAAGCGATAAAAAGGCACAATATTGCTCAATTAGGAAAAAGAAAAGATACAAAATCCTAAATAAGTTTTCGAACATATTTAAATATGAAATACAGAAGGAATAAAGAATGTATGCAAAGTGTTCCAAAATAACTGTGCCATTTTGCATTAAAGCTTAAAAGCCTTTAAAATAATAATAAGGTGTTAATTAGTTAAAAAGATAAAGTAAAATAAGGATTAGATAACGAAAAATTAAAATGATATCACACATTGGATAACTGAAAAATCTATTGAGAAATGAAATAGTGAAAAGATTTGGTACCATTAAAGAATATGGGTACCAATATAAATTGTTAATTGGAATGATAATTAAATCGATGTGACTAAAGATGTAAAATTAAAATTAAGTAAAAGTAAAAGCTAAAGTAAAGAAGAAACGTAAAAGTAAAAGTTAATTTTGAAGTTGATTCACATAAGTAAATAGTGTAAAGCAAATTGCAAGATTTAAAGTCAAAGCAAAATGATTACCAAAAATTATGGGTAAATAATGAAATTAATGTTCACAGAAGTAAAAGCAAATGTTTAATGAAATAAGAATTAGAGTGACATAACCTATGTCATTATGTTTTATTTGGAAAATTTTAGGATTAGTAGTCACCACTGAGCATGTCAAGTGCTCAACACGTAGTGTTTATTGCGTGCAAGTTATGAAGTATTGCGGGAGCATAGTACACAGTGGAGCAAGATCAAAAAAGAAGAGAGTGCATAAATCGAGTTGAATTATGGCATGTATATACGTAAACAATTAAGGTAAAAGATTGAATTGTATTTTGATTGTTATTATAATGTTTATTAATGAGTAAGTGTTGGTAAAAGATTTTGCATGAATATAATTAGTGTATGTTCAATTGTTTAAAATATTATTAAAAAATACTGTTTATTGCTAACTTTGCTTCGGATAAGACTGTGTCGTGAAGAGTGTGACACGGGGATTCCTCGTCTCCGCCCCCAATTCAATAATGGGAAGGAAATTCTCCTTGTCCCTGCCCCACGAAAAAATATATATTTTTTTAATTTTAAAATATAATATTTTATAAATAATTAAAATTAAAATATAACATTTAATAAATAAAAAATTTAAAAGAAATCATAATTTAAATAAATATAAATTTTAACCATTGATAAATTTAAAATTAAGTATAATTTAAAACTTAATAATTATAAAATTAAGTTATATTTTAATTTTAATTATTTATAAAATATTATATTTTAAATTAAAAAAAATTATTTTTTTACGGGGCGGGGATCCCCATGGGGCAGATACCCACCCCATCCTTGCCCAGAAATACACTTCGGGGATTCCCCCCCTCCCCGCCCCCGCGAAAGAAAAATTCAAAAATTTCCCACCCCGTTCTGGTCGAGTCTTCTCTAGGGTCAGAGATTTTCCATCCTGTGAGCATCCATATTTGTACATATTAATACTCAAAGGTCTAGTAAAAATATTTATTAAATGCCTTTAAATAATTGCTAGATATTTTTATGAGAACAATAGTGCTATTTTTATATATGGATATATAAGATTACATGCATTATGCCAATAAAGATCATAAAATTCCTCAATTGTAATTTTTAGTTGAAAATGCATTTTGATTAATGACTTTCCTAATGTTAGGGGAAGAAAGCAACTAAAAATAAATAAAATAATAAATACATTATGTGGAATTTAGATCCTCATATCATGAACCTAAAATTCAAAAAATTAGTTAATTACGATGCCAATGTATTTGTTAGTGTGTAGAGATTTATTAAATCTCATTTGTATTAGCTGTAAATACTCCAATTCAGAACAATATTCCAATAGGACAATTTGTCTTATAGGGTAAATTATTTGATTTCAAATAAAAATAAAATTTACAAATGAAAAAGAGAAAATAAATTCATACAGTCATATTATGGAGGCGGATACTCTTAAATAGATGTATGACATAACTAATTTTTAAATCCCAGAAGTGATTCAGATACCTGAAATTAAATAAGAGATCTCAATATGTCACTTGCCATTAAAAGGAATCGAAAATGATAAAGTTATCGATAATATTTCTATATAAAAATATTAATATTGATATTTTAAATACAGTGATGATCTTAAAATTAAATATGTTAAAAAATACAGATATTAATTGTATTCAATATGAATTTTTGGACTTACAGTTTAAAATATTGAAAAATATGATGCCAAAATAGTATAATTGATATTTATGCAATAAACAATGAAGACATAAATTATTATTTATTTTATGATATTTATTGCAATGGATTGGCATTGATTGTAAAAATACATATTTTCTTATAATAAATATAATAGGTCTTTACTATTTGCCAATTTAGTAATATATTAGTATGTAACTAATTAATACTATTTGCCTATTTGATAATAAAATTACATATAATTCTTTAAAGATTTATCATACTTGAAGCATATAAATATTTCTAAACATTAAGTGTTTTAGTTTATCTGTTATCATGATTTATTTATGATTTTAATTACTGAAACTCATGAAGAGTTCAAAATATTTTAACGAATTTTGTAAATTAAATTTTATCTCGAATTAAATATCGAATACTATTTGATTAAAAAAATTTATAATGTGATTATATGTTTGTATATTATCTTCCATTGAGTACTCCAATAATGATAAAATTATTATATATAACATATTTCATGATCATATATTATTGCTATTTATGCATTATGTAATCATGCAATACATGTCAATTATTAAATTGTTATTTAAAATTACATATTATTTTAAAGATTTTAGCTCTCTCTCTCTCTCTCTCTCTCTCTCTCTCTCTCTCTCCATATATATATATATATAATTTGGATAATTTTATTATCTATAAGTAATTATTTAGATATATTTGAATTAAGTTACTAAATGCATTCATTTATTATAGCTATTTTATGATTATGCTATATAAATGTTATGAAATTATTTTATAACATCTATTTTATTCCTTGAAGTGAATGAAATATTTTAGAATTATGGCCAAAACAATGGTATGTTAAAAAAATGATAATTATTACTACCGTATGATTAATTTTCACCATCAGAAGTTATTGATAATTAAGAGAAATAATAAAAATGGTTGAGAAAACTATTTGAGAATTAATAACTTATTTATAATAAAAGTGCCTTGATCATGTACCCGCTGTACATATGACTATATTATTAGATTTTATAAAATTTCTCATCTTAAAAAAATGAAAAATATAAAGATGAATTTGTACATTTTTGTAAATGATGTAATTTTATAAAATAAGTTTTAATTGTTATTTTTTTCAATTCATGCATAATATATCCAGAAGATATAAGGTAAGCATATCTAGAAGATATGTAGATCATTTTTAGAAAAATAAGTTTATAATATTACATATAGGAACTATGTATGTACAAATTTAAAGTTGTGTACTGATATCATTATAAGGGAAAGAAAAATACACGTTGTACTCTTTTTTTCTTAACTAAGGTTTTTTTCACTAGATTTTTCTATTAAGGTTTTTAATGAGGCAACTTATGATGTGTATTAAAAATATTGCATGTGTACTCTTTTTCCCTTTACGGGATTTTTATCCCATGGAATTTTTTCAATAGGATTTTAATGAGGTACAATATATCTTAATGGATATTCAAGGAAAAGTATGTACTATAAATTCTATGATTATGAATGTTTATAGCCCTTTTAAGATTGATAGCATGACTTATCAAATGGAAAAAAGGCAAAACAATTATTATCCACTCATGATATTTTGTAATATTGTCAATGATTTTAAAAGTTCGCTATAAGCATGAAAAATCTTTTAATGGAAAAGATATCAAATTTTGAAAGAAAATGAAATGAAAATTTCTAAAGTGATACTCTTGAAGAGGTAAAAAGCAATATAAATCAACAACTTCATATTTTTAGAAAAACAACCCCAGAAGTGGTTCTAGTAATGATAAATTATATGAGATATGAAAATGGATGATAATTATTTATAATATATTTACATATTCGGTTGCTTATAAAATATAATGAGTTTGAGTCTCTAGTTATCAAAAATGTCGATATCGAGATCATTGGCCAAAAGGCAAAGAATCAATTTATATATAAAACTAAACTTATACAAGATATTTGAACCAGAAGTCCAGACACCAGAAGATGTCAAATATTTTAGCTATAAGAGTAATAATTATCAAATTACTCAATGTTAGTTACTTATGAAGTTAGTAGAAAGCTTATATGATTGAAAGTCATAACTCAATACAATGAAGAAATGTATCGATTATTATTTAAGAACAACGACCAACAATATTGAAGTATGAAGAAACCGTAAATTTTTCTCAAGTAGCAAACCAACTGATCTTTTCACTAAAAATGTACCAACTTCGATTTTTAAAAGCATGTAAACAGTATTGAGATGTTTTAGTTTGAGAAAATATTTTAATTATTATATTTTTTAGGAAAAGTATATTGTCTATGAATATTGTACTCTTTTTCTTTCGCTAAGTTTTTATCCCACTTGATTTTTCTTAGCAAGATTTTAACGAGACATATTCATAGTTTATAGTCATTCAAGAGAAAATATTGCGATAATTATGAAGCATTTGGATAACTATCAAACTCATCATTCTCTCAATTCTAGTAGAAGTCCATCTCTTCTATTTTATACCTATAAATACCCTATTATGGTTATTTAGTAAATTTATCAATAAGAAAATTCTTTATTCATACTATATCTGTCTTTGCTTTAATTAATTTTATACCAAATATTATATTTTTATAAGTTAATTAAATATTTTTATATGTTAGTTATATTTGTTGAATTGTTCAAAATACCAAATTATCTTTTACTGTATTATTTTAACGTTAAAAGAATAGAGATTATTTTAATATTAAAAGAATTGAAAAATTATATCTTATTGTTTCGATTTTTTTTTTTAAATTATGCAAAATTATCCAAAATTTTTAAGAAAAAAAAAAGAGAATTTGACAGCACCCATCCAAATTGTACAGTGCGTGTACACCCTCATCATAGCATATATTAAAACAACTGATTAATTTGTTAAAAAATGTACCTAAATCCATGGCCTACTAAATATTTTCCACACCAGAGAAATCATCAACGCCCTGAAGAAACAGTAAGCGAACACACCTACTTCAGATTATACCACAGTATCAGCTTGACTCTGAATAATGGCTAAGTGCCATGGATTCAAAATGGCAAATTTCCATTAAAATTTTCATACTTTTCGCCCTGTTCACAACATCCTACTGCTAGCAAGTACCAACGGAAATTATAACAGTATTATAAAGCAGAACATTGGATTTTACTAAAATCCAATCTTGGTGCTCGACTGCACTTCACAAGGCCCTCTCACTTCTATCACAGTTTGAAACCCTTGACAGAAGTCATGCATATTTGAGCTGCAAATATAAAGGAATTAAACAAGAAAAATGCATGCAGAATTCAAATCACTTTCCTTTGTGATTTCTCAAATAAATCATTTTACACTAGGCATACAAATTTGCTCACCGAAAGCCTTTGCTCTCCCATCTTGGCATAGCCCCAACAGAAAACCAAAAGAAAATTAGGGAAAATAAAGAAGGAAAAGGTTACTGAAACAAACTTCATTTTAATCTAGCCTTGTAGAAGCACAACAAAATAAACCTGCACGTGACATTTATACATGCACTGAAGGGTCTCTGCCTGAACATAATTGCAAAAATTTTTTCAAACAGGAAATGAAAGAGAGCACATATGTGCATCCTACAAAGGCTGTCTCAAGGTACAATTGACTACAGTTTTTTACTTGAACTGGAATAACTTACTAAGATGAACACACTTACAATAATATGGAGGTTAACGACTCGGATTCTGCATCCGAGTATTCGCTCTCAATTTCTCATAGGCATCAGAGCAAGCATGAGCATAGTCTGACATAGCTCTGAATAGCTCGGGTAAACGAATCTTTAGACTTCCTAGTGATTTCTCTCTCACCTGAAGGCAATGTCTTTGATGAGCTTCAACTTCTTCTTCCAATCTCTTCTTCAAGCTTTCAACTGCAAATTGCCTCTCTGAGATTGGATCTTTTGAACTTGCATCTTCACCTCTTTCCCCATCTGTTTCATCAGTTGGGCCTTTCCGTTGCATGTGCTTCTGATACCAGTCATCGAATGCCTGACTCTTGCGCAGAAACTCCTTCCTGGTTTCTTCACACTTCTCTTTTAGTTTCAGTTCTTCTTCTTGATGTAATTCTATGGTTTTTATAACAGCTGCAAAGGACGAGATTGCAGTTTTTGCCACCTCATCTGGCAGTTTTTCCAGGTGATCATGCCATGAATGTAGGAGGGCTTGGATAGGGGGACTCAAGACTTTTGGTGGTGAAGATATTTTCTCTTTCAAGCTGCTTTCAATTGGGATCAGATTTAACTTTAACCAGCTATTTAGGGTTTGGATGTACTGTTTTTGATGGGTCACAAGTTTATCAAATTGTAAATGCCACTCATGCACTACCGTATGAAGTTGTTTGGTGCGCTCATGGTGATGTCTGGAAGTTTCCTTCACAGCATGGTTGACATCAAGAGACTTAAGGTCCAAAACAATCTTCAGCTGACTGTCGTGATGTAAACACATACTTGACCACATTTTTGCCATCCTGCAGTAAAGAGATAAAATTTCTAGCCGTCATTATAATTTCTAGTTCAGGTGTTTTAAGTTATACAACAAGGAGATGACATATTTTAAGTCATGTAATTATTCATATTTGTTTTATGCCACAACCATGATCTCCATAAATAATCACAACAACTACATACAGACACCTAACTTAAGAAAATTGAACCTTATCATCGTTAATATCATTATATTGCCAAAAAGGTAAAGGCTAATGAACAAAACATTTATACAAATTTGTCACCGTATATTAGAAAGAAGGAAGGCTTTTTGGATATGAACATAATAATGAACAGATTGAAGTAATTTTCTCCAGGGTCAGAAACAATATTGATGCAACTGAGTCCTACATGAGATTAAAATGATATGCATAGTGCAATTCACTTTAAGATATTCTGCTATAAAAGACACAAAGGAAGAAAACCAAATAAATTCCACCCCACCAAAAGATTACAGGGAAATATTAAAATTAAAGGCCAACTTTTTATTGGAATTTTCACCCCCTTCCATGAAACACAAGATGATGATGCACAAAAATGAAAATGTTGTCTCAAATTGGCATTGATCTCCCAATCAAATACCAAGGCCCCTGCATCAGGATTCTTAATTTAAGCACATAGAAGTGAGATGCTGATGCTTGAGACACATATACTTTATGAACTTATCACGTGCCATGGCAAATACATCTCGGATGCTAAGAACAGACACAATGACTTTTTCCCCTAGGATATACAGAACACGGAGAAATACCAGGAAAAAAACTCTAGAATGTAGTCATTGCTTGTTCAACCTAAACAGCCGTTTATATATATAGATATATCTTGTCATATGTAAACATGTCCAGATAGATGTGGAACTAAACTACATAATGTCAATTAAGGAATGCATCCTAAGAAACCAGGATTTAAAAAAAAAAAAGAAGGGGTCCAAGTAAAGCATATACCCATCAACAAGCTCAACAAGTTTTGGATAAAGCTGCTTGTCACGTATATCGTTAACTTCTGAAACAGTTGAGTCCATGGACTGCATGTCAACTATATATCTTGTATGCAAATGACTAACAGCTGCTTTAGTCTTCTCCAAGGATTCGGCACTCGCACCACGCTTCTTTTGCTTATTTAGCAAAGCAACCTTCTTCCGGTACTCAAGCTTCATAAGCTCACCTTGCTAGAGAATATGAAGTAAACATCAGGAGAACATGATCTTAATGTCTCTGAAAACATGCAACAAAAACAACCAGCTTTGCATCACTTTACTTTATAGAAACATCCATTTTTTAAAGATTTTAGGGCAACCCCGGAAGCTGAAAGATTTTCATGGCAAAATTATTAGAAGGCAATACTCTAATTTCTGTGGATGGAGGGCGTTTATCAACTAACATAACAAGCATAAATAAGAGCTACGCCAAGAAAATAACATCTCGGGATACAATGCAGACAAATGGCATCAAACTAATGGTTATGTACCTTCACTTCATCATAAAGTTTCTTTTCCCATGCCAACAACTTGTCCAAAACAGTGGCATGAGTCTCATAATCTTCAGAATCCAGTTCGTCTTTGCCACCTTCACCATTAGGTACACCCCTGAATGACCTATTCCATGTGATGACACGCATAACTCTAGCAGAATGATCAACATATCCTACAATTTGTAAAGAATATAATTAGACAAAATCAAACTAATGCAAGAAACTTATGCAGCAAGTCTAACGGAAATAGAACTCGTAGTATAACAATCAAATGTTTCTCACACTCTAAGCTGAGTAATCAACAACCTTTCCAAATCCTTGTAGTCAATTAATGAAGTTCATAATTTTCCCAATTAATAAAATTGATAACTTTCCAATGATGCATATTTGCAAATGAACCAACTTTCTTGCTTTTGAAAAGAGAAAAAAGAGGAAAAGATCTGAGGCTTTTCAATAAAAAGTTTGAGCAAACGACTGAAGATGCCATTATAAAAGCCAGCAAACCTATAACATAGATACTGTCATCTGTAATAAGAAATTCTAATTGACATGTTATATTACTTGAAAAAGTGCAAATGCTTTGAGCTTCAATTTTCTGCATACTTAACACCGGATAATGAGCTGCTGGACCAGGAAGAAAGCAGAGAAGATCGAAGGCCCATGATGTGGTATTCGAGAAGGCCAAAGAACAATGCAGGGCAGCATGTTGAAGCTGATGTGGCAAGAGTTAGTTGAGAAAGCAAGAGAGAGAATTAGAATAAAAAAGGTAGGGGGCTGGGCAGGAAGGCATGTTTTTGAAATATTTTGTGTTTTCAGTTGTTAGGCTGGAAAGGAGAGAGGGAGTGAGGGCCTGTGGCAATTCCCTGCTCTTGGATAATCTGTTTCCTTTGTTATTTGCTATTTTCTGTGTTTGTTCATCAAATGTATTGATATTGTGAATCAACTTGTCTTAAGTTTACTATCAATACAAATCTCTCATTATATATTCATTTGTTCTTCTTTTACTGCCATTTATTGTGTGAATCTTGTTGCTCTCCATCATAACCCAATAAAGAAGCTAAATCTTTCAAGTTTCGAAAGTTTCACGTACCAAGAAGAATCAACAGCAATATGCAAGAATAATATAAAAGAGAATAAAAAGGCAAATGGATCCATCGATATTTTGCTTCAGATTCAAGTTAAACAAATAAAAATGTGCATTAAAACTAATGACAAGAAAAATCCAAACTTTGACAAAACCAAGTTTGGAAATTGGTACCTCTATTGTCAGCAAAATTGGAGTGGTAATGCAAGCGAGTGGCCTCGAGCATCTTTGCAACCTCCTGTGCACTCTCCGATGCCTTGAGGAAATGGTCATCAATGGAGTTCATTACCTGAGTTAAATTAATACTCGGACCAGGAACCACCTTCTTCCCTACCAGCTTGAAATCAGGAGGCACTGTTTTTGAATGCTGAATCTGTTCCCCCTTAGCCTCCTCAGCCTCCTCCTCCTCCTCCTCCTCCACCGGAGCCAAGTGCTCCGCCGGTTTTTCCGGCGTCCTCGGCTCAGTCTCATCCATTTCATCACCACCGTGATTCCCAATTCCACCAAATCGAACTCCCCCATTACCAACATTGTCGAAAGCTGTATCATTTCTATCTAAATCATCTTCAGGTTCCAAAGATGGCCCCGTCATATTATCCACCTGAAAGAAATAATCCCAAGCCATGTTCTTTGTCTCCGGCATCAGCGGAACAGCAAGATTTTCCGGCGTCTGAGGTGGGGACTGCGGCGTTTCGGGTCCCACTTTCCCATTAGATGGGCCTCTCGATAAATCTTTCTTTCTATTCTTAGTACCATGATCCAAACCATGCTCTTCTTCTTCGTCATCCTCCTCTTCAGCAATGGCAATTTCTTCCCCAGGCTTTCGGGGCGGCTTCATGGGGATCTCAGGCATGCTCAAAGCACGCTTGATGGGGCTGGGAGAGAAATTAGGTAGCGGAGGAGGAGGGGGGAAGCTCTCCATGGACGGTGGAGGAGGAGGCGGCTTCTGCGAAATGGGGTCAAGAGGAGGTTGATGGAAGTGGTGAGACTCAAGAACTTCTCCTTGAGCATAATCACTAAGAGCAGCACCTGTGTTCTTGAGGGAAATAGTAAAGCCAGAATGGCCAGCTGCGAAGGCGTTTCTAGCAACCACCGCTTCCTTCATCAGAATCTTCCTCTCCTTGCACCTCGCCACCGCTTCTTCATTGTCCACTTTAGACTGCGCACACCCCATTATTCCTCTGATCTTCTTTAACAATTTAAGAGTTCAAAGATTGGATTTTTATGAAAAAGGAAGAAACTTTGCTGGTTGGTTTGGTGTGTTTGGTATGGTAGCTCAACACTCTAACGGAAAAAATCATGTAGAGAGAGAAAGGGTTTCTATCTAAGGAAAATGAGGATTTAGTTTGGGGAAGAAGAAGGAGAAGAAGAAAAGAGGGCGATGACAATGGCGGAGAGCATGTTAAGAATAGAGCCAAACTAGTACAGAGAGGTGCGTGCAGTGTGCAGAGAATAGGGGGCCATGCTTTTGCGCACTCGCTGAGAGTAGGGAACTAGAGTGGACTCGCAGAATTTGGCTTTCTCGGTGTACACACCTGGGTTTTTAAATTAACGGTCACATTATTCTAGGCGGAACCACGTCGTATTATGGTGGGATTTGCCAACGGCCCATTCTATAAATTGGTATTCATAATCATAATCCATTTTGAATTTTTTTAATTATATTTGTTAGCTAATTTTACGGTGACATAATTAAAATAATGACCAAACCTTTTTTATTACCCTAAAGTTGATTATTTTTTATTTTTTTAATAAATGTGAACGTTTTTTTAAGCGTTCCAAGTTTTCATCAAGAGGATGTGAGTTACAAGTGAGCATTCTGTCAATCAAGTTGTATTTAGAAATCAAATTGATCGAATTTATATTTTTTCCAATTCGATTCTAACAAAAATTATACATAAATATGTATTATATATAGTTACAACTATGAACAATATATAATTAGTTCAAATAATTATTGTATGATTGAATTATAATTAATTTATATAACATACTAAATTAATAAAATAATTAATTACATATTATATAAATAAAATATTAAAAAATTAAATAAAAGCATATTTTCAACATAGAAACCAAACTCAACCCAATAAACCAAAACATCCTAACAACAAAAATCGAACAAAAATAATAAACCGAACGAAAATATGAAAATAACCAAATTGTATGTAATACAATAATTCGATTTTTGGTTTCAATTTTGCACACCTCCACGTCAATTGATGTTAAGAAAGAAAAAAATTTGTAGGTTCGTTCCACTAAAGGATTTAAAATGCCGTCCCCATCTTATTCAGCTATTTTAAGATCAGAATGCTGATACAAGTTCACATCAACAACCGCAATCTCTTAACTTTCAAAACAAAACAAATATTTGAGTAGGATTTCACCACGCCTTGAATGAATTCAACCTTGGAAAAGGATGGCCAGTAGAGTGATGGTAATAGTTCAATTGCAAAATCTTTTTATCAAGGGACTAAAATAGACTAGCTAACAAATACAAAAGCATCTACTTTCGGCCATAAAGCCGTTGATATTATGATATGTTTACTCTAAAAAAGACAAATCTCATTCTGTCAACTAATGCAAAGGGTCAACAACATTAACTTCGAATCGATATATGAATATGAGCATGCCTCCATATGGCCAGATGAAGCATGATTCTTTTGGTTCCCCCCCCCCCCCCCCCCCCCCCCTGCTACGGAGAAAATAGTCTACTCAAGGCATGAATCACATCATCTAGGGCCAGCTTGGAACAAAAAAAACTTATACCAAAGAATTTGAACAAATACGATAAAACTTAATTAACCCTACGTCATAAACCTAATCTGTGTAACCCCTTTAATGTTCAAGTTATGGGTGTATTGCAGCACCAGGCCACTATTGCAGCATCATGCAAAAAAACTCCATCAATAAAATTTAACCGATAGAAACAGTTAGTTACAGAACTACAACCCGATATATGTAATTAACCACATTGTTCACGCATCTACATGATTGCATGCTAAAAATCAAGGTGGCTACACCTGAAAACTAATACTAAACCCGAATAAAGTAGGCTTGATCAAAATGTTTCCTGTAGTACTAACAAAATGAACAGAGGCCTCGGGTCCATTACATCTTTACATCCCAGTATTACTCCCAAGATGTGAAACAAACTGCAAAGATAAAGGACCATTTCAGACTAGTTACCTCTTTCATATGCCAAAAATCCACCATCACAGGCTTCCATAATACACAGGTTTGCATCCGATCAACCTTGGCCAGTCTCTACCACAGAGAAACTGTTTCCTTGACAAAGTTAATAATAACCCAGAATGTCCAGTGAAAAGAAAACTAAGTTAGAACTAGTCAAAACTCAAAAGGAATGAGACCACCAAAACGGGGAATATAAACTGTGGAGCACAATAGCAAATACATATTCAAATGAGTGAATGACAACTTGAAATAGTATTTACACTGTTTCAAATGCTTACCAAAGTGAACAGATACACATATACTACAGTCATTTGGACTTCAAAGTAGCCTGAAGTTTTCTCAACTCTTGCCCTTGTTGCTGGCCAAAAGAGAGAGAGAATCAACAAACTAATTCATGATATGCAGAGTCCACACCGACAGAACCAGAGTAATAGGGCAAAATACAAAGAGACAAGTATATTATAAGAAATAGCAATGCTAGTTTCATACCTTGTACAACCGTCTCCACTCTAAGTCTGTCCTTTCCTGCAATAAGCACCAATCCATAGCCATGTCATACTCAACTGTGTTTGGCTGAGAGCAATGTGAAGTAGAAACAGCTTCTTTCTGCACCAAAACAATAAAAATAACATATCAATTGACCAAAAAAATACTTCCACAACTCCTCTTTAAGTATCACTTCAAGAATTTTTCACATACCCCCCTCCCAAAAAAAAAATAAAAATAATTAATTAAAATGTTACATTGCAATTTACTAAATTCCTTTCGTCTATTCTCTAAAATTATATCTACTAAATTCCTTTCATCTATTCTCTAAAATTATATCTTCAATCTGTTAATTATTTAATTTTTAGTGCAAACATAAGGGTACAATGGGAAAATATGCAATAAATGTTTCTTAGAGTTTGAAAAGGATACTTGAAGTGTAAAAAGGAAAAAAAATAATCTAAAAAAGAACACTTGAGGAAATACAAAATTAGGGATGATCACGGGACGAGAATTTCCCGGCCCCGGCGAGGACCCATTCGTTCGGGGCGGGGAATCCCCGAAATTTTCCACCGCGAGGACGGAGACAGGGGAAAAAAAATTCTTGTCCTAGAATCGGAAACAGGGACGGGGAATGGGGTATCCGCACCGCAGGGATCCCCGCCCTGCAAAAAATAATTTTTTTATTTTAAAATTTAATATTTTCTAAATAATTAAAATTAAAATATAACTTAATTTTATAATTATTAAGTTTTAAATTATACTTAATTTTAAATTATTATTGATTTTAAATTTTTTATTTATTAAATATTATATTTTAATTTTAATTATTTATTAAATATTATATTTTAAAATTAAAAAAAAAATCGAGGGACGGAAATTCCCGTGGGGCGAGAACGGGGAAAATTTCCTCCCCGATATTGGTGATGGGGGCGGGGGAGTGAGTGGGGGTGAATTCCCTGGCTTCGCCCCGTGATCACCCCAATACAAGATAAGGCTTTCTATGCATGACAAGGGTGTTCATCGGGCGGGTTCGGGTCAACCCGACCCGAACTTCCCCATATATCCCAACCCTACCCTATGAATAATTCGGGCTCCTACTTGAATAACCCGCAAAATTTCGAATCTCACCCGAATAACCCGAATTTATTTTTTTAATTTAAAAATACTTTTTTTTTAAATTATAAACAAAAATGAATTTTGGGTCGGTTCGGGTTAACCCGATTCGAATCCGACCGGATTCACAAAACGCAGCGTTTTGGAGGAGATCACGACACAAACCCGAAAAATTACAAAATCCCTAACCCTACCTACCTGAATTCCTTATTCGGATTGGGTTGTTGGTTTTGAACACCCCTAATGCATGTACTTTTTTACATATAGTTTGTGTCAACGTAATACTAAAAACCAACAAAAGATGGAAGGAGAACTACAAGATGCAACATAATATAGGAGTGAGCATAAACCAGTTTAATGATCTATTAATAAAAAAAAAACACAAATCCATTAATATTAGTTTTTCAAAATTATTAACCATTAATTAATCCATTACATTCAATTAATCAGTTCATCAATTTCGATTTTTTCAATTTAATTAACCAATATTTTTCAAGTAACTACTAAAACTTTTACCATATAATTATATATAATAAAAAATAACATATAAAAAGATTAGTCGATTACTACATATAAATATTACTCTATATACTAGAAAAATAACATAATAAAAGGAATTTCAAAAACACATAAGCAAAATAGAATTAAAACTCCTTCGCCAGAATCAAGTGAAATCAAACTAATTTACGAGTCTCCAACCAATTATGAGGTCACTTGTTGATATTTAATTTTGGAATGATTGCAAATATCTCCTAACTTATTGCTTAAATTTTAATTAGACCCTTGGCATAAGAAAATGAACAAATCGACCTCCAATTTTTTTTATGATAGTTTCAATTCAAACCCTTTTTAATTAACCCTTTCAAATCTACAGAATACCGAGTTAACATTTTCTGGGATTCATTCTGCAATATAAGCATTAAAAAATTTAAGGATTTAAATCGAAATTCTCATGAAAGGTCAAGAATTAGAGATGATCATGAGACCGAGCAAGGGTGGAGAATGGGTTACTGCCAACCACCCCGACCAAGGGCAAGGATTCCTCGTCCCCACCCCCTGTTGGATTATGGGGAAAAACAAATCCCCCCATAACTGGATTATTTTCTCCCTCGTAACCAAACTACTGAAGATCCCCAGGCCAAGTCCAAATTAATTTTTTAAAAAAAATTAATTATAACTAAAATACAATATTTAAAAATTAATTATAATCTAAATATAATATTTAATAATTGAAAAATCTAAAATCAATCATAAATCAAATTAATATAAATTTTAACAATTAATAAATCAAAAATTAAATACAATTTAAAACTTGATAATAATAAAATTAAAAATAAATCAATTTAATATAAAATTAATTATGATCATGGGGCAGGGTAGGGACATGGAATGGATCACTGCCAACTATCCCACCATCCCCACCCCTCGATTGGATAACTGGGGAAAAATTCTCCCCATTCACCGTCTTGTTCGGGGTGGTTCACTATTAGGGGCAGGTAATCCCCACCTCGTAATCATCCTTATCTGGGATCGATTTGTTCGATTTTATATGTGAAACCGGACAAATTGAACTACAATTTTTATAGCAGTTTTAATTCAAACCTTTTGTTAATTTACCCATCCAAAATTAACAAAATGCTAAGATGGCAACATTTTGTGGATCCCGCTCCATCATATAAGCAGACACGTGTAAGGAAAAATGAAATTATCATGAAAAGTCGATGGTTGATTTGTTTGATTTTATATGTTAGAAACCTAATTAAAATCTAAGTGATCGGAATATTTGTAAGTACCCCCAGTTTTTTTCCTAGAACCTCCCAACGAATCCTAGTGTATGGTAGGAGCCCACAAATATGATCAATAGTGTCAAAGCCAACTTAAAAGCGCAACAACTAGCTAAAATTTCAAACAATAAAGAAGATTGACATAAGCATTCCAATAGTAGTTTAAGTACTATGCCTTGCCCAAATTATGACAAACCACGAGAAGTTTGTGCGCTTATAAGTAAAGCATAGTACCCAAAATCCAACGGACACAGAACTATTAAGATAATTATTACAACATGTTTTCGGCAAGTTATTATTGATTTTTAGGTCATTTGGTTTGTTTTAACCCCCATATTAGTCCAAGTGAACTCGATGTACATGCAAGCAAGAGGTGGGAAAGAGTTAGATTTACCATCTCCCGCTGCATTTGGAGTCTAAGTCTATCGATCGAGATATGACCAAAAAATGCCGATTGCTTTCCAGGAGAACTAAGATTCACGAAGCTCCCAATCAAAGGCCTACAAATAACAATTGGGGCAAAATAGAAGATAAGTAAAGTTTTTTATTTCTACAAGAAAGAATCTCAAGGAAAAGGTTAAAATTAATATAATTTATCATGGTAAATTGAAGCTAGCTTTTATTGAGCAACATAAGATACTTGCAATGAGGATTCTAGCAAAAAGGATATCATGCATGCTTAGATTAAAGCTAATATAGCAAAAATTATTGGCTTGACTCTTTGAAGCGTTGAATACTAATAGATACATAGCTTAATTTGCTTTTGAATCATATCACTGAAACAATAGAGATAGAGCTCAACTTGCCTTTCAATCATATCACTGAAACGATTGGGACAGAGCTCAATTTGCCTTTCAATCATATTACTCAAACGATTAGGACAGAGCTCAATTTGCTTTTCAATCATATCATTGAAACGACCATCTTTATAATATTGAAAATTTATGTGTGCTTATTATGCATATCCGTTATGCAAGTGTGATTGTGATGCAAGGCACACTACGAGCCATGCAAAGCAACCTTTAGCGAGGGTAAAATTTATAGCTCAAGCAATAGTAAATCATTCCTTGAGTGCCAAGCAACAAAAAATGTAGATTGCAAATGCAAACTCTAAGCACACTCATTTTGTAGTAAGATACCACAGGGTCAACACAAGGCAAGCAAAGAAAGGCATGATACACGCCCAATAAGTATCCATGTGTTAGCATTTAAAATACCACCACCAGGAAGCTTTCTCATCGGAAAATATATAACCTATAAGCTCACTGACTTCACAACTTGTGAGCACTCTCCTTGGGAAATAACACCGGTCAACAATTATCAGCTCGCTATTTGGAAGTGTCGCCTCCACCACCCACAAGTTCTCTTTAGAAAAACACCTCTACACCTACAAGCTCTCTTTGAAAGGCTCCCTGCTCATATAAAAGCTTCCACCACTTGTTGGATCCCCATTTGCAAGCTATATCGCTAGGAAATGCTTCCACTCTTGAAGCGAGCTAGAATGTTGGGAAAGGCCTCCACTCTTAAAGAGAGCTATAATGTCAGGAAAGGCTTCCATCCCCTTATAAATGAAAGCTTTATCATTAAAGGCTTCCACCACTACTGAGCCCTCTTTTAAGACAATCAATCATTCTTGCACTTAAAGTAAGACCAACTGGTCAATGCTTTGAATCAAAGCATTAGAATGGTGTTGACGACATGCCAATTGATCTCAAAATTGAGCCCCTCCACAATAATTACCTTTAAACCCCCATAATATAAGGGGGTGCACTACTCAATTAGCTTAATCGTGAGTTTTCATAAATTGAGCTAATAACAGTGACCAACACATATAGACAAGCATGTAAAAGTTTTCGAAAATTTTGTGTTAACAACTTCTTGATTCTATATTAGACTTAATTTTCATCTAAAAATTTTTGAAAATTTGTTTTTTTTCATAAAAAGTTACCTTTTATGAACACTATTATTTAAAATTAAATATTAAGAAAAATATGACCGAGGAATTGAATAAAATAAACTATTATTTATGCTCAAAACATATCTATATTAAGTAAACTACAATACATAAAATTGTTTAGTTTGGGTCAAATTAGCTAAATCCATTTTGAAATTTTTTCTAGTTTTTGGTCCATGATTAAACTTATCGATTTGCTCTGCTCGCCTTATCCTATATTAATAATCTTATTCAACTCGATAGAAATACTTGCTAGTAAGGTGGAGAACCATGGTCTAACAATGAAGATATATAACTATTCTTTACATGTTTTCCTTAGAGAATAAAACATTTGTCCCAACGATTGAACTATATAGGTACCTATTACTTGTTTTATACTCGTACAAACAAATTTATGTTAGGGACGGGGAGACCTTAATAGGCTAGAGGCAATGTGTTTTAGAGTTCATATTTAGAATATTTTTATTATTATTATTTTGGTCAAGTGAATTTCATGTTACACTGGCCGGTGGTTAGATTGTTATCATTTGAGGCATAACACACATCCAAAAGTGAAAAAACATGTTTTTTCTAAGTTTTAAAATGTCATTCTTAGTTCGTTAGAGCTTAAACTCTCTTAAGCAACTACGAGGGAGATAAGCCATCTCCATATAGCTTTCACCTTAACATCAATCAATCTGAAAAAGTAAATTGTCCAAATGAATAATTTTTTATCAAAAACCAATGATAAAATGAAGTTGCATACCTTCCCTTTGAAAGCAAAAGGCAACCTTCATCTAATTTAGAAACAATATTCTCAGCAGCTTCCCTTGTTTTCAATATAATAAAGGCTCGACCTACAAAAAGTAAAAATAAATCATGTCATGAAGCAACAAGAATTAGAGTGAAAGTAGCATATCCCACCACCAATCACAACATGGGCACAATTGATCTTCTCATCTCCCTTAAAAAGATGGGGAATCTACCTCCAACAATTTGATTTAACACCTCCATTGACGTAGGAATGTCTAAATTAAATTAGAATTTCAATTTTTTCAATTCACTTGCTTGATTAGAAGTTCCTATTTGGTGAAGTATGGAGAATTTCCTATTTAGAATAGTATTTCACATAGAAGAAACAGTTTCGAGAAGTAGGATTTATCCCCACATTCATAAATAGGAAAATAGTGGCCAAATTTACATATTGTATTTGCCCTCTCAATTCAAAGTTTTAATTCTATGGCTTTCTTTAAATCTAATTATATTATTATTCAATCCACAATCACCTTGTTCTAGCCTAATTGCCCCAAACTCTCTCAATAAATTTCACTTGCCATCACCAAGTTCTTTATGCCAAGTTCAATATCAACCATTTGCATTTGGATAAAAGTAAAATCTATTGCCTCAAGTTGATTTTTCCTTATTTTCCTTTGACCATTGAGAAGGTGTTATCAATGAATGAATGTTCTTGATTGTTGCTTTAGCAACAATGCAAACATTGTGCTTATTTAAGAGGAGATTAATTGATTTGCCCCTTCTTAGATCATCGTCAACATCACCTTTGAACCACCAACATCTAGCTTCTAGTCATATTCAATAAAAAGTGGATTTAACCCTACCTCAAACTCAACCATAATTTGCAATCCTTCATGGACATGCTTTCCGTTTGTCCACAAGTAAGACATTGGACTTCATAATAGCTACCTCCTTTAGCTGCAAATCAACCATTATTGATTTTTTCGCCACAAAGTAAAATAATATTTTGCTAATCACTCCCACCCATTGGTTTTATTAGTTGGAGCAAACTCTTGACTATCTTGTTGGTGTCTTCAATACTAGTATCCAACTTTTGAATTACTTTATACATGGGTTTTCCAACACCATAATGTGAAACTGGCTTTTCGGCTACTAGAGCATATTGGCAAGAATTCAATATTATTAAACAAATTACTCTTATCTTTTCTCTAATTTACTACTTCAAACCAATAAGGCACCAAGAAGTAATTTGTTCGTTACATTCAAAGAAATCAACTCAATTCGATAAGTATTGACTAATGTAGGATGCTCCTAAACAGACATCAAATAATGGAACTTGTCAGCAATTCCACCATATAATTAGTTGACAAGAATTTCATTCAGAGCTTAGTTTTCAAATGCTCTAAACTGCTGATTTTAAGCTTGCCTTGTCAACACATTGCTCTTCACCCACCATTAAAGTGTAGTCTCCTTCAACTTAGATTTACAAATTGCTATTTTTGATTTATGGCCATGGGTTTCCCTTCATAGTAATTCTCAGAACTAATTCTCCAAACAAACTTTTCCATCCAATCTTTCCGCATGTAACCATCCATTATTGACAACTACAATCTTTACTCACAATGTAAATGGGAAACATGTAGCAAATGCACTTACAAGCCACCTCATATTGCTCAATTTGCAAGGCTTTCCGTCATTTACTTCGTTTTCATCCTACAGTATTGAATCTCTAATTGTTCGCATTGCCTTTTGGAATTTCTATTAAAGCTTTAACAAGCTCGTATCGCTACAAGGTTGTGCACCATAGGTCAAGTCCTTGGTCATTCTTCAAATCTCACCCAACTACATTTCTTGGGATAATTGTCCCCACTACAAACTTTGCATCCAACAACTATAAATAAAAGCACTTTGACATCACTTATGATTAGCAAAAGAACTCAAGACAACTAGATTTCAACGATAATGACTAGTATAGAGTAGGAAATAAAATTAGGTTAGATCTAGAAAATTTGGTTTCTTTCGCCTATTACAATGAAAGGTTGTTGAAGGCAATAATTTCCTTATGATTTTCTATGTGCGTGCCTGTAGTTTCCAATCAACTCACGCCACCTCCAGCCAAAAAAAAAAAGCCACCAAATAAACATCAATTAAAAGACCACACCACAATTGAAAAATCTAATAATGGTAGAACAGTTACTCAAGGTGATGTGTACCAGAGTGAGTACTTGAAAGAGCAGTCCGCTGAATAATCTTTGCTGAGCAATGTTCTTTAAATGCATGCCAAACAACATCCTGATGAATAGCAATTATATTATATTTAAGTAGGGGGAATTATTTTTTCTTCAAAACAAACAATACAAAGCAGAAAGCCAAGCACAATGGGACTGTGGATCCAAAAGGACAGAAGTCCAGGTGAAAATAGTAGGTGGAAGCTAGAAGTAGTCAGGCACTACTACAACAAAGCCACATTAGAAACATGGAGCACAAAGAAATGAAGCATAATCTAGGAAAACACCTACTTTCTGGAATGTTTATTACCTCCACTTCTGCCGAAGTATAAGATGGATCCAAATTTTGAAGCAAGACAAGCCGTCCTTCCTTTTGAGCATTTGGTATCCTTTCTTCCCAAGGCTGAAGAATAAATAAAAGGTTCTCATAAGCCTAAGGTGCATTACTAAATTTATTTGTGAAATGAATAATGATATCAATATTTGGACAGCATTGAAAAGAACTTTATCCTTTTTCTAGCCCAGGCATGCAATGAAAATTTTTGAAGTTGATGGAAGTTTTGAAGCTAATTAGCTAATCCAATGCAATGGATGCAAAAGGAATACTCACAAGTCCCTTAAACCATCTGCTTTTATCCTGCCAACATATTAAAAAAAAGTAAGTTCCGTGATTTTTCAACACCAAACTTTCACAACAAAGAAATATATGACTCCTAGCACACAAACAAATGGAAGTTAAAAAAAATCAAGATAAGAATTAAAAATTGCATCAATCAAAGAGCAAAATTTGCTTTTATTTAGGAGGGATATCAGAAATAGATCACAAAGACACTAAATGTCAATGTATTTGAGTTGACCAAGAAACTAACTGTTTGAATCTCTATTTTATCACACTTACAAATGAGTCAGCAATCCTTATGATGAAAGAAAAGAGTTCAGAACGCAACTATAGCTACATTTGTTTAGGAGCTAATTTCAAAGGAATTGCAAAGATATATTAGCAACTTGGGCCACTTACTGCTACCCAATACATTGAGCAAGGTAATTTAATTTTTTTCCTCTTATCTTTTGAAAAAACACCGAATATGATACCAAAAATAATATCTTTTTCTCAAAGACACTGCTCAAAACACTTTAAACTTACCTCACTTTTGAGTCAAAGAAAGATCTTATACATGAATCAATCACATTGAAAGAAGGTTAAGTGAAGAAACTTACAACTCCTGGTCTTCGAGAAACTTCCAATATTGGATTGGTAGATTTTCGGGCCTCATTCGAAGCCTCCTTAAGAGCTTTGGGCAACTTATCATCAAGCTTTGGCTTCTTAGAGGAAATATTCTCAATCCCATGCATATCCTCTGAAGGTCGACGTATAAATTTGTCTCCAGAAGCCGTATTGGAATCACAATGTAAATTCTGCCCAGTTTTCTTCTTATTTTCATCATATACTTCCACAGAACCATCAAGTTGTGCTTTCTTAGATGGCCTAACACCCATTCCCAAATCCTTAGTAGATTTTTCTTTTTCATCAACTTTGACAGCAGCAATAGAAGGAACTCTGCCAACTTTAATCTCATCCCTCACATGATCATCTTCACACCTTGATGTTTTGTTCTCACCAAGAAAGTTTCCCTTTTTGTAGTCACCCTTAACAATTTTAGTTGACTCTTGACCTACTGGAGAACCAGGCTTTTGTCCAAGAATAGATTTCTGCTCAGACATTAGAACTTCAGAATCGGTGTTTTGTTTTGCTGAAACATCAACTAAACTGCCATTCTTCTTCTGAGTTTGGCATTCTGCTGATGGGTCCTTAGGCAAAGCTACTGTTGTATCTGTAACTAGTTCATTCTTAGAAGTCTCCTTGTTCAAATGAAATTCAGGAACGGTGTTGGATTTCTGAATGCTGACTTTGTTAAACAAAAGCTTGACTGCAGCAATTAAATAAACACCAGACAGTACAGGAATTTAACTAATAACCAAATAAAAGTTATCAAGTGATGGAAGAACTGAATCGCAAATAAACACACACCATCAACATTAGCAATTTCATTATCTATCTTATGTGATATCACACTGCGCCCAACATCAAATGTACGGTAAAATACAAAGTCAGCCATTTGAAGTTCTTCAGCCGAGGGTTGCGGATTTCTGTTGTCCTTTGAAATGCACACAACATTGCATTTTCCAGCGACTGCTTCCTGATTTTTGATGGATGAAAACCACTGGCTTAGCATGTACAAGGAACAAATGCACTTGCAAAATATTATTAATTTCAGATGAATATGTAAAAAATAGTTCAAGGTCCCACAACTGCAAAAACATTCATCATTGCTTAAAATGGTATTTACTAGTGGGTGCATGTATGCATTGCAACTCAGAATCCTCCATTACTCTGATATTAGATAGTACAACACAATTAAATACCTGCTGAAAAATCATACAAACTATGACATAAAAAGGCCTCAACTTGTTTAAATGTATCATATATCATTTTGCTCAAGGCAGTATTGGTAAAGCAATGCCATAATACTACAATAATTTATCAAAACATAGTTACCAGAGGATTAACGTTGGCAAGGCCTGCACCTTCACCAGATGCCAAAAACAATTCATTCTCAGAAGTCGGGTGACCTTCAAGAAAATTTGAAATCTCACAAGGACGAAAAAACCATAGAATTTTCACCTTCTTCGCCTTATCAGAACCCTCCCATATTTTTATAATTTTACCAATGAAAGGCTCCGGCTCGCCCTCTGAATACATATAAACTGAGTCAAAAAGCCTATACTCCATGCCTTCATAAGTAAATGATTCATAAAATTGTACATCTTTCTTTTTTCCACCAACTCCTCTCTTTTTACCCCACTTAAACTCAATTGTCTCAACTTCGTTTTCCTGTACCATACTATAATACCTCTTCCGCTAAAAGCTTTCAGTAGAATACCCAGGAGAAAAACCTGAAAGGAAAATCAAAGAACAAAAGGCCAATTAGTACTTTTTCCCGCACAAAAACAAGAAAGAAAAATGAATATTCTTGCAGTTGGCCTTGGTCATCTTTATCAGACAGGGAACTATAGGAGCAAATCCTTGGGAAACAACAGAACCAACTGCGAAATGTAAACTCATAAATAGCTAATTTGAAGTATCGACAATCTTTTGCAGGAAGCACATAACGCACATTAAATGACCAACCATTTAGAATGAAGCCCTTGTAACCCTAATTTCAAGGGCAACCAATTGATGCGGCCAATGAAGTGAGCATACAGAAGCAACATTTAACAAACGAAATAAACAAACAGAAACACTGTATCTTTGTTTCTCTCGATAGCATAACGAAACAGAAACACGCTAAACAATATAAAAAATAAAATTGTTTCAAATAATCCATTTAAAACCTACAGCACATTTTCCCAATTCCGCATGTTATAGTCATCAGAATCATCGAGGCTGAAAGAAATCATTGTTAACGAAAAAGAATACCTCACTCCAATTTATTTTCCAGGGAAACTGTTTTCAAAGGAAACAAACACCGCGACTTGAGGCCAGAACTTGATGAACGGAAACACTGACTCGTGTCGCGGGAACAGCAAAAGAGAGCAAGGGCTACAGCGAAGAGATAAATTTTGCAGGACAAGTATAGCAGTTTCCAAGAGAGTAATGAGACTATCGCTTCCCACTTTTTCGGGTTTTAACTTTAAAAATAGAGGAGGAAATCAGTTGAGATAGGAGTAATTTTTCGTTCTGCCGGAACGACGCGAGCGAAGGAGCTACAAATAATAATCCCGATTCTGGTTTGCGGTGTCACGGGACCCGCCACCGCAATCTGGACCGCCCGCAAGTTTTAGGTCTCGTGAACTTTGGGGATTATTAATGGCAAAACGCAGTCTCGGTTCCTTAAATTTATAGAATTTTCTACATTAATTAAAAAAAAAATTACACATTAAATTCTTTAATTTTTAATTTACTGCTAATCAAAGCAGAGCTGATGAGCGTTTGCTACATTCTCCGTAAATAGCGAGCCATATCAAACTTAAAATATCTACGGATCCTATTAAAACAATTTTAAATATTTTTTTTTTTTGGACAGATTAGATGATTAGTTGTAATAAAAGGGAAAATGGATTTAGTTTGGGAGAGAACTCAAAACTGTAGGCATTAAAATAGATTTTTCCAAATGATTTTAAAGCTTAAATCATTAGTCAATGTGGAGACGCTTATCAATTCAATAAGGACTTAGATTGTAAAGTGTAGTGACAATGTTAATGAAATCTAGATGCTACTTGGTGTCCATAGAAGAGGGATGAAATTGTTGAAGATGCGTGGTTTTTTTTATGTTATTTGCCATATTGCTAGCAAAACTGGTATAAAGAATAGTATCTTGTCATAGTGCAGTCTTCGTTTTGGGTTGTGTTAGTTATAACCATGCAATTTGGCATGCTACATTTTGAACAATGTCTTTGTTGGTTATTTTGTAATGGCAGCAACAAGAGCTGAATTTAGAGTGATGTTAGAACCAGATTTAACTATCTTATTGTATATAAATATATATCTATTTAGCTTATATTTTTAGATTAATTTGATGCTTATATATCATTTGAAACAAGAGGGGAATCAGCTTCATTAACTATGTTTAAGAGGGAGTGATTCCCGTGTTCAATTTCAACTTTCTCTGCACCACCCATTGTTCTGCACAACCTACAAGATCGATAAATATAAAATACAGTTGAAACAAAAAGCTTTAACCATATATTTGCTAACATTGAAACCTGCTTATTGTTGAAACTGAATTGTTAGCAATATTATTATTAGTGGCAATCAACAAAAGTCTTTTTTAAGGATGAGTTTAGAAAAAAAAAAAAAAAAAACTCCTAATAAATATGAAAGTAATATAAAGTGAAAAAATAAAAATGGATGATGGTTCAAACAACAAACTGTTTATTTATTTCCGAAATTACTTCAATCAAACAATAAGCTATTTATCTATTTCTAACATTGTTTCAATCAAACAGCAAACTATTTATTTATTTCTGAAATTATTTCAATCAAACAACAAATTGTTTATTCTTTTAAGAGCCCAATTGCATATTCTAGTAAACCACATGTAAATAGCTTGCTTTTATATGACTAGTATCATAAGTTGGGGCAAAATATTTCTAAAGTAACAAAATGGAATTCTCTAACCCTTTAATCATATAGTTTTTCTTATGTCAAGTTGATACGACTTTAAATAAATAGCATTACAATACCAACTACTTACATAGTTACCTAGATTTTGGTTCTCCAAACTATACACTGAACACACCATATGGAGATATGGAATTCTTGTGAGATAGCACTCTCTGCGATTACATGTTTTTGCTTTCAAATCAATTGCATGTTTGCCATGTTGAAGATTGAGGTAACTTTGAACTTATATGTCTCATTATAGTTGCAATACCAATTTTAAGACTCCTCTTTTTCTTTTTTAACTTCTCCATAGCTCTAAATATATCACATACCCATTTTATAGCTGCCTCTATCATCTTTTTCCATAATCATTGCACAGCATGCCTTCTAATGTCATCAAGTATCGAAATTATTGGCTTACATCTATTCTTTAAAATCCACCTATTGAATGTCCCGCATAAATTGTTGTTAACAACATCACAGTTACTATCTATTGTGAAGAAATACTTAATCCAACCATTCAATAGATAATCAATATTTTAAGGCCCAAATAATATAATGGTAGGATTAAAATACGGTTATGAATGTGTTTTGGCACGAGTGTTAGTAATATTAGACATTGACTATTTAGTTGGGACATAATTAGTATTAATGCATAAGTTAAGGGTAAATCGATAAATTACGTAAAACATGATTTTCATGTATGTTTTGCATAAGGGTTAATAATATTTCATGTATATGGCAATTAAAATTAATAAGGAGGATCAATTGAGAATCAACCAAGGACCAAAAAATTTAACCAATAGGATTTTACCATATAACACTCCTAGAAATTTTCATGTTAAATTGAGGCATAAAAATCTAGTGGAAAGAAAGCTTGGCTGGCCAACTTTGGCAAAGAAAATTTCCAAATTTTCTCTTCTCTTTCCTCTCAAAATATACTAAAAAAACCTGCCCCTTATGGAAGTGGAATAAGAGAGGAAAATTTATAGCATCTAAGTGTTCAAGGTAAATAGATTTAATGTATCAAATTTAACTAGTGGTTTCTACTTCTTCCCTAACCCATTCATTATGTGAATTAAAATGGGTTTATGTTGGTGATGTTGCTGTGACTATTATTTTGTGATGTTAGTTAGAGAAAAGGTGGTAGACAAAGGAAAAAAGAAGGTTTGAAGTGACTGAACAAGTTTGAAGAGAATAAACAAAGGTATGGGAGTAATTGATTTTGATTATGTGTGTGTTTGTTTGGATTGATAAATTGTTGGAAATATTGGCTTGATTGTATAAATGATATGGGAATGAGAGTGTGATGCTAAAGGATGCATAAATGAGGAATTATAAAAAGATGAGTTGGTTCGGCAAATTCTAGTATAGGAATCTTAGGACTTGTTAAGATTATTTTGAGTATAAGTTGAGTTGTAGACCTCCAAATTGGATAATTCCAATGGGAGATCAAACTAGAAACAAAATTTGTATGAAGGGACCAAAACCTGATTTTGCCTTTAAGACCACTGAATCTTAGCTTGAAGTTGAGTAATGGCTATGGCATTGTCATTTAGAGCAGCTTATTATGTTTTAGGGATATCTCCTAATAAAGAAGCCTAAATGACTTGATTTTTGTGGTTATGGAAACCAGAGACAAAGGAGAACATTTATTTAGAAAGGTATTTTGCTTAAGAACCATGCCTTCTATGCTAAAATCCTTGTACAAGTTGAATCTGGAAATTTATCTACAGTAATTTTAGGGCTAGAGCATCTACATGGGTGGAGTGGAACCAATCCAGTCATGTTACATGCTTTCTACCAATCCAAAATACCTTCTACATAAGTGGATTAATTTTTAATCCAGCCGTATGCCCCCTATTTTTGTTTAATAGGTGAGTTTTACTCATCAAAAGTTACCCAAACTTGTCCAAAAGTTTATGAAACTTGGTAAACACACTCAAAAGGGTAATATGGCAATAACGGCATGTGTTTTTACATACATATATTCATTGATCTTTGTAAAACAAGAGATTGGAGAATGATTTTCTGTATATTCAAATGAAGGGAGAATACATAATTTATACAAGTGTAGAAACACTAACTAGGAAACTTCCTATTCTATACAAGGAAAGAAAATAAAAGGAAACAGAATATTGTAGCTAATTTACAGCTAATCTTGTAACACTCCCCCTCAAGCTGGAGCATAGATATTAATCATGCCCAACTTGTTACACAAATAATCAACTCGAGAGCCATTTAAGGCTTTTGTAAATAAATCGCCCAACTGTTCTCATGTCTTCACATATCCTGTTGAGATAACGTTATCTTGAATCTTCTCACGAATAAAGTGACAATCAACTTCAATATGCTTGGTCCGTTCATGATACACTGAATTAGAAGCAATATGAAGAGCAGCTTGATTATCACACCAAAGTTTCGCTGGAGACGAGGGATTCATACCAATTTCATCAAGCAAATGATGGATCCACAAAATTTCACATGCAGACTATGACATAGCTCTGTATTCGGATTCTGCACTAGATCTGGATACTACAGTTTGCTTCTTACTTCGCCAGAACACTAAATTTCCTCCAACAAAGATACAATAGCCTGTTGTTGATCTCGTATCAATCTTAGAACCTGCCCAATCAGCATCTGTAAAGCACTCAATGTGAGCATGCCCATGATCACTGTACAGTATACCCAATCCAGGAGCCCCTTTTAAATAACATAAGATATGCTCTAGAGCTTCCTAATGTTTAATCATGGGAGCAGTCATAAATTGACTGATAATGCTTACTGCAAATGCAATATCTGGACGAGTTACAGTGAGATAATTCAATTTTCCAACTAACCTTCGGTATCTTTCTGGATCAATAAAAGGATCACCATCATCTTTTGTAAGTTGTATATTGGGAACCATAGGAGTATTACATGGCTTAGCTCCTAACTTTCCAGTTTTCGCAAGCAAGTCAAGAACATATTTTCTTTGGGATAGAAGAATTCCTTTCTTACTTCTCGTCACTTCCACTCCCAAGAAATATTTCAACTGACCCAAGTCTTTAGTATGAAATCTACCATGCAAGAAAGACTTAAGTGAAAAGATACCTGCAGAATCACTCCCTGTAATCACAATATTATCAACATAAACCACAAGAAGAATAATGCCATTTCCGGATTGTCTATAAAAAAACAGAGTGATCGCACTGACTCTTCTTTAGCCCAAACTCTTGGACAACTTCACTGAATTTACCAAACCAGGCACGAGGACTCTGCTTTAATCCATACAAAGACTTCTTCAGACGACAAACTTTTCCATACTCCCCCTGAGCAACAAAACCAGGTGGTTGCTCCATATAGACTTCTTCCTGAAGATCGCTATGAAGGAAGGCATTTTTGATGTCAAGTTGATGTAAGGGCCAATGATGAGAAGCAGCCAAAGAAATGAAAAGACGAACAGAACTCAATTTGGCAACTGGAGAGAAAGTATCAGAATAATCCACCCCATAAGTCTGTGCATATCCTTTAGCAACAAGTCGAGCTTTCAGCCGAGCCACAGAACCATCTGGATTTACTTTGACTGTAAAGACCCATTTGCAACCCACAACCTTCTTTCCATCTGGTAAATTCACCAACTCCCAAGTATGATTTGAATCCAAGGCATTCATCTCCTCAATCATAGCATCATACCATCCAAGATGACTCAAAGCGTCTTTGATTGCCTTGGGGATAGATATAGAATCTAAAGATGCAATTAAAGAACATGTCGAGGGAGACAGGTGATCATAGGAAACAAAATTAACAATGGAATAAGTGGATTTACAATTACGTGTACCTTTACAAAGAGCAATGGGAAGATCGAAATCAGTAGGAGCAGGATCAAATGACGAAGGTGCTGGTGCGGGACATGTATCATTAGTGTCTCTTCGTCTAGAGTAGACCTGAACAATCTGTGGTCTTGTTGATGTTGAAGGATCATCACTTGCTAGCTGCTCAGTACAAGAAGATGCAGTAGACACATCATCTGATTCTCGAGAAGATGTCACCTTATAAATGAGCCACTCATCTTCCTCCCCCTGACTTGAAAGATTGGATGGAGATGAAAAGAAAGGTTTATCTTCTGAAAATACCACATCAGCGGAAACCAAATGTCGCTTCAAATCAGGAGAGTAACATCTATATCTCTTTTGAAGACGCGAGTATCCCAAGAACACACACTTCAACGCCTTAGGATCAAGTTTGGTAACATAAGGACGAACATCTCGAACATAATAAGTACTGCCAAAAATTTGGGGTTCCACTGGAAACAGTATTTTATTTGGAAACAACACATTATTAGGGACATCACCATTTAACACCGTAGAGGGCATCCGATTGATCAGAAAACAAGTTGTAGAAATAGCATCGACCCAAAAACACTTAGGAACATTCATTTTAAACAATAAAGCTCTAGCTGTCTGAAGTAAATGTCTGTTCTTTCTTTCAGCAACTCCATTTTGAGAAGGAGTATCAACACAAGAGGACTGGTGAAGGATACCCTATTGAGACATATACCGCTGAAAAGAATCTGACATATATTCCTTAGCATTATCACTTCGCAAGATATTCACAGAAGCATTAAATTGGGTTTTAACTTCAGAACAAAAGGCAGAAAAATGAGAAAAAACTTCAGAACGATTCTTCATAAAATAAATCCAAGTCATACGGGAAAAATCATCCACAAAAGTAACAAAATATTTGTATCCAGTTTTGGACATAACAGGACAAGGACCCCAAACATCCGAATGAACAAGTTGAAAAGAAAACTCAGCTCGTTTATTAATTTTAGGACCAGACGAGCTACGATGATGTTTAGCAAAATGACAAGACTCACAATCCAAAGAAGATACATCATAAAACTGTGGACATAACTTCTTTAACATAGGTAGGGAAGGATGTCCCAATCGACAATGTGCTTCAAAAGAAGACACTACACTGGAACAAGCAACAGGTCGTGGTACCCAAGAATCCATAATGTATAGACCACCAGATACACGTCCCTTACCAAAAATCTGCTTCGTCATAAGATCCTGAAAAAGACAGTGATCAGGAAAAAATGAGACACAACAATTGAGTTTTTTGGTAAGTTTACTCACAGATATCAAATTAAAAGCTAGGTTAGGCAGATTTAGAACAGAGGGTAAAGTAATAGAAGGAGTAGGTTTGACAGTGCCAGACCCCACAATGTTGTATTATGTCCCATCAGCAATAGTAAAAGGCAAAGGGGTTTTATGGGATCGAAAATCAGAGAAAGTATCAGGATTACCTGTCATATAATTTGTAGCACCAGAATCAATAACCCAATTGTTGCTAGAGGAGATAAGATATGTGTTACCTGCTTCAGTAGTAACAGAAGTTGAAGATCCGTTTAATAATTCTTGGTACTTGGCATACTCTTCGACAGATATAGTGACATTATGCTCAGATGATGAACCAGAAGCCTCAACATTAGCAACTTGTGACCTCTGATTGCGGTTCTGCAATTTCTTGCAGTAGCGCTTTGTATGACCTAGTTCTTTACAATAATAGCAAACAACGTCAATATTTCGATTATCATCATATCTATTTCCCTCCTTTGACAGATTCCTTTTACCATTATCACCTCCACTTTCTCTAACAACAAAAGCACTGTTGAGCTGACTAGATGAGGCATTATCAGCACGCAATAACCTACTAAACACATCTTCAAGAGTAGGAATTTCAGAGCCAGAAAGAATCTGAGATTTGGCTGTCTCATATTCAGATGGCAAACCAGCTAGAAAACTCATTACTGCCATTTTTTCTCTCTGAGCCTGTTGCTCTCTAATATCCATACTAAAAGGTAGAAGCATGTTCAATTCTTCATAAATTTTCTTAAACTCCATAAAGTAAGTAGTGAGCGATTTTGCTTCCTTCTCAGCACGATAAAAGGCTTTACAAACATCATAAATATGAGACTCATTTCTTTTTCCAGAATATAAAAAAGTCAAATAATCCATTAACTCTTTTACACGCTCACAATGAGAAATTAAGCCAAGCACATTTCTTTCAATTGAGTTTCGAATTTGTAAAAGTAACCGAGAATCATCTCTCATCCAAATCTGCTTTTCAATTTTATCAGTAGGAGGGTCATCAGTTAAATGATCATCTTTATCCATACTATGAAGATAGATTCTAATTTTTCTACTCCAATCAAGATAATTGGATCCATCTAACTTTTCTTCTGTAATCTTAGATAAAGGGATAATTTCACTAACAGTTTCCCTTACTCCTCCTTCATTATCAGCCATAATACCCCGCACAGAATAAAAACAATCAAAGCAACCAATAAAAAAACTCAGAACACCCAGCCAAAAACACAATCCAAACAGCCAACAAGATTCTTAACAGATTGAATAACATATACAGAGAAGGACAACACCTTATGGGAGACAAAAGTACCAGCAGAAGAGAGAATCAAGCCAAGACAATATCGAAATCTGACCGAAAATCTTCAGGCGACGGCAGAGAAAAAATTGGAAGGTCGGAGGTCAGGTCACGCGCCTCCATGCGTCGACGAGTGAAATAAGGGGCGTGAGCTTGTGGCGGCGCGTGAGATCCACTCGCCGATCGAAAGAACACCGAATTTTGGGGAATGGCCGGAAATCTCCTTGCGCTCCTTCTGTCGCCGGCGGTGAGAAAAAATGGTCACCAGAAAATGGGTACCCAACCCAAACAGTAACCCTAACTTTAACCCAAAAGTTGGAACAAGTTACCCAACCCAAAAGATACCATAAAATACCCCAAATCAAGCCTAGAAGGCTCTGATACCATGTAAAACAAGAGATTGGAGAATGATTTTCTGTATATTCAAATGAAGGGAGAATATAGAATTTATACAAGGGTAGAAACCCTAATTAGGAAACTTCTTATTCTGTACAAGGAAAGAAAATAAAAGGAAACAGAATATTGTAGCTAATTTACAGCTAATCTTGTAACAATCTTATTTATATAATATGGAAATTATGATTATAACATATATTTGAATGAGTTTATGCATGATAATGTTTTACACTACAAGATCAGCATGTTTGAATAAGTTCATGTATTATTAACTCTTTTCTCCTATGATACAACTCTGGAATGCTACTATACTATTTAAATGTTTGGTTTCATCTTGTTGAGTCTTAACTATAAGTAAATAAACATGCCTAAAAGGGATCTACAACTACTTTTGTGATGCTACAATATCTTCTGATATGAAGATTTATATCTCACTTATTTTATGGTTTAGTGCTATAACACTTTCTGTTGAAGATTTATTTGAGGTTACCACCTCATTTGCTTATACCTTTTTGGCATTTGTGTTTGATACTCAATATGAGTATCTTCTATTACATTTCCATTACCCGTGCTTATAAGAGTTAGCAGGTTATCTAGTAAAATGATATGGGTTTTTGTTCTTGTATAATTTTGTATTTGCTCATGATGAAAGTAATAATACATGTATACCTTTTATTAGTTTATTTATTTATTTATTTATGTACTTAGGTTATATCATATATTTATGTATATCATATATTTGCTCATGATGAAAGTAATAATACATGTATACCTTTTATTAGTTTATTTATTTATTTATGTACTTAGGTTATATCATATATGTCTTCTTTTAATGTACATTTTATATGCATATGAATGCTAGATAACTGCTATGAGTAGTTGTTATCTTGCATAATTTTCTCCCCATTGAGCTTTATGCTTAGCAAGGTGGATTCTTTCTCTTTCGTATAGAATTTTATGGATCAATCCTAGAGTTCAAATAACCATAGTTGTAAATTGGGACCTTTTTGAAGATTTTGGTATGAGAAACCTTTTTGTTGTAAATAGTATGTAATAAGATGAAAATTTTGTATTAAACTTATGCAATGTATGTGTAGACATTGTGATCTAAGATAGCCTAAATCAAGATTATCCGATAATGAAAAAATAATAGGAAAGGGTTAAATAACACTTACTTAGAACATGAACAATTGATGAACTAAAAAGTGAAGGAAAAGAGAAACAAACTGCTCCCTAAAGTGTGCATCGCTTCCAGGAGAATTTAGGCATGAATGGCTCAGAAAATGGACTAAAAATAGGGGAGAAAAGGAAGAAAACCTGATAGGGAAGATTGCAAAATCGCAAATGGCAATTACTAGAAGTGTGGAGGAAGAAGAAAAAGAAGAAGAAAAGCTTTTTATTTTTCAAATTTTCGAGCAACTAATGGGTTGGCCATTCGTCGCTAGTATAGTACGTCCCGTCTGTCATGCTTTTTGACTTTTTTGACCTTTTTTCTTTCTTTTTGATCTCATTTCTTCATCTTTTATTCCTAATTTACATTATTTGTCTTAAAACACCTTATTTTTGTCTTTGTTACATATGTTTGATGTTATTTTATTTTATTTACATGTGTACATACATACATTATTTATTTTAGTTATACATATTTACTGAAAATACAAATACTCCCTAAAAGTTATTGTGCCTTTTGAATCTCTGAACTTCTCACATCCAGAATCTCTTGAAATTGTTTATCTCAACCACAAGACTTACGAATTCACTACAAAAATTAAAATAAAAAGAAAAATGTAACAATATGTATGTGTAATGCATGAAACATGTAAAAAAATGCATTTAGGTCATCCAGAAGTGATAGACGGGCTGGTCGTGGCTTGATTCTTGAGGGACGGCTATCTATCGGCACTTTTCTATAAATAGTGCTAACTTTTCCTTGGTCTTTATGCCTTTGACCTATCCCTTGTCCAAGGAAGCTTCTACCAGGTATTTTCTCTTTCTTCTTTTTCTCTTTTTTTTTTTTTTTGCTTTTGGTCATTTTTCCTTTTGGTTATTTATTTTTCTCTGCTATTCTTGCACTTAGAACATTTAAAAAATTCCTATCATAAGGACATCTGCACTTGAAAAACTACATCGGTTGTTGGGTGACCTTTCCAACCTGAGATTTTTTAGAAGAGTATCCTTCGATAGAAACCTGATATTTGCTGTTATCTGGTATTGGGACCTAAGGTTTCATGTATTTAGGTTCACACATCAAGAATTATATCCTTTGTTGGAGGAATTTACTGAGATGGTGCTAGGTTTGCCCTTAGTACTTGACCATGTCTTCCTTCATTTGTTCCTAGTTATCCTAGAGAGGTGGCCCATGCCATAAGTAGCTTTCCTTCTGAGGCCAAAGGCTTAGTACCTTAGGGGATAACCTTTTATTTGGAGTCTTTGATAGATGTTCTGGATGACTTTGATGATGTGCTCACTTTTCAATTCGGTGTCATTTTACTTTGTCGCTTTGCTCTATGCCTATTGATGCACTTTGATGACTTAATGGCTAGAGATTATGCATTATTCAGCATTATGAACGGTGTGCACAAGGGGAATAATCATTTCCTCTAATTTTAGCAGAGACTACCATTGGCTTGGATGTTGTCCATCATGATCCTCATTCATGTCTCACCGGCATCCTTATGTTGGTCCATGTATGTCCTTGTTTTCAAGGTAACATACACCTTTTGGGTTTTTGTAATAGCTTTTTTTGTTGAAAAATGCATTTTTTTAGATTTTCATGTATTTTTTCGTCTTATTTTTGTCTAAGATGAATTCAACTCACCCTAATAGCTTTTTTTAGATATGACTTCTTAAGAAGTTAAAGTTGTTGTCAGCCTGTAATGCTCACTTTAATTACATTTATTCATATATTATTTCTTTTAATTACTTGCACAAGTTTACAATGTAACGCTCGCTCTTATTGTAAGGCCCCAATATACACTTTAGAAGGAATTGAGTAGCTTTAGGGTACATTAGGAAGGTGATACAAGGAGTTAAGTACTTTGAGAGTAGTAAAGGACCTAAAGGAAAGTTAATTTAAAGGTCAAGGGCAAAATGATCATTTTACATCAAGTCAAGTGCGTGTGTGTGTGAAATTTAGGGGCTTAATTAAAAAGAAAAAGTGTAAATATGGTGGTAAAAATAGAAAATAAAGGAACTCTCAGGGGCTATGTGCAATTAAGATTAACTAAATGAGTGACCAATGGGATATAAACACTTAGCCATATATGGAATCTTCATGGAAGTGGAAATAAATTCATGAGAATTGAAAGAAGAAAGGTGGCCAGCCATTTAAAGGGTTCCATACAAGTGAGATTTCTGCTCATCTTCTTCAATTCCCTCTTAAGAAGCCTTTTGTTCATGGTTGCTCAAAGGATATAGAGAGAAAATTTAAGGTTTAGCTATTTTAAGGTAATAATCTTTTCTCTTTTTCTTCTTTATGTTTCACGTTAGGAGTTGAGATTGATGAGTTATAAAGATATTCATATGCTTAATTTGTTATATGAAGAAGAATAAAATAGCAGAAAGAAGGTAAAGATGGCGGAAAGAGGCTAAAATGGAGAAAAAAATATTAGTACAACAATAAGGTATGGGAACTTTTTATCTCAAGTATGTGTGTATGCCCATGTATGAGGTATAATATTTATGTAATAGAGGTCATAATGAATTGTTAATATGAATATTAGCCTTAAAATATGATGGAAACCGATTTGGCAAAGGAATTTTTAAGATACCTAAAATCTATCTTAGGGTTCATTAGACCTACCCGGACTATTTTGGCTATATTTCAAGATAGAGAGATGCATATTAAGTGATTCTAGTTGCTATAGAAACTAGACTCATATAACTATATTTCATATGAATAACACAAAAATTGAATCCCCTTGCTTGATGATGAAAATTGGACTTGAATTCTACTTGTAGCTGCTGCCCTGTCAGTGGGAGCAGTTTGTAGTTTTTGTTGAATATGTTGAGATATATAGGTTGGATTGGAGTTGTTTTTAATGTTTTGGAAACTAGATACATAGGAGAACAACTTTGTGGCTAAAAATGATGTTTTATAGGTATAAAAGCGTGTATAAGTTAAGACTGGAAATCTGCCTCTAGATAGAATGGACCTCATGGTCAGCAAGTTTAAGTTAATAACCGTGAAGTAATTCCATTTTCAGTCCAGAACTGAAATGCAACCTATGTCATAGTCAGCAATTATTATCTAATGACCGTAACCCTCCCTTGTTCCTCTTTAAAGTTGAATTTAAATCCCAAATGAATACCAAAGTTAGTTTAAACCTTTCTAAACATAGTTAAAGCACTCTAATTATAAGAACAAAAATATATCGTAACCTTAAATATGTAACAACATAGTTGTATATATAAGAAAAGTAAAGCATATTGTATGTATGCTTAGGATATTGTTTGATTGCGACATATAGTAACACATTCAAATTTAAAGGTAATATAAATAGTCATAAAAATCCGTAAAGGTATTATAGTTAAGGAATTTAACTTATATGAATGTTAAATTACGATAATATAGCAATGATTAAAGTTATGTCATGGTTATAAGGATGTTTGTACGAGTGTGTGTGTGTGTGTGTGTGTGTGTGTATGCTAGACCATTAGATTATATGAATTACCAATAAATATTTTACATTCAGCTATACAAAGATGAATACAAGTATTCAAATAGATTAATTATGCTTTTTAACTCGACAAATATATGGTAATGACATATGATTGTGAACATGCCATGAGGTGAAAATAATCCCAATATCATGATACATAAATATACTTACCATTGCATAACTGACTCTAATACATAGGAATAAGATACACTGGACTACAATAGCATATAGAAATGAATGAACATCATATGATTTCTTATTCCTTGTTATGCTCATGCATATGAGTTACAGATAAATAAGACATGAATAGGAAGAGTAAATAGACTAAAGAAAAGAATTATAGTTGCCTGCGTCTATGTCTAGGTTGTGGATAGATATGCATGCCTATAAGGGTACCTTACAGCTGCTATATGTTCAACCCCATTTGGGTCTACAATACAGATTTGACCCTGCTTGGGTCCCCATGTTCTGACCCTATTTGGGTCCCTTTGACCGGTCTACAGTACAGATTTGGCCTATTTGGATCTACAGTTTGATACCTTCGAGTATCCTTTCATACTTTCAGGTACTACAGTACAGTATCACCCATTATCCACACATTTAAAGAGGTGCAGGCTTGTTACGAGAAATAAAAAAAAGCATCATGAAAAGCCATATGAAATATTATGATATTTATATAGTGTAGATTTTGTGGAACTCAAGATTTTCTATTATCTCAAATTACCCTAAAATAATGATACAAGGATATATTTATAGGTATACAAGTAGTAAAAGGAAAATTAATATTCTACACTTAATTACAAACTATCTAACAAAATATATTAACCAACACTCCCCCTCAAGTTGGTGCAAAAATATTGCACATGCCCAACTTGCAAACTATGGCATGGAAAGCTCGACTATCGAGTCCTTTTGTGAAAACATTAGCTAATTATCTGTCCGACGTTACATAAAATAGGCTTAAAACACCATCAGATAATTTTTCTTTGATGAAGTATCGATCAATTTCGATATGTTTTATCCTGTCATGTTGAACTAGATTATGAGCAATACTGATTGCAGTTTTGTTATCATTATACAAAAATAGTTGATCTTTTTTAGCCAAATTCAACTTTGCTAATAAATTCTACAACCATAACAACTCATAAACACCTTGAGCCATAGCTCTATATTTTGCTTCTGCACTTAATCTTGCAACTACACTCTTTTTCTTGCTTTTCCAAGTGACTAAGTTACCTTTCACAAATATACAATAACCAGAGGTGGATCTTCTATCATCTAAAGATCCAGCTCAATCTACATCTATGAAGGCTTTAATTCGTAGATGACCATTTTTTGAAAAGATAATACCTCTTCCTGGAGCTGATTTTAAATACCGCTAAATGAGAAAAATAGCCTATTGATGAGATTCTCTAGGATCATGCATAAACTGACTCACCAAGCTAACTGCATAAGCAATATCTGGTCTAGTGTGAGATAGATAGATAAGTCTACCGATCAATCTTTGATATCTGCCCTTTTCAACTAATCCTTTAGTTCCTGTTTGTAACTTATGGTTACTTTCAATGGGTGTATCTGCTGGTTTGCATCCCAACATACCAGTTTCATCCAAAAGATCCAGAACATATTTTGTTTGAGAGATAAAGTTCCCTTTGTTTGATCTGGCAACTTCAATTCCCAAAAAATATTGTAGCTTCCCAAGATCCTTGATTTCAAACTCCTGAGTTAAGAGCTTCTTCAGTCGAACTATTTTTTCTTTATCATCCCCTGTCATCACTATATCATCAACATAAACAATGAGAAGAGTGATCTTACCCTTGGAGTGACTCATAAAAAGGGTATGATCAGTATTACTTTGTTGATAACCAAAAGATATCATAGTTTTGCTGAATCTGTCAAACCAAGCTCTCAGAGATTGTTTCAACCCATACAAGGATTTCTTTTGTCTGCACACCTTCCCTTGAGTTCTCTCATCATCAAAACCAAGAGGAATCTCCATATAAACCTCTTCTTCCAGGTCCCCGTAGAGAAATGCATTCTTCACATAAAATTGCAACAAATCCCAATCCAAGTTAGTTGCATAGGATAGCAAGATTCTAATCGTATTCATTTTAGCAACTGGTGCAAATGTCTCCTGATAGTTAACTCTATAAGTCTGGTTGAATCCCTTTGCCACTAATCTAGCTTTAAATCTTTCAATTGAACCATCAGCTTTGTGTTTTATTGTGAACACCCACTTACAACCAACTAACTTTTTGTCTGGAGATGCAATTAGTTGCCAGGTTTCATTTTTAGAGAGAGCTTTCGTTTCTTCAACCATAGCTTCTCTCCACTTTGGATCCTTGATAGCTTCTCTCCAATCCTATGGAATAGATATAGAGGAAAGAGGCAAAGGCTCTACAGGAGGGAGACAAAGAATCATAAGAGACAAAGTTAGAGATGGAATGTTTTGTACACGACCTGACTCCTTTTCTTTGAGCAATGGGCAAATTTAAATTAGAATCAAGAAGTAACTCACCCTAGGATTCTGGCAGTGTAGAATGCATGATGGCTTCTTCAGACCTATTCTTCCTTGAGTATCTCAACAAGTCAGGTTTATCTAAACGACCAACAACATTCTCCTTCCCCTGAACATTAACATTATGCTCTCCCTAGACATCAACAACATTCTCCTCCCCCTAAACTTCAACATTCTGCTCCTGAACAATAATCTCTTCATTTTTCCCTTTAACTAGATCATGAGGTAGCACGAGCACATTCATCACCACTTCTTCACTATTCTCTCCCTAAAGAGGTGATTGTATAATGCCAAAATAAGGTTCAGACTCTCGAAAGGTAACATTCATACTCACATAGAATTTCCTAGATGGAGGATGATAGCACTTATATCCCTTTTGAGTTGGATAATATCCAACGAACTCACATCTCAGTGCTCTCGGATCTAATTTTCCAACATTCCTAGTATGAACAAAGCAAACACATCCAAAAATCTTTGGTGAAACAGTATAGCCAATTTTTCCGATTAAGATTTATACAAGAGTCTTAAAGTTAAGAGCTTTGAAAAGCATTCGATTAATAAGATAGGCAGCCGCTAGTACAGCATCCCCCCAATATGACTTTGGAACATGCATAGTAAACATAAGAGATCTAGCAACTTCTAACAAATGCCTATTTTTCTTTCAGCTACACCATTTTGAGCACTAGCATAAGGACAACTAGTTTGGTGAATAATCCCATGAGACTCCAAATAAGTACGAAACCTACTATCCATATATTTTGTCCCATTATCAGACCGCAAAACTTTTATTTTAGCATCAAATTAGGTGTGAATCATTTTATGAAAAAATTGAAAACAGGAGAAAACATCACTCTTTGCCTTAAACAAATACACCCAAGTCATTCTAGTGTAACAATCAATGAAAGTAACAAACCATCAATTTTCAGACAAATAGGCAATTTGTGTAGGCCCCCAAACATCAGAATGAACAATTATAAATAGCTCACTGGCTTTATTATCACTCAAAGGATAAGAGTTTTTAGTATGTTTAGCATACTCACAAGCATCACAAGATAAAAAATCAAATCGAGTTCTAGAAAATAAACTAGAATATAGTTTTTCTAAAACAAAAAATGACGGATGCCCTAATCGTCTATGCCACTGAATGATCTCCTGGTTGACATCCTGATACCCCCAAAAAAGAGCCAACTCTTGACTGTCTTCCAGCATATATAAGTCATCATGCTCTTTACCACTGCCAATCCTCTTCCTTGTTTTAAGATCCTGAAAGATACAAAAATCAGGAAAAAAATTCAACCTTACAGTTAAAAGTTTTAGTGATAGCACTGACAGATAAAAGATTGATAGGGAATTGAGGAACATGAAGAACAAAAGACAATTTAATATTAGGAGTACAGACAACAGAATCTATCCCAAAAATAGGGGTTAAAGACCCATCAGCCACCCTGACACTATCCCTTTTTAAACAAGAAGAGTAGTTAAAAAAGCCTTTAGAAATGCCTGTTATATGTCTATTCGCACCAGAATCAATAATCCATGAGTTATAATGAGAAAAAGTAGTACTTGACTTGACCAAATTAGAGGTAGCACTGGAGGAACGAGTAAGCTGAGACAGGAAACGCCTGAAATGTAAAATCTCATCAGAAGAGAGACTCTCAACTGAAGCCAACTCCTTAGATGATTCCACTGTTTCTAACACATATGCTTGAGCCCTTGTTGGATTAACTCGTTTTCCCCCACAGCCCCTACTAGGTCTCCCATGTAACTTCCAGCAAGTCTCTTTAGTGTGCCTTGGCTTACCACAGTAATCACAGTGCAAATGATCTTTATCAGAAAGAATACCTTTTAGTTGCTCAAGAGAGGTATGACAGTCAAACCTGACTTGTTAATAGGTGTAGTATAAAGCATAGCACTTCTTCTAGTCTATTCCTGCTGGATTAAAGAATGTGCCTCCTCAAGTGAAGGAAAAGGAGTTCTGCCAATAACTTGAACTCGCATTTGATCAAATTAAGGATTTAAACTAGCCAAAAAATCATAAACCCTCTCCTTTTCAATCATCTTTTGAATCAGCACTGTATCATCAACACATTTTGCTTGAAAATCCTAATAATAATCCAGTTCCTGCCATTGATTAAAATTAGGATCGGTGATAGATGGTGGTTTTTTACTTGCATCAATATAAGCCTGCAACCTTTTAGCCTTGATCGACAATAAACATGATCTAGATCAGGCTAAATAAGTACTGCTTCCCTCACGTTTAACTGGACTAATTTGAGAATAGGAATTGTCATTAATGGGATAATGTTTCTTAACTTCCTTATGATCATCCTTAATATTGGACATAATGGAAAGGCCAAAAAAAGGATAAAATAATAGCAGAAAAAAATAATCCAGAAAAATAGAACATGTTCACGTGTGACCCAAAAACCAAGGAAGTCAGAAGTCACCGAAGATCAATGGATTGGAAGCATAAAAGGGCAACGAGCAAATCGAAAGAAAGAATGGCAACAAACAGTGGCTGGAGGTGGAGCCACGCGCCTCATGCACCGACACATAGAGAAAGGATAGAAAGCAATGGGCGACGCGTGTACTCATGCGCAGCTTCTGACGGCGCTGGAAATCAGGGTACTGGCTGAACTTGACTCGATCTATCTTTCAGTGGGGGCGGTGTCGAAAGAGAAGGGCTAAAACATGACCTTCTAGACTCGCCAAAAAAAAGGTTATCGAAAATTAACTAACTACGAAAGGGAGTTAACTCGACCTTTGAAACGGCAGTGGCTCTGATACCATGTAGATTTTGTGGAACTTAAGATTTTATATTATTTCAAATTACCCTAAAATAATGATACAAGGGTATATTTATAGGTATACAAGTAGTAAAAGGAAAATTACTATTCTACCCTTAATTACAAACTATCTAAAAAAATAGATTAACCAACATATAGCCAATAATAATTACAAAATTGATTAAAGATACCTTTAAAAGTATATAACTATATAGTGTTATAGCATCATACAAGAAATTTATCGTTGCAAATACATAATGCTTTCTTCAGTTAAATCGAAAACATATAGATTAACACTTGTGATTATTTAATGGTTCAATATTAATTATGTTGTGAGTACATGTTCTTTGTAGTTATAATGTTGCATGCTTGATATTGAATAATTAATGTATAAACTATCTATAATTTAAGATTATAGCACTTAACGAGTAGATAGGCCTTTAAACTTATGAATTTACAACCTAAATATATACGTTGAGTTAAGTCATGGGAAAGATACAAGCTATTATCCTAACCTAGTAATATACTAGAATTAACATGTAAAAGATAAAAGAATGACATGATAATAATAATAAAATCAAGGCTATTAATAAATACATACAGAACAACAATAGTGGAATAACATAAGTGTTTATATGTCATAAAGTATAGTAGTTATAATAGAGGCTTATAGAACTAATTGATAGAAATTAATCACTAAGAACAACTCATAAAATGTAATTGTAATAAGACTAATAAAGAATCTTAATAGGGGCCAAATAAATTGGATAGATGTACTTAAATTAATAGAAGTTACTAAGTGCACACAAAAGTTATAAGGAGTCAAATGATTTAACAAATTAGTAATCAATGATTAAATGGGATATGAGCACTATTTATGGCAATGCAAAGGAAATTGATGAACACAACCAATAAGCATATAGATTAGCCTATATAATTTTATGCAATTGAACAAATATTTTCCAGATAATTTAATGGATCAAATGTGAAATTGTTAAATAGGTTGGAGTTTTAATGGTAAAAGTATAAGGGTTCTACATACTAAAGTAAATCACATAATGTTTTGGTAGCATTATAAGAATATCATTTGTTCGTTGTTATTATCTTATTACATGTTAAGCTAAATGCTCATATGTGTGCGTGTTATTGATGATTTTTGTGAGAGGTCATCTCCATGATTTTGCTTTGTTTCCCACTAAGCTAATAAGCTTAGCACGGGTGTTTATCCTTGTAGATACAAAAAGATAGAATTCATTTTGGAGGGATAAGTTCTACTATTGCAAGGCAAACACTAGAGATGGGAGGGGTTAAAGTATGAAGTTGTATTTATGTTTTTGTTCTTGTAATTATCGCATTGTACTAAGTAAAACATAATGTAAAGAATAAGGTAGTTAACAATGTAATGTATCTAGTAAACCTATTTATACAGTTTCTCACTGCATAATAGTATATGTACATGTACAGACAGTACTAACTAACAGAACAATAGCGAAAATAGTTTATCCTATGTAAGATAGTGTATAAGATAATAGATAATAGGAGGGTTAAGTATAGTCCTTTCACTTATTACCCTTTATTTACATATTTTTTTATTAAATTGCTTGTATAAGAACACACACACCACACACGTGCGCGCGCGCGCGCGCACACACACACACACATATATATATATTTAACATACTTAAAGTATGTTTACAAAATAATTCATTACATATATTCTGGATCCTTTACATTAAACATTTATAGAAAATAACTCTATCTTTCTAGTGGCCTGCAGATGTTGACTTAGGATTGACACTTTTACTTTACATCTATGTACCTACATGGAAAGAACACTTGTGCTGAGAAATGGCTCAGCGGGAAGTAAAACAATGTAATAGACTTCTTACCTAAGTCTCACATAAATAACACAACATGCTACTTCTCATTGCATAGTAACTTCTGAGAAGTAACACACTATATCACATTATAATGCACATACACACATTTAAGGTGATGATTTTATGCATTTAGTAACATTTCAATGTCATTATCACATTTAATCACACTAATATTGCCAAGAGGAAACACTAACGTTACACCAAGGCATTAACACTTTCATACCATTATTCATTCACTCATATTATTATTATTATTATTATTATTATTATTATTATTATTATTATTATTATTATTATTATTATTATTATTATTATTATTATTTCATAGCCTGAATTCCCATTAATGGTGGATAAGGGTAAAAACACTTGATACTTGTAAGCAGTATCAAACACTTGAGATGTAATAGTCTCAGATCATTTGATACCAATAAGTATCGAAAAACTACATTAGTCACCTTCCTGTGACAACACTTGCAGCTGCAGTCACTTTTTCTTTTATAAATATGCCTATCTATACACTACAATGTAAAATATAGGCTTACAAATAGTCTTCAATCACTCAAAGTTATCACACTTGATACATTTAGTTTCATAGAGATAATATATAAAATAGAGCATGCAACAAGATCACTAAATAATTCATGTTTCACTTATACTTTAAATATAGTTAAAATTAACATGAATATGATTATCATTTATCATGTAATATGTAATACTATACATACCATTTATCATGTTCATTCACATTCATTACTTTGTACAAATTTTTATGCTTTAAGACTTAGTCTTTAACTTTACTTCACTAATTTATTATGCTTAATGTTTATTTTATGTCATATATTACTTTTATTTTAATGTTTAAAATATTCTAAACGTATTCTGAAAGGTTTGAATATGCTTTGGTGATAATTCGGGGCCTAAAAATCAAGTTTAGGAGAAAACAGGATAGGGTTACAGTGGCCAATGATTTGTGGTGACCTTGAAATAGGTGCAAATTCAGTTCTAGACTAGCTCGCGGGTTACCAATTTGGTGATGATCGTGAGGTCCATTTTGGCTTAAAAATCCTAAATACAAATTTTCAAGTTCAAATTGTATGTTGTTTTAGACTTAGTAAATGACATTTTCAAGTAAAATGTTCTCATGAAACGTTGTTCTCCTATTTCTCTATTTTTAGAACATTAAAAACAACTCCATTTGGACATATAAATCTCAAAATATAACTTTCGTACAATTTATACAATTCAGTTCCTATATTAAATTTGTGCCTGAGAGTATTAATAATATTTTAATTAAATCTTTATACTAATATTGTGTATATATTTTCATTAGTTAGTATTTTTCCATTCATTTTCTATCTCTAGTTCTTTTAACTTTTTCATTGTTATCCAATTTCAATTCAGACTCTTAATTCAATTAAACATATGATTTATATTTCTTTTATGCCTTTAGCCTCTTATTACGTCAGTATTTAATTATTTTCATTTTAATTCATTATTTTATAGGTACCATCTTTGATTGGTTATCCATCATTGGTTTTACTATCACACTACTGTCCTTGTACTGTTACTTCATTAATTAGCTATTTAGTAATTTATCAGATAATCCAATACAACATTTATACTTTATGATTTTTCATTCCTTTATAAATAATTCACCTCAATTTTTTCTTTGGGTTGCCCTTAGTATCAATCCGGTAAGAATCTTCGAACTAGATACAAGGGATCAATACATTTAGAGTGATTTTGAAAAACCACTAATACATTTACATTTCACATTTCAACATTTCAACATTTCATTTATTCAGTAAAACATCAATGACCTACTAAAACGAGTCGCCATGACCCTCGCCGTTGCTATACATTTAATATCCCTATGGCCAACCAACTATATCTTGTACTAGATTTAACTATCAGATTACTACTAAGGGCAATTCAATTGTTCACTTAATACATAATAAAATATTATCATTCTAATCATTTAATACTAATTTAAACTTTCAAACAATTTCTATACATTAAATCAATTATCCATTTATTCTATAACACTTATTTTCTTTTAGTTTTATTTATATCCAATACTCTTAACATTTTATTTATCAATCATTATCATTATTATTATTATTATTATTATTATTATTATTATTATTATTAATTTATAGTTTATCATCATTATTATTATTCTAAATGTTAATCTTATTACTATTTAGTCATTTACTCTTCAACTTCTAAAAATTACTTTAATAATTTACATAAATATTTTTAATTACAATTTTAATCCTTAAATTAAACACATTAGTATCTTTCTATACTTTAGTCCCTAAATTTCTATTTATTTACAATTTCATCCTTTACCTTTATTTAACTTACATAAAGTCAACATTTAACTACTTTTTTTACACTTATTACATTATTCACCTTTCAAATTACTTTTTAGTCCCTTGAATCAGTCAAATTACCATTTAGTTCTCATTCTTTTCAATAAATTACTAAAATATCATTTATTTACAATTTTGCCACTAGTTATACATTTTAAACTATAAATTAAGTATTTATTTGTAAAATTTTTGTTTAGTCCCTAAACTTCATTTCGTGCTTAAATCTCATTCCATACTCATTTAAATATCCGTTTTACCCAGTAATCTTAACTTTGCTTAAAATTACTATTCTACCATTTTGCTTTCATATTTTGTAAAACTACCAATTGGCACCTAAACTTTTATTTTTTTCTATTTAGGTTCTTTTTCACTTTAATTATGATATTTTCCATTCTTTTCATTATTTCAACTTTATATTATGAAAATTAATGTTCATGTAACGTCTTCGATTGGCCACTTGCATATATTGTCCGCTTTGAGCCTTAGCTCTCACAGTTTTAAAATATGTCTACAAGGAAGAGGTATTCATAGGCTTATAAGATCTACTTCATTCTTCTCTCCAACCGATGTGGGATATTACAATCCACCCCATCTAAATAGGCCCAATGTCTACGCTGGCTCGGAGGCCTAGTATCACACTGGCACATGGTCCGACCCCCGGCTCTGATACCAACTGTAACATCTCCGATCAGCCACTTGCAGATATTATCCACTTTGGGCCTTGGCTCTCACGATTTTAAAATGTATCTGCAAAGGAGAGATATCCATAGCCTTATAAGGACTACTTTTTTTCCTCTCCAACCAATGTGGAATCCTTTGACTGAATTCACTAGTATGTAGGAGCCTTTGACTGACTAAGGCTCCTACATACGAGTGAATTCATTCAAAGGATCCTACATCGGTTGGAGAGAAGAACGAAGTAGTCCTTATAAGGCCATGAATAACTCTCCCTTTTAGATGCATTTTAAAATCGTAAGAGCCAAGGCTCAAAATGGATAATATCTGCAAGAGGCTAATCGGAGATGTTATAATTGGTATCAGAGCTGGTGCTGATCTTAGTGTGTCAGCGAGGACGTTGAGCCTCTCAAGGGGGTGGAGTCAGTCAAAGGCTCTCACATACGAGTAGATTCAGTTAAAAATCCCACATTAGTTGGAGAGGAGAACGAAATAGTCCTTATTAGGCTATGGATACCTCTTCCTTATAGATGAGTTTTAAAATTGTGAGGGCCAAGGCCCAAAATGGATAATATCTGCAAGCGGCTGATCGGGGATGTTACATCTATGGCCTTATAAAGACTACTTTATTCTCTTCTCCAATCGATGTGGGATCCTTTGACTGATCTACTCATATGTGGGAGCTTTGGACTGACTAAATATGAAAGAAGTCTGCACATAGGGTAAATGACCTGTTGAAAAAGATCGATGAAGACTTTGAGACTGGAAATGGTTGGTTCAAAAGTAAATGGGTTCCAATAGCAAAAATGTTTTAAAACCATTGAATGAGAAAGAAGTTTTGATAAGACAGGTATTGTATCCTCTACTCTTTGATATAAGTAAATTTCGAGGATAAATATTCTTTTAGCAGGGGAGAAATGTAATGGCCTCAACATCGGGTTAGCTGTGAATAGTAGTTTCCGACAGTAAATAGTATTTTTTGAGCCGAAAATACACCAGAAAGTCAAAAATAATTTATTGAACCATCGAAAAGTATTGTCCGTGGTAAGTCCAGGGTTTAAATTTAAAGTGAAACTGAGGTCAAATGGGCCTTAAAAAGTCAAAAATACAAAAAAGATAGCGAGTCAATTTCCCTGGTAGGGAAGGTGACTTGATTTTGTGTAAATTTTTAAAAATAATAAATAAACTTCGAATATTGAAAAATTTTTTGGTTTACCTTAAATTTCGTATAGAATATTTTGGTGATAAGAATTGAATTTTTTTATGACACTAGTTGTTATCGAATTGGACCGATAAATTTGAATCGGATTGATAACGGACTCCGATTGAGCCAAAAATTTATATCCCACCTATTTTTGAAGTGATAAGAATTATGAAAATTGATTTTAAATGAATAGGAGCTTTGGAAGTGAGAGAAAAATTTACGGGGGCAAAGTGGTAAAATTTATGAATAATTTAATAAATATATATATATATATATATATATATATATATATATATGTTAAAAAAAAAATGAAGAAAACGCAAATGCGATGGACCGATGCCAATCATGTCCAGTGGCCACGCATCACACTGGCCGCCACCACAACGGCGACGAGTGGCGCACCATGATCTCCCTCTTGGCGGCATCCAGTCCCACCATGGTGCGTCCGATCGTCCGTCGATAGTCCGATTTTTTCCTCTCTCTCCCTATCGATCGATTTTCTCTTTTTTCCTATAAACCACGAAGGTCTATGGCGACACCGAAAACACCAGTGAGTTCCCGAAGCAGAGATGCCATCCCGGAACCCTCTGCCTGACACCAACTGCAAGTGGTGAGGAACAATTCCTTTCAATACGGAATTAAACGGTAAATGGTAAAAAAAATTTCATTTTCTATTCCAAAATTTATTTACTGCCAATGATTTTGATACCATTTTATATATTTAATTCGTTAGATTATAAAAATTTAAATTACTATTCATTTTACAAAATTTCGGTAGCGCAACGGCTAGAACTTACTAGCCTCCTAAAAAAACAAACAATCCACATAACCTCTTAAAGGCACAACAGAATACATATTTATATTCTAACATTCATTCACAAAACTGAAGTAACTATTTAAAAAAGTCACCGACTATCAACCATAAAATCTCAGACATACAATGTTTGCCATTCCATAAACAGTAACTTGAACACAGATCAGTTCTTTACTCTCACTATCTAAGTATATACATGCCAAAAATACTAAAATAATTATAATTGACTCTTCTTCTTCAATTTTTGCATCTTTGTGTACCGGCTCCAGCAACACTTCAGAACCTGCACGCAGTAAAAACTACATGCTAAGCCCTAGATATGTTCAGTAGTGACTACTAATCCTAGAATTTTTCAATTAAAGCATAATTACATACATTATGAAAAATTTTATTCTTTTTTTAGCATAATTTTTCTTTTGATTTCTTTAACATTATTTTCATTATTTACCAACATTTTGATTAATCTTTTTGTTTTAATTTTACACTTTTCGATTTACTTTACACTACTTTTATGTGATTCGATTTTAGATTGACTTTTATTTTTACGTATCTTACTTTTACATTTACTTAACTTTTGTCCTATACTTTTAAATTACTTGATGCAGTTGTCATGTTATTAAACGAGTTACATTGGTACTCATGTCTTTAATGGCGCTTTGTCCAATTACTGTTCCATTTCTCGCTATTTATTCTTTTATTTCACTTTGACATTTTGACTAATTAACGCATTGCAATTACCACGGCTTTTAACTTTTAATGCAAAGTTATACGAGAGTAATTTAATTCACATTAATTTGACATCTTTTACTTGTTTATTGAATTATTTCTCAATAATTCAATATTTTTAATTAAACATATTCCATATTATATTACAAAATATTCTTAATAATTCATATAAATTTCTTAAAAATTTATATGCATATTATTATACAATTATTATTATTTTTCACTTTCCATATGAATTATTTTACAATAATTCTTCATTTATACTTAATACATACACTAATATTCAACTTACAATTTCTCTAATAATTTTCATAATTTATCTAAAAATTCATGAAAATTTTATTTTATGCCTATTATCATTTTAAGACATAATTAACAAAAATTCACCATTTTCATCAATTACATCATTCAATAAATATTCTAAAAATATTCATTTAATCCTTATAAATTCAATAAAAATTTATGGATGTATGATTTCATATTCTCTATCACATTAAGGCTTAATTTCATTAAATTAAATAACATATAATTCATTTCTTTTCAAGGAAATTTTCAGCCAACATAGGAAATTTTCTTACAAATTTCCTTAATTCAAATCCTACATTATACTAAGTTTCATTAAAGTCTAAATGCACAATTATAACATCAATTGCAATTTTTTCCAATAATTCAATATTTTTTCCTTAATAAATTTAAAGGAAAATTCAACAAATTTAGAAAAAATTAAACGATTTTATAATCACATACCTTAAGGGTTAAATTTGCCTTAATTTGCTTGTTAAAATGCTCGCCAGAAAGATTGTCGGAGCTCCACCGATGACGATTTGACATTGCCACCTCGTAGATTGGGATCTCTTGACTTCATTTTTGGTGATCACGCATCAAATCACCGGTTGGTTTGGTTGAAATCGCCCTTGAATCACCGACCGCCATTTTTTTGATCTGCTCACCACCAGTGATTGGTTTAGGATGGAGGGTATCAGGGTGGCATCTCAGCTTCGAAAACTTACTGGTGCTATCGGTATTGCCATTAGCCATCGTGGTTCACCGAAAAAAAGAGAAAATTGGTTGGTAGGGAGAGAGAGGAAGAAACCGGATTACCGACGGACGAATTGGACACACCACGGTGGGATTGGATGCCGGCAAGAGGGAGATCATGGTGCGCCACTCATCGCCGTTGCGGTGGTGGCTGGTGTGAGGCGTGGCCATTGGTCATACTTGGCATCAGTCCATCCCTGTAACACCCCATATCCGGTCTGGTAAACAAACCGAATACGGATATCACAAATCGGTCTTTGCTCTGAATATCACTAAACCATGATAATTAATGATTAAATTATCAATTTCTAATTTCTTTTCTAAAAATTTCGACAGAACCTCCCCTAAATATTCACAACCTCATGTAGATAAAATACAAAACAACACTTCTAAAAGTCAATCATCAAGATCTACAGCCTCAATCAAACTCCTACACAAGATTTTTCCATCATCCTTAATAATAATTAAGTTAATATATCTGTCACTATATCACTAGTTCAATACTCAAATATTTTGTTCTCAATAAGGTTTATACAAAATATTATCACATGTCTAAGCTAATAACCTTGAATTTCAACTAAATACTTATTGTTTGATGCTTAAATTATACGATCTTAACACCTGTGTACATGCCAAGGTTGCAAAATATAAAAATAACATAAATAATTTGATCTTTATCTTTGATTCTCCTCCATTTTAGCTGCAACAACCTATGAAGATTTCCTTCTTTTGCATTAAGAAGATTGAATATCGAATCAACCTATGCGTGGAAAAGAAAAATCACGCGCTAAGCTAAAAGCTTAGTGGTGACTACTAATTTTACTTCACAACTGAGATTATATAAAACAATATTTTCAAAATTCTTAACCACGATTAACAATTCAAAAGACAACCATCAAGCAATTAGGTGTACAAGATTTTGTTTGAAATATCATACTCAACAAGCTATTTATTAACTAGTTATACTTTATCTAAGTTATAATAAAAAAGGCCTAGGTATTCTCTCAGTGCATATGGTATTCCTTTACAATTCATAGCAACATATATATATATATATATATATATATATATATATATATATATATATATATATATATATATATATATATATATATATATATATATATATATATATATATATATAATTTACTAATTTTTTTACTTTAATCTTTTTTGTTTTTTATTTTTTTAATTTTTTTACTTTAAAAATTTTGTTTTAATATTTTTTTTACTCTACAAAAATTTAATTCACTAATTTTTTTTAACTTTTAATTTTTTTACTTTAATCTTTTTTTTTTTGTTGTTATATGAATAATATTTATATTATAAGAATGTTATTAAGAGAAATTAAGTTTGAGATCTCTTACACTTTCAATCGAATAAATTTCTAATTAAATTGTTGACGAAGATTTGGAATTAACTGAAATTCTCAATTATCCAAATATATTTATCAAGTAACATTTCAATAATAATAATAATAATGTATCAATTAATTCTTTTTTCTCATTTTTAATATCGGATTTTGTACTCACATGATTAGCACAACTCATATACAACTAATTAAAGTATGATTGTCAGTGTAAAATAGTAGCTTGATTGGTAATTGAGTGTATTTTCTACGTTAATAACAATGTTTCTTTTTTGGCCACACAACAAAATAAATTTTTCAATGAGTTTCTTAATTAGTTTAAGAGTGAAAGGTTTATTATTCGCCAGCACAAAGAGATTTGATTCAATTATACACCATTTGGAAGAAGAGTGAGGTAAGACTTTTTAACATAAATTAAAATAAGATTTTTAACCTGTTATAGCATTCTTTGTCGGAAGGAAATAAAGGGTTTATAATGATTTAAAACTCTGTCAATCCATAACGATTATGTATTATTATTATTTTTATTTTAATTCAAACAAACAGTAATAATAATAATAATAATAATAATAATAATAATAATAATAATAATAATAATAATAATAATAATAATAATAATAAAAGATTAGATTGTGAACAAATAGCCTTTATTATAATTTATAAACCGGTGCAGGGCCAATAGGCCAGACAAGAGGGGCTGACTCAATCGCTGCATTTATGATAAAAACTAAAAATACCCCTTTCAATTAATTTCTTCAAATCCAATAGCTTAAGAATCAGATTTTGCATATCATGAATAATATTTTAGAACAAATTAAAAAAATGGATAAAAATTATATAAGGGATTAAAAATTTTTTTCCCCAGTTTTTCTAGAATTGAATGAAACAATTTCTAAGATAACAATTGTTTTTCTCATAAAATATTTTTTGAATCTGATTTCTTCCTTCAATCTAATAAAATATTTTGATTAGTATTTATTATAGACATAATATAATAAATTTATGTATATTATTTTAATTTTAGTTATTTTAAATGAATTTATTTTGTTGAATATAAATTAATTTAATTTATGGATCTATATAGGTTAAAAGCCCAATAAAAAATAAGTCCATATTGATCCAGAATCGATTGAACCGAACCGATCGAAATTATTTCGATTTGTTCGGTTTTCGATTCTAAAAAGTTCGATTTTGGTTCAATTCTTATATTTTATGAATTTCAATTTTCGGTTCGGTCTAAAATCAAACCGAACCGATCAAATGCTCACCCCTACTTACATCCCCCTCTCTTTTTAGGTTATTTTTTTTTCTCTCCTTCCTCGTCAATTGGCTGCCTCCTCCCTTTTTAGGTTAAATTCTTTTCTTTTATACCTCAAATTTCACGTTCTCCCTTTTTTATTTTCCTTATTTATTTTTTACTTGATTTTCTCCTTTATTTCCTCTCTTTTGATTTTTGATTTATTTCTTTTATCTTATTTTTCCCTTGATCTTTTCCTCAATTTTCTCTATCTTTATTTTCAATTTATTATCTAATCTTCCTAATTAACTAATCTCTCTTTTTTGTTTCACGTTTTTTTATTTTATTTTTATTTTTATTTTTACTTTTTTATTTTTTATAATTTTAAATTTTAATTAATTTAATTTGATAAAATAAAAGCCCTAATAAAATACCTCTTTTAAAAGCACTGAAAATTCCAAATGAAAGCAAATAATAAAAAATCATTTTTATTTGAAATCATATTTTCTTTTAAAAAGCACAAAATTCGAAGAGAGACCATCATGGTTCTATTTTTTGGCTATTTTTGAAATAACACAATCTTCATCGGGTAACCTTGATCAAAAGTTACCTCAGGACTCAGTATCTACATTAGCAATAGGGGCTAGCCAATGTTGTTACTCTGAGTTAGGTAAGTCATTATTCTGATGCCTTTGCCATTTGATAAAAAAAGGAAAGTTACAACTCATACCACCTAAGCCCATAAGAATTCAAAGTTAGATAGGATTTTAGTCTGATTGGTATCGTACCTTCCATCAACACACAGGGCATGAGATTGATTATTGTCATACTTTGAGGGACTATATCTAAGACTTGATTAATTCACGATAGATTTATGATCCAAAAAAGAGAGCTAAAAAGAATGAAGCTTATAATGATATGCCACCACCGGTGTTCATGTTAGGATTTGGGTTACCATAATGGTATATTCTTAAAGATGTGTATGGTAATGAGTATTTGGCTATCACTTGCAGGGCATGAAAGAGCAATAACGATTCAAATGCAAGCGCAGAGGGGTCAGCTGAAAAAGGGGATTTAATCCAGCTAGAGGATATATGGGATACAAATAGTGAAGTGGACTCAGTGAAGGCTAAAGACAAGCTGAAGGACTTATAGGAAACAAATAAAGATGAGAAGGCAGCGACTTATGAAAAGATGGTTTAAGTCATCATTGGGAGTGGTAGGGTCATGCTTGAGGTTGAAAGGTTGCAGGAACCTATTGTTCCTATAGAAGAGAGAGCCATAAAAGATAACCTGGTTTTGAAGCAACCCAAGAAGACATCTGCTTAGATTTTGATCTGGGATTTGTTAAGGCAGTCGCTTTTCCATAGGCAGAAGTTGGTAGAAGCTTTGTGTGAGTCAATAATTGCTACCACCATATCTCATTCTGAAGAAAATATTATGTTCACTAATATAGACCTCCCTCAAAAAGGATAAGAGCATAACCATCTTTTATACATTAGGGCTGAAGTAAATTGCAAACACACCGCATGTGTAATGGTGGATGACAGTTCCTTTATCAATGTGTGTCCCTTTATAATAATGGCAGTTTATGGCATTGATAAGACCATGCTCACTAAGTCTCGACTCACTATAATAGCTTATGACAACTCTAAGAGGTAATATGCTGGCACTTTCAGGGTAGTAGTGAAGATGAGGCCTATTGAGACCAAGGTAGAGTTTATAGTGTTACAAATACCAATTAATTTCTCCTTATTACTGGGGTAACCTTTTTTTCACAAACTGGAAGGGGTTCCTTTCACCTTACACCAGATGGTTAAAATTCCTCATGAAGGTGGTATGGTCACTATCAAAGCAGTAAGAGAGAATTCAATTCGCACTTTAGGCATAGCTAATGAACCGTTTAATGGATTTCACATACCTGGGATTAGTGCTAAGCAAGAAGAAATAGATTTTGCAAGTCCTCAAGATATTAACATGATGAAGAAAATGAGTTATCTGCCAAGCTACAGATTGGGAAAGAACTTTCAAGAGATATCAACACCTATTTCTCTGATGGGCCAGAGAGATAGGAAAGGTTTGGGCTACTGCAATAATGATGCTAAAAAGCAATATGACATCCAGCCAGGAAAAGTTCCTCATATCTTGAAAAGCTTTTTGCCAGTGTCTAAAGAGTCTAAATACTATAGGGAAGCTGAGCCTATGGTGATTCAAGGAAAGATTGTCTTTGGGTTTGAGATCTTTGATGATGTTTTTGATTGGTCAACTGGATCCATTAAGCCTGTACTGGGGTTTTTGGATGAAGAATTTATAGCCAAGCTTGCTTATTTGGATTTAGGTCACCTTGAAGAGGTACTGATGCCAGAGCCACTAGCCATCAGGGCTAAAGGAAAAGAGAAAATTGAGTACGAGGCTGTGGTGCTTGAGAAAAAAGATGCCATAAAAAAAGGCTTTCATTGTTGCATTGACCTTTCTTAATTTAGAAGATGATTCTTTTGCTAATGTAATTTATATTTCTTAATTATTTTATGATGATGTACTTTTTACTTCTCAGGTTAATAAGATTAATAACTTTGCTTATTTGTGTGATGTCTTATTTGATTGTATCATACATGATCATAATCATGACACGTTCATATTTGACATTCATTCAATAAAAACTACCCCATTTAATCTCGAAACCTAGGATGACCCTAAGGAGATCTTGATCGCATCTGATATAACTCCTGAAGAGAGGATAAAATTGGAAAGAATATTAAAAAAAATATAAAAAAGTATTTGCTTGGACCGATGAAGACATGACTGGGATTGATATAGACATTGCAAAACATGCCATTCCAACATATTTGGTTAGTAAGCCAGTAAAATAGAAGCTTCGAAGACTCAAGCTAAAGTGGGCAGAAAAGGTAAAAGAAGAGGTGAAGAGACCGATTGAAGCGAAGTTCTTAGTTAAGGTCCATTATCCAACATGGCTAGCTAATATTATTCCTATTGCTAAAAAAGATGAGAAAGTATGAATGTGTGTAAACTATCAAGACTTAAACAAAGCTGGCCCAAAAAATGACTTTCCACTCCCACATATAGATCTACTGATCGATAGTGTGACAAAATTCATAATGTATAATTTTGTTGATGGATACATGGGGTACAATAAGATCTTGAACAAGATAATAGATAAGATAAAGATAACTTTCATTATCGAATAGGGAACTTATACGTACAAAGTTATGCCATTTGGATTGAAGAATGTAGGAGCTACCTATCAATATATGGCTACTAAGATTCTTAGTAACTTGATCCATAAGGAAGTAGAAGTGCATGTCGATGACATAATGATTAAGTCAAATATGAGGGAAGGGCATTTTAAGGCTTTAGAGAAGTTTTTCCATTGGATCAATAAGTACAATCTCCATTTCAATCCAAAAAAATGTGTGTTTGGGGTGACCTCTGGAAAACTACTAGGGCATGTCATCGGCCAGAAAGGGGATATAAGTGGATCAGTGAAAGCCATTTAGGAAATGCTAGTGCTGAAGAAGGAAAAAGAGATCAAAGGGTTCTTAGGATGGATTTAGTACATAAGCCAATTCATTGCTAAACTCGCCTCTATATGTGAGTTAATTTTTAAGCTTCTGAGAAAAGATCAGTCGGTTAAGTGGAACGACGATTATCAGAAGGCCCTTAACACCATCAAGGAATATTTATTATATCCTCTAGTTCTCCAGCTACCAAGATCATCAAAGCCATTGATCTTATACATAACAGTGGAATAGGGTTCAGTAGGAGCTATATTAGCCTAAGAAGATAATACTAAAGCCGAATTCACCATGTACTACCAGAGTAAAAAGTTTCTACCTTATGAGGCCAAGTATACAGATGTGGAAAAGATCTACCTAGCAATAATATGGGCTTTAAAGAAATTAAGATACTATTTTCATTCCTATAGGATCCAAGTAGTAGCTAAGCATAACCCGCTTAGGTACCTCTAGTCAACATATCCCTACTGGGGAAAATTGAGAGATAGCTATTACTCTTGCAAGAATTTTAGATGGAATATGTTACTAGAAAAATGATCAAGGGAAGAGCACTTGTAAAATTTCTTTCTGATCATCCATTGGAAGGAGACCAAGTTGAGTACGAATTTCTAAATGAAAACATCGATGCCATAATAATTCAGGGTTGGTAGATGTACTTCGATGCGAATACCAATAATAAGGGAGCTGGGGTAGGAGTCATCTTCATCACACCTGATGGTGAAAAACTCCCTCTAGCCAAAAAATTGTGATTTAAGGTGACTAACAATAAAGCTAAGTACGAAGCTTACATATATAGGGTGGAAGCCTTGATCACACTAGGGGTAAAGATTGTTAAGGTGTTTGGGGATTCATCCTTGTAATTCACCAAGCCAAGGAAAAATGATCCATAAGAGAGGATAGACTAATGCCTCATGTAAAATATCTGAGGAGATTAAGCGATCAATTTGAGATATGCACTTTTTGCCATATGCCACAATATGAGAACTAGTAGGTAGATGCCTTAGCAACCTTGGTATCTATGTTCGATAATCCAGAAGGGATAGTCATAAGACTAATAATAATCATGAGCTCAATCAAGCCATGCTTTGAGAATGAACAATTTATGAGTTTGGATAGGTTCGATGGTAAGCCCTGGTGCTATGATATACAGAATTATTTGAAAAGTTCCAAATTCTTCGAAAAAGCAATAGAGAAGGATCAGAAGAGAATTTGAAGGTTAGCTAGCTAGTTTATCATCATGGACGGGATTTTATACAAGAGATAAGTTAATGGTATTCAGTTGAGGCATCTAGATAAAAGAGAGGCAGAGAAAATCATGGAAAAACTCATGCAAGGGTATGCGGGGCCTACATAATGGATTAACTTTAGCTAGGAAGAGCATGCGACAAGGGTTTTTTTTTGCTGACCATGGATGTTGAATGCTCCATGTCACACCCTTCATGGAACAGTTCTTTCCGATGCGAAACTTAGCCGAAAACGGTAAGTTTTTTTTTGTACCGAAAAGATCAATATACTTTAACTACCTTACATTAATTTCTGAATCAATCGACAATCATGCAAAACAATTAAAACATAAACAAAATAACTTCACGCCGAGAAATTACACCAAACGTTCATCCATTGATAATCAATAATCGAAATACAGTTTAATCATTTACCTTAATAGTCTAAGTATATACATGCCAAAATATAACTCAGTCTTATATAAAATCTTCTCTTTCGATCTGTCTCCACTATGTACTATGCTCCCACAATACTTCATAACCTGCACGCAGTAAACACTACATGTTGAGCACAAGATATGTCCAGTGGTGACTACTAATCCAAGAATTTCCCAGAACAAAGCATAATTACATAATTTATGCTACTATTATACTTATTTCATTAAACATTTTCTTTTACTTTAATTAACATTAATTGAATTATTAACTCGCCCTTTGGTGATCATTGCTCTTTGGTTTTTCACTCTTTCAATTATATTTTACTCTATCTTCTAAGGTAAAACGATATCAGATTTACTGTTACCTCACTTTATTCTTTACTATAACTTTTACTTTTACGTGTACTTTTGTCTTATCTTTTTAATCACAGCGATATAATTATCATTTCATTTAGCAATATGTATTGGTACTCCTGTCTTTAATGGTACCAAATTAAACTATTTTATTTCTTAGTTTATTGTCCAATTATTCAATATGTATTCTAATTACCTTTTTTAATACATATATATATATATATATATATATATATATATATATATATATATATATTCCTTTATTTTTCTTTAACTTTTAATTAATAAATACATCACTAATTAAATAGCCTTTAAGCTTTATTTTAAAGCGATATAACTATTTTGGAGCACTTACAGTTAAAACTTTCCTTCCTTCTTTTATTTGTTTACTTATGTTCAATTATTTGTTTAGGACTTATATCTTTTACTTTTTCTTCATTGAACAATTCTATGTCTTTTATCGTTTTATCTATAATTTAACTTGTCTTTCAGAAATACATTTACTTAAGCATCAAATTTCATTTAATATCATTGCCAACACTTTTTAACGTTAAAATAGAAAATTAATATTATTTTTCAAACTTATCACTATTCACGATAGTAATTGGTATAGGGAATACCAATTAATTAAATTTATCTTTCTCATGTAAAACAAAATACAATTTAAATCGTTTTTCATTATAAAAGCTTAACTTAATCTTTATTTATTATTTTACTCTTATAAAACCTTTCTTTTTTTTTCTTATTAATTATACTTTTTGAGTAACTTTACATATTTATTTTAACTTTGTATTTTCTTCGAAATGAATCATTTTTCAATATAACTTTTTATATTCAATTCATTTAAGCAATACTGATTTATTCATTTTGATGCGCCCCTAGTGCAATATAACATGATTCTCAAAAATGATACTCGGGACTGGACCCAAAGATTCCATTGAACAGATAGAGAAATGATACCGGAAGATTAAGTCTCACAGAGCAGAAAACAGTTATACTTTCACTTTCACTGAAGCTATGGAGATCAAATATCCTACCCATAGCAAAGCAAGTCGTCATGACTTGCACCACGGTACAGAGGTGTCCCTATGACTAGCCAATTATATCATAAACAAGAATAATATCTCCTGCTTATCGCTAAGGGCAAAATAATCAATTACATTTACAATAATTTTTAAACATTTAAAAATCTTTAATTTCTTTCTTTTTATTTGTTACTACACTTTATTTATGACCGAACACACTCTTTTAATACTTTTGACTTTTCACTAACTTTTTGTCTTTTCTTTCACTTTATATTTTCAAGTCACTTTTGTGAATTATTTTTCAATAATTCACTCAGACACTTGAGCTTTTCAATCTTTTATACAAATTATGAATTATGGCATTATAATTCACAATTCTCTTTTATTCTTTTTGTATAATTCTTTACGAATTATTCTATAATAATTCAAGATCGACTTTTTCCTTTTCTTTTACTGTCCAAATTTTTCAATCATTCGATGTGCCAACTTATATTGTTTGCAAATTATTCACTTTTTTAATACTTTTTATTGACTAATTTATTTTTGATAAATTAGTCACGCGCTATTTTATGACTTTTTACACCATTATAAATTCTATTAGTGTAATTCAATATTTTATGCCTTGAAAATGCATAATTTAACTTTTTCACTTCTTTTTATACTGAAGCAATTTTCTTCGCGTTCGTTAATAATTACGTACTTATTTATTAAATTATTTTTTAATAATTTAATATTTTAATTGAACATAATCAATAATTTATTTCGAAAATATTCTAATAAAACATAAAAAAATTCCATAAAAATTCGTGCATACATTATTTTATATTTTTATCATTTTCACTCATTTTATGAATTATTCACCAATAATTTATTATTTTTTTTATTAATTTAATGACTTAATAAAAATTCAAAAAATTCATCAGTTGACTTTTTATTTCATTTCCATTGACTATAATTTAATTTCATATCAATTCACCATTTTCAACATTTTTATGCAATTATTAACTAATAATTCAACTATTTTCAATATACATATTAACATTAAATTCTAAATAAAATCACAATAATTTCAATAAATGTCAATAAAATTTATTTAAATATTATTTATTAATTATTGTCATTTTTCATCAAAATAATCACTTTAATCACTATAAATCACAACTTTCATTCAATACATACACTATACATAATCTTAAAAATTCCCAAATAATTTTTAAATATTCTCTAAAAATTCATAGACATTAATTATCATGTCTACTATTATTTTAAGCCAACATATATTAATTATTTGCATTTTTCTCACTATTTTCTCTACCTATCATTTTCGGCCACCCACATTTTTCATCTTAAAAATTTTCTTTCTTTCATTTAAACCTTCATTTCATCTTCTTTCATGCTTAATTTTATTTACCCTAACATAATTTCATTAATTAACAACTTTAAAAATTTTTAACCTAATTACATCAAAGGAATTAATTCACAAAAAAGGAAAATCAATAGATTTTGAAGTCACTTACCTTTTTCTCAAGTTTTAGCTTTCTTAGGCTTCCTTTTCCATGCCTTACACCAAAGAAATCCATCCTTCACCCAAAAAAAAAACAATGGTGGCCGAATTCTTCATCAAAGAAAATACCATGATTTCAATCTTTTTATCTCAATTTAACCATAAAAATGGATTCTAGACACCTAAAATTACTTATAGGTACCTTCAAACAAATTTAAAACCTTAAAAATCCCTTACCTTATTTTAACCCCTAAGTTTTTTCCTCTTGATTTTTCTTGCTTCCCTCCTTCAAATCAAAGGCTTGAGGCTTGATTAATCATCTAGAGGAATGAAACTATAACTCCTAAGTTGAAATTTATGAGAGATCTTAAGTGGTTATAAAACAAGAGAGAGAGAGAGAGGTAGATTCGGCCAAGAAAGAAGAAGAAGAAGGTGAGCAATTTTTCTGAAGTTTTCTCTAGATTTTTAGCCCTTTTATACTTCTCTAATGGGCCCAAAATTGGGCTTGATGAGTGGGCTTTGCCCACTTAAACATTAAGGCCCATTTTAGGCCATTTAAGGCACAATCCAATTTTTCTCTCTTCCTCACTTCAAATCATTTCAATATTGATTCCATCATTCTTAAAATATCCAAAATAGGTAGTACGTAAATTTTTGGCTCATTCGGAGTCCGTTATCAATCCGATTCAAACTTATCGGTCCAATTCGATAACTGCCGGTATCACTAAAAAATTTCATTCTCATCACCAAAATATTCTACATAAAAATTCATGTAGGCATACAAAATTTGAAAATTTTTGGAGCTCGTTTACTATTTTTAATTATTTATGCAAAATCAAGTCCCCTTCTTTATCAGGGAAATTAACTCGCCACCTTTCTCGTATTTTTGACTTTTGGAGGTCCATTTGATCACAATTTTACTTTAAATTTCAACTCCGAGCTCACTATGATCATTAATTTCCAATGGTCCAAAAAAATATTTTTGACTTTTGGGTATCCTTTCTGGCCCGAGAATTCACTATCGAAAAGTACTATTCACCGCCGACTCCGTGTCTAGGCTGTTACACTCCAAATATGAGAATGTGTCATTAATGCCAATAGTATGCTGACTTGAGTCATCTGCTTATTTCAAAATTGTATAATTTGTCCTCACCTTGACCCTTTTTAGCTTTGGAATAGACATTATCAGAGAAATCTACCCGATGGCATCTAACGGTTATAGATACATTATGGTCACTATTGACTACTTTATAAAATGGGTAGAAGCTAAGTCTTTTAAAAACTGAGGGTATGAAAGATGGCTCAATTCATCGAGAGAAATTTGATTTATAGGTCCGAGGTACCTCATTATATAGTGTCAGATAATGGGGTCCAATTACACATAAAAACTAGACATGTACTGTAGAAATATAGAATCCGTCATCATAAGTCATCACCTTACCATCCTCAAGTGAACAAGACAGTTGAAGCCGCTAATAAGTCATCACCTTAGCATCCTCAAGTGAACAAGATAGTTGAAGCCGCTAATAAGAATTTGAAAAATATCTCAGCTAAGACTATGCAAACATACAAGAAGTGGGTCAAAAAGCTACCATTCGCACTATAGAGGAATAGAACCACTATTAGAACTTCCACGGAGGCGATTTCCTTTTCCCTTGTGTATGGTTCAAAAGCGATGTTGCTAGTAAAGATTGAATTATAGTAATTAAGGATTGTATTAGAGGCCAAATTTCCAGATACATAATGGGCAAAACATAGGATGGCACAGCTGAACCTATTAGATGAAACCTGGATGAGAGCTTATTATCACAACCAGTTATACTAGAAAAGATTAGCATGATCTTTTGGAAAAAAAGGTTAAAGGTCATCATTTAAAAGAAGAGGATTTGGTATTTAAGTACATGAGACTTGGCTTGCTGAACTACAAAGGAAAGTTCAAACCAAATTGGGAGGGCACTTTTATTCTGAAGAAATTACTTTCTAAAGGAGTTGTTATCCTTATAGACAGTGATGGGAATTAATTCAAAGAGCCGATTAACATTGATGGATTGAAAATATTCCATGGCTAAAAAAATCAAAAGAGATGATAGCCAGTGGGTAAAAAATTAAAAAAAAGGTGATCTTGCTAAAATTAGGTACCTTGCTAAAGTAAAAACCAAAAAAAGGTGCCTTAGGCAAAAATTAAGAGTTGAGAGAAAATGGCCAGTTAAGAAGAGTTGGATGTATTAAAAGTATCACCATCCGAGATTAAATGAAGGTTGTGTTTTGTGTTAATTGTCATATCGTGATTATCATTATCACAAGTTGCGATCATATGAGCATGCATGAATAATTTAAGTTATGCACCTTAATTGACATGAAAGTAAATGTATTATTTATTTAAAAAAATATAACACACAAGATAAAACAAAGCAAACATGATGACATCACAAGGACATGATAGCGATATGAAAACATCAAATGTGCAAACATGCCAATTAAAAAAAGCAATAAAAAACATTTATTCCAGCAACCATCGTTCCAATATATTACATACCAAGAAAAAGAACAAAGATAGTAGTAGCAGCCAACTATTGCCCAAAGAAGCTCGTCAATTAGCACTACCCTTGCTAGGGCTTTCTCTGCCTAGGCACCTCAACAGGAATGCCTTGGTGTCTAGTGCCTTCAAAACCCATGAATGGTACTCTACACTGGTCTCAAAATCACAGATGTTTGCTGGTGGAATGTTGGTCCTCATGGGAAAATACCTTCAGATGTAGTGGTAGCCTATGACAAAGGCATCGGTCAGGTCCCCTCCCTTAAAGTTAAATGTACACATACTATATCATGCCTAAGGCCAAATTGTCGGGTATAACATGAAGTGTTGCATAAGGTAATTTGGTGAATACTGCAAAAAGGCATGCACCCAAAGCTCCTATCACAGGTCACGTACTCTATACGAATCCATAGGCACATAAAACTTACCAACCATTTTGCTACAGAGCTCATCCATATAATGCCTTCCTCTATAAAGCCAATCCAATACCATCGCTTGCTTGCATCGAAGCACCTCAAATAGTACACATCCATGACATGAGAAGGAGGTTCGACCAACATCTCGAGTTTCTCTTGCAACCAGATCTAAAAAAAGAAAAAAAGTATAAAATAATAATAATGATGAAAATAAACCTACAAGAGGCACATTACCTTAAAATAAATGACCACATGATACCTGAAGCAATAAAGAACTGCCAGTGAACAAAAGGGTGGCATAAGCATTCACAACATCTAATCCAAGTAGGGTCTATACCAAGATTAGTGGGAATGGAGTTAGTCCTTTGCAAATACCATTGAGGACATCAAATAAATCAGTAGTCTCCCAAGATGCCAGCCTCATAGGTGATGCATAGATAATGAACCAAACACATAAAGAGGGTGGCACCCACGACATAAGTCTCCTTTCCATTGAAATAGCATAAACTGTCAAATAGTAAATTAAGCACTACAGGTTCAGAGGGCTCAGCAAGAGCCCTAACATCGAAATGGTATATCCCTAACGCATGAACAAACTCTCATAGATAGTTAGGGACATAGTTAGGCACACATGAAAGGGTGATTGGGCTAAAAGGGATGCTTAAAATGGAAGCAAATTCTTTATAAAAGGGATAAATCTCTATATTATTGAAGCAAAACGCATGAAAAAGGGGGTCTCAGTAGTGTGTTGAAGCCACCGGTAAATGTTCATCTAGCTTTAACCTATGGAGAAATTATAAGTTAGAATAAGGGGATAAGATGGGGTTATCCCAGGTAGAATAGTCATCTAACAATAAGGTGAGTCATTTAAAAAAAGTAATCATATCGGCACGGTGTAATCTAAAGCAACATAATAAAAAGCATAATTAGAAAAGATAGAAAAGGACGAGAAAAGTGCAAGTGGGGAGCAAAGGCTAGTTAAAAACTCGGAGCCCTTATTTATAAGTGAACCTATATGGCTGTGCATTCTGAGTGTACACCCGTACATTAGCCCCAGTTACAACCTGGTGAAAATGAACAATAAAAAATAGCCTTGCATGTCATACACCTCATCTTACATAATTTAACAAAACCATGCATGCTTCCAGCACAATGCTTTTACAGGTTTTATTTCGAATTTCACAATTCAAGGTCGAATCACAATTCAAAGTTATATCCTCTATCAGATAACTCAAATGATTCAGGAAGTATATTTTGCACATGCGCATAAGAACGCGAACATAGGGAAAATAATAGGAAAATGTAATAATAGTCAATTGAAAAAATGATGTGCATAATAATAATAATAATAATAATAATAATAATAATAATAATAATAATAATAATAATAATAATAATAATAATAATAATAGCAAGTTAAGCATATAATGATGAACAAAAATAGACATAGATACACGATTAATATGGTAATAATATAGGATATTTTGTTAATATTACTCTGGTACAAAAATAGTTTCTTGTAAATAAGTTGTATAATACAATGATTTTACTTTTCTAGACTAATAAATTGAGGAATTGCAAATTTTTAAAGTCATTTTTTAAAAAAATTGAGATTATTTTACATGAATTTGGGTCAAAACCCATGCAAAAATGCTATTCACATAGCATTTTGCATGCATGAGAACATTTCATGTACAAAACTTTTCAAATTCTAGATTTTTATGCTTTGCATGCCCTTGCATGCTCAATGCACGGCCTTGCATGGGAGAGTACGGTCGTACATTCATTTGTACACCCGTGCATTCTTCTAAAACATAAATATTATCGATTTTTCCTTATTTTCTCTTTCTTTCCTTCTTCTTTTTTTTCTTCTTCTTCGTCAATTTCAAAATGGTGTTCCTCAATTTTTTACTCTTTTCTCATCCTACAAGCGATATTTTACAATTTTGATCTGGTAGATTATTGAATTTTCACATTTTTCACATTTTGATATTGATTTTGCGAGTTTTCATCAAGTTTTACTTACCAACCAAAAAAGGTATGTTCAAGATTTTCTAACTCATTTTTAATGTTCAAATGAGTTTGAAGTTAGGTGATATTGGTAGCATGAATTACTTTGGATGTGTGTGATGAACTGTTAATGATTATTTTTAATTTAGTGAATGTGTATTGTTAATTTAATGCACCTTAGTTTTTTTTTGTTATTTACCATTTTATGTAGTTAATTGATTTGCTTAGTAAGATATACATGTAAGCAGTGTGTGTATTTTTGTGTAAAATCAAAGGTTGGCAAAAAATAGGGAGGGGGGGTATACTAGAAGCTATGATGGGTTCGACTTCCGGAGAGGGTATCTGCCTAGATAGGGAGGCATCCTATTCATATGTATGGCTAAAGAAGATTATGCTACCCCTGATGGGATTGGATTGAGGACTTTGGAGGAGATGGATGCAGCTTTCAATCCAGCTAGGTCATAAGCCATAACCAGATCATGAGCCATAGCCACATCATAAGCAGGAGCCCGATGATGATCAATAAATAGAGGATGTTCTTAGGTTAGGACTTAGAGAGGAAGAGATCGCTTTCATAGACAATTTTATAGGGAAGGCTCGCCAGAAGCAAGTTGCACCACCCACCATACAAGGTTTTCCTATCTTTTAACAGGAGCTAACACATACAGATTATGTTCATCCTAGTTTATCAGCATCCTCAGCACCACCTCTACCTCAGCCAACAGCCCTATAGGATGCCATATTTCAGGGTATTCAGAGTATGTCTATGACTCAGACTACTATGGCTATAGATATACATAAAATATTCTAGGAGTAGGTTAGGTAACATCTGAAGAGGTTTGATGACATTGATGCTCGCTAGCAGTAATTCATAATTGGCCTAGCTAGGATAGAGATCAAGGTCTAAAATGTGGATAAGAGTGTTTAGAAGGCCATAAAATGCATCACAACATTAGAGAATGCATTCTTTACCGCTAGTGAGATAGTCAAGGGGAATAGGGATGAGATAGAGAAGAGAATTAACAAGCTTGACACCGATCTTAGAGCTTACATGACAAACATAAATGGGACTGTTGCAGGATGCTTTATGGTATTGATGCAGAGTTGGCTAGTACTCAAGGGAAGATAGACTGCATTGCAGGTTATATTAATGAGTTCTTCCATGCAGTCGTTGTTCACCCTTCAGGCCCTACATAGCTAGGCCAATCCGCCCCTCAGGTACCAAACTCGCTATTCTATAGACACCATTCTCATTCTCCACCTAAGGGCCCTACTGATTATGGCTTGCATTGAGGCTCTATGATTTCAGAAAGATGATGACATTCACACCTATTCTTATATCACACATAGCTTACATACATTTACACATTTGGACATTTGTTATGGGATTATGTTTTTACATTTGGATATTTGTTTTGGATTTGTTAGGATTGCTCATTTGAATTTGTTTTAGGATTATTATTTATCCGTCATGATTAATAGAGATTATTTGCTAGTATATGTGATGCATTGTGCTATAAATTGATATCACTTATTGTTAACAAGTTAAGCAAAATTTTGAAATACTCCAATATAGGAAAAAAGTAATTGATTAATAATAACTATATGTCATAATTATAAAAAGGCGATGGACTTAACAAAATTTACATACCATTATGCCAAAAAGCTATACATGATTACCTTATCAAACCACGTAAGGGGAAACAAACTCTAATCTAACTTTTCAACATTGCAAATACAGGACAAACATAATGTAACTGGCTACACAGCATTGACCAATGTAGCCTTACATGCATCGCCTGTGATGGCACTTCTTTCGTTATAGGGGGCAAGTGGTCATATGAGTTAACTCTAAATCCAAACCACCCTAATACATGTAAAATTTTCGCAAATCAAATCAAGTTATAGCAATAGAGTGGAATCGCTTCAAGGTATAGCCATAGAGTAGGATTGCCTTCAAGTCAAGGTATAGCCATAGAGTGGAATCACTTTCAAGCCAAGGTATAGCCATAGAGTGGGATCGCCTTAAGGTATAGCCACAAAGTGGGATCGCCTTAAGGTATAGCCACAAAGTGGGATCGCCTTAAGGTATAACCACGTAGTGGGATTGCCTTCAAGCCAAGATATAGCAACAGAGTAGGATCACCTTTAAGCCCAAGTATAACCATATAATAGAATTGTTTTTAAATTGGGGTATAGCCGCAGAAGTGGAATCGCCTTCAAGCCAAGGTATAGCCACATATTGGAATCGCTTCAAGGTATAGCCATAGAGTGGTATCACCTTCAAGTCAAGTTATAGCCACAGAGTGATATCACCTTCAAGGCCATATATAGCTATAGAGTGGAATCGCTTTTAGATCGAGGTATAGCCGCAAAAGTGAAATCGCCTTTAAGCCAAAGTATACTCACAAAGTGGGATCACTTCAAGGTATGATCACATAGTGGAATCACCTCAAGGTGTAGCTATAGAGTGGGATTGGCCTTTAAGCTAAGGTATAGTCACATAGTGGGATCACCTTCAAGTTCAAGTATAGCCACAAAGTGGAATCACCTTTAGGTCGGGGTATAACCGTAGAAGTGGAATTGCCTGTGGACCAAGAAATATGCCATAGGATGGCATTAGATACCAATCAAGCCTTCTTGAAAAGCAAATAGAGAGATCACCTCCTTAGGTAAGTGTAATGGCCTCAACAACGGGTCAGCTTTGAACAGTACTTTCTGATGATAAATAGTGATTTTCAGGCCCGAAAGTATACCCGAAAGAAAAAAAATATTTTATTTGATCATCAGAAAGTATTGATCATGGTAAGCTCGGAGTTGAAATTTGAAGTGAAATTGAGGTCAAATGGGTCTCGAAAAGTCAAAAATATGAAAAAGATAACAAGTTAATTTTCCTGGTAGGGAAAGTATATTGATTTTGTATAAATTATTAAAAATAGTAAATGAGCTCTGAAAATTATCAAATTTTGCATGTCTATACGAATTTTTATGTAGAATATTTTGGTAATGAGAATTGAATTTTTTGGTGACACTTGCAGTTGTCGAATCATTGTGGCAGATTGTTTAAACTGGGAGTTCTTTGTTGAGCAGTTTGAGAAGAAATACATCGGGTTTGAGTATAAGATTGCTATGCATGAGGCTTTTTGGAGATTGAGATAGGAAAACCATATAGTGACAGAGTATGATAGAGAATTGAGCGCCTATCTAGATGAGGGCCAGGCCACAGAAGAAAGGTTATATCAACGGTTTGAGAGAGGATTACACACTAAGTTGAGGCAGATTATAAGGGCTCAACATTATCTTGATTTACGATATATGATTGAAGCAGTTATCAAATTGGAAGCCACACAAGCCGAGCAAACTGAGAGACAATCCTAATTTCAACAAAAAAGGAAGCACGAAAAGAGCAGTGGAAAGATAGGACAAGGCAAGAAGCAGAAGGGTCGGCGGTACAGTGTGATCATTGTGGCAGGACATACTGCTACTACAGCTTTTAGTACACCCCGAGGTAGAGATAATGGGTCAGCGATACAGTGTGATCATTGTGACAGGACACACCCTGGGGAGTGTAGGTTTTTTATGGGAGCTTGCTTTAAATATGGATCCAAAAACCACTAGATCAAAGACTGCCCTATGCTACAGACTGCTTCAGCCACCCCACTAACCTATGGTATAGGATTATCTGCACCATGAGGGAGTGGTAGGGGAGCCACCCCTAATACTTCAGCCTCCAGACCAGTTGATCAGTCATCATAGGGACAGAGACGAGCAACGGGACATACTTATACTGTCAGGGCCCGAGAAGAGGAGGATGCTCCCAATGTCATAGTGGATAAGTTTTTTCTGTTATCTAATTCTGTATATGCACTGATTGACCTTGGTTCCACACACTCCTATATTAACACAAAACTAGCATGGGGTAAAAGGATAAAGGAGGCATGTTTGGACCAGGATATCTTGGTGAGTAATCCTTTGGGGCATAGTGTGGTAGTAAATAAGACAGTGTCCTATCAGCGTTCAGGGATATGTATTCTTGATGAATCTTATTGAATTGCCCTTTCGCGAGTTTGACTTGATTTTGGGGATGGATTGATTATCTGTCCACTAAGCGACTGTTAATTGCAGAAAAAAGAAAGTTACCTTACAACTTCAGAATGGTGATGAGATCACAGTTGTGGGTGTGAGATTCGATTTTCTATCTGATGTGATGTCAGCTCCTGCAGCAAAAAGATTGATCAGAAAAGGTTGTGAAGCTTATGTGTGCTATGTAGTAGAGGCAAATAAATATTGTCTATAGGTGTCAGATGTGCCTACGGTTAGGGAGTTTCAGGATGTATTTTTCGATGAGCTACCAGGCTTACCACCTGCCAGAGAGGTGGAATTCTCCATTGATGTCACTCCTGATACTGCTTTCATTTTTATTGCTCCATATAGAATGGGACCTGCAGAGTTGAAAGAATTAAAGATTTAGCTTTAAGAGTTGCTCGATAAGGGGTTTATTAGACCCAACACTTCTCTTTAGGGAGCACCTGTTATATTTATAAAGAAAAAAGATGGGACTCTCCGATTGTGCATCAATTACAGGCAGCTGAATAAAGTGACTGTAACGAATAGATATTCTCTCCCTTGCATTGAAGATTTATTTGACCAGCTTAAGGGAAAGGGTGTATTTTCCAAAATTGATTTGAGGTCAGGTTACTATCAGATGGGGGTAAAGGAAGCTGATGGGCCTAAGACTATTTTTCCTACGGGGTATGGCCACTATGAGTTTTTGATCATGCCATTTGGGCTTACAAATACACCAGCATCCTTCATGGACTTAATGAACAGAGACTTCCACCCATATTTAGATCAGTTCATGGTGGCCTTCATCGATGATATCTTGGTGTATTCCAAGACACCAGAAGATCATGACAGACACTTAAGGATTGTGTTGTAGACTTTGAGAGAAAAGTAGTTGTATGCCAAATTCAGCAAATGTGATTTTTGGCTGAATAAGTTATCTTTTTTGGGGCATGTCATTTCTGCAGAGGGCATTAAAGTAGATCCTTCAAAGATTGATGCAATCCTTCAGTAGAATCTACCTAAGAATGTTATTGAAGTACGAAGTTTTCTGGATTTGGTTGGTACTGTAAGAGATTCATCAAAGGCTTCTCCACCATTACAGTTTCTATGACACGACTGCTACAGAAGAATGTTAAATTTGTGTGGACTGACAGGTGCCAAGAATGTTTTAGGAAGCTTAAAACCATGTTAATAGAAGCTCTTATCCTTATTCAACTCGAGTCAGGCAAGGACTTTGTGATCTACAGTGATGCCTCCATAAATAGTTTAGGCTGCATTCTAATGCAAGAAGGCAAGGTGACTACTTATGCCTCCTAACAACTCAAAACTCATGAGAAAAATTATCCTACTCATGATTTAGAGTTGGTAGCTATTATTTTTGCATTAAAGATTTGGAGGCATTACTTGTATGGAGAGAAATGTTACATCTATTTGGATCATAAGAGTTTGAAATATTTGCTTACCCAAAAAGAACTTAACCTAAGACAAAGATGCTGGTTGGAGTTGATTAAAGATTATGATTGTTATATCGACTACCATCTAGGAAAGGCTAATTTAGTAGCTGATGCACTTAGCAGGAAATTTATGTCAGGTAATGTTAATGTTTTTGAGTAAATCTGTATAAAATATTGATAAATATAAATGATTAATAGTGATTTTTGCAGCTCTTCGGGCAATGAATACCAGTTTGAGTTTGTCAGTAGATGGAGCTATAATAGCCAAACTATGAGTTAAACCAGACTTTGTGCATCAAGTAAAAGTGTCTCAGAAAGAAGATGATCGACTAATGGCTATTGTAAACAAGTTTTAGCATAGCAGTGAAAGTGACTACTCATTGTCTAATGATGAAAGTCTCTGTTACAAAGGAAGACTTTGTGTTCCCGCTCAGGAAGAACTAAAGAAGAATATTTTGACAGAAGCACACCATAGTAGCTATGCCATACACCCTGAAAGTAATAAGATGTACCAGGATTTAAAAGCCTACTGTTGGTGGGCAGGCATGAAAAATGATGTGACTGAATTTGTAAGTAAATATTTGACATGTCAGCAGGTGAAAGCAGAGCATCAAGTTTCTTCGGGATTGTAATGGCCTCAACACCGGGTTAGCCGTGAACAGTACTTCCTGATGGTGAATAGTATGTTTCGGGCCGAAAGGACACTCGAAAGTCAAAAATATTTTATTGGACCATCGAAAATTATTGGTCATGGTGAGTCCGAGGTTGAAATTTGAAGTAAAATTGAGGTCAAATAGGCCTCCAAAGGTCAAAAATACGAAAAAGGTAGCTAGTCAATTTTTCTGGTAGGAAAGGTGACTTAATTTTGAATAAATAATTAAAAATAGTAAACAAACTCCAAATATTGTCAGATTTTGCATCATATATGAATTTTTGTGTAGAATATTTTAGTGATGAGAATGAAATTTTTCGGTGACACCGGTAGTTGTTGAATCGGACGGATAAATTTGAATCGGATCGATAACAGACTCCGATTGAGCCAAAAATTTGTGTGCTAGCTATTTTTGATGTGATAAGAGTGATGAAATTATTTTTGGAGTGATTTGATGGCTGAAAGAGAAAAAAATTTGATTGGGTCTTTAGAGGCCTAAATTGGGCCTTTATAGTCAATTGGGCAAAGCCCATCATTTTGGCCCAATTTTGGGCCCATTGGAGAGGTATTTAAAGGCTTAAAATCTGAAGAAAACTTTAAAAAATTGTTGTGTCTTCTTCCTCCTTCATTTGGCCGAAATCACTCTCACTTTCCTCTCTCTCTCTTGCTTCATAACCACTCAAATTTCTCCTTAAATTCCAACTTAGGAATTGTAGTTCCATCCCTCTAGCACACTAAAATAGCTTCTCTTGATTGATTTGAGCAAAAAAAGTGGAGAAAATAAGTTGAGAAAGAAAAAGGGGTAAGTTGGAGTTTGTGAATTTTAGTGTTTTAAATTAATTCTTTAATGGTTTTCCATAGATTTTGAGGTGTAAAATTTTATTATGAGCTTGGTTTTTTCATTTGAGAACAAAAAATTGAAAAAAACTAAGCTTGAATGGGCTGCCCTATGTAGGTGGTGAAGAAAGAAGGAGTTTTTCGAAGGATAAAGGCAAGGGAAAGGAACCTTAGACTCCCTAATTCAAGATAAAATTGTAAGTGACTAATTAATCGTTACATTTTCTAAGTTTATGAATTTTTCTTAATTATATAATTAGGGTAAAAATATTTAAAGTTATTAATTGATGTAATTATGTTAGGATAAATAAAATTAGACATGAAAGAAGATGAAATGAAGGCTTTAATGGAAGAAACCATATAGGAACTAGAAGACACCATGAGAAATTCGTATCTAGAGTGATTTCATATAGGTAAATTTTGAGGATGAAGTTTTTATTTTTAGAGGGGAAAAATGTAATGCCTTGAATTTTTATTTCCCGAATAGTACCGTTAGTCAAACTTGACTTTAGACATGATCCGAGTAAAATAAAATAAAAGTAAATGTATATTAAAAAAAGAAATAATAATAGAAGAGATGGAATTGAATGAAAGAAATTTAAGGTTGAAGGGATTAAATGGAAATTTATCGGGCCAAAATGAAATTTGTCAAAACTACGTCGTTTTGGCTATTAAGTTTTTCTTTTTCTTTTGCTGCACTTCTAGGAGGATGATTCCTCCTTTCTACACTATCCTATCTCACTTTTCTGTCTTTTTTTCTTCTTTCTTCCCTTCTTCGATCATGCCACCTTTGCTGCACCATCCACCGTCGTCCTCTGTCACTGCTGTAACCCTTTGGTACCATCACCTCTCTTTTCTCTCTCTCTATTGCGTGGTAACAACTCACTCATTCTTCCCCGATCGCCCCTTCTTCCTTACTTTGGTTTCCCACCATTTTCGCCCCCAATAGCTACTTTTTCCTCAATTAATCACTAGGTAAGCACCATTTCTCCCTTTAATTGATGATTTATGGTAAAAATTAAAGGAAGAGTGGAGAAATAATTAAATCTAGGGATTGTAAGAATTGGAAAAAATTTGGGAGTTTAGTTATTATTTTAATTAATCGAGAATTAGAGTAAATAGTTAAATAGAATTGCTGTAAATTATGTATTTGCATATAATTAGTTGAGGATTTATGTTGATTTATGGATTTATGTAGAAAAAAAAGTGGGATGAGTATGAAGGGAAAGGAAGTGCAAGAAAAATGATGAATTGAAGTTTATGGTAGTTGAAATTGAAGAAAATTGAAATTAAATTGGTATTTGTCCATGCAATTTTATTTTTCTCTAAAATTGTGTATTATGTAAGTAAAAGTTTGTTGTATGTGTAGTAAGATTTTAAGAATTGATGTTATAAATCATTATTTAAGTATTAAATGAATAATATAAGAGGATTTAATTAAATTATAGGGGTTTAAATTGCAAATGGTCAAACAATACATATCATATAAGTTATAATTTTTGAATAATGAATTAGACTTTGATAAAATTAATGTCATAAATAACTAATTTGATGCTAAATAAGTGATATGAAATACTTTAATTAAATTAAAAGGGTTGAATTTCAAAATTGTCATTTTATCTAGACTATGTTAATTGTTAGACTTGTATAATGTATATTTTTGTTTAATTGGGATGGATGAACATTTTATTATATATATATATATGTGTGTAATTTGAAGAAAGCCACTAATGAAAATTGAAATTGAAATTCTTCTTAGCCATGACTTGATCTTAAACATGATACAAATGGTTATTAATAAGTATGTTTAATTGGCTATAATTCATGAATTTTACCCTGGTTTTAAGGAAATGATACTTTGATACGCCTTGGATGAAACCTATGTATGTCATAAGGGTTTTATTTTAAATTTTTAAACAAAAATTTGAATTAGATAATTTGTTACATCATAATAATCGTAAGAGTATAAACTGCAATTGAATTTAATGGAGGAAAATGAAATATGAAATTTGTTAAATTTGCCTTTAGTAAAATTAAACAGAAATTGGAATAATATGATAAGATTGACATGCCAATTATAGAAGTCTAGCAGTACTACATTTTGATATGATTATTGAATTGAATGGCTTCGAGAGTTCTTCTGGTGAACATAATTAATTTGAGTATTAGACTAAATGGCTCTAAAAGCTAAGTCTACATATGCATGTGTGTGTGTGTGTGTATGCATGAAAGACTTGAATGGATCAAATGGTTCCGAGAACTTGGTCCAATATTTAAATTTTGTTTATCCAGCTCAACACAATTTTGCTGAATTTTACTTGAGACAAAAACAAAAAATGAATAATAAATGCTCAATAAATAAATTGATACTTTTCATTAAAAGTAGTTAGTTAGTTATTCATTTAATTTTAACATTGATCAAACCTTAATTTAGAAAAAAATAGGACTAAATATGTCAGTTATACAAGTTTAAATTCCTATAATGGATTTATTGCCTTTATGTTTGGAAATAAGTAAAAGTGGATCTACAACAAAATTTGAGTCAAGTCAGTAGAAGTAGAGAGATTTTGAAAAGGATGCACAACTCAAACACCTTAGTTATCTTTTAAATATTTTTGGCCTATACACCGTTTTATGGTGATGTAAATTTTATGTACATATTTATGAGTATTGACATTGTAAATAAAGTTGTTATGGAACTGGTTATGTAAATTATATTTGAGGATAAGTAGGATATTAAATGTACTATGTTTTAATTTGATTGAGATTGAGTTGTGAAATATTGGAGGATAGGCAAACCATTGTGTGTGGGGGTTTGAAATGGAGATGGATAGGTAGGATAGATCAAAATAGAAGTGCATTGAAAATCTTTTTACAAAGGATTTTTAGGAAATTTTAGGAAAAACTCTACAGAAATTTTTATAAAATAAATAGTAAATATTAATGTGAAGGTTTTTTAATAAATGATTTTATAATTGGCCCTTTTAAAGGAACCTAAATCCGGGTGTGACATTCGGTGTCCCAGTCTTTTAGTTAATCAAGTATAGGGTGTTATGCCTGTAGCTTTATGGGATGTTGTACTACATAGTCTTTAGCGTATAGAGGTGCCTCAGACTGCCATGGCTGCTGATATATAAGTGATACGCTAGAAAGAAGATTAGGCACCCTATACCCGATCAGTTAAAAGATCCGGATACTGGGTGTCATACTCGGATTTAGGTTCCTTTATAAGGGCCAACTATAAAATTTATTACTTAGAACCTTGTTATTTTAACAGTTATTGTTATACATTTATTTGTCTTATTTTCTTCTTTCCCTAATAATTATTAATACCCTCTTTTTTTGGGGATCATCTCTAAAATTGGGTTGACTGACGTATAATCGGGTAACTCGGATTCGGGGTGTTGCAGTTCTTCCTCCCTTAAGAAAATTTCTAATCTTATCTATATTAGTCCAATTTTATTGGATGTCTCAACATGAGTTATATCTAAAGAGGTTTAATGACATCTAGGCTCATCAAACCCAGTTGACTGTCGGTATGGCCGAGGTAGAAAAGGGGATCAAGCAAGTCGATGTCAGTGCGTAGAAGGCCATGGAGAGGATTTAAGTGCCAGAGATGGCATTCCATACGGCGAGTGGTAAGGTCACAAGGTTTAGAGATGAGATTAAGAAGCTTGATATCGATTTCAGGGGATATATCATAGGTATAGATGGGACAGTCGCATGTCACCTCGCAAAGTAAGCCACTGATTCGACAGGATATAAGATGCCTAACAGGTTTCCTTAATGAGTTTCTCCACCCTATCATTGTCCATCCCACAGGACCCATTTATCCAGGCCTATTCGCTCTTTTATAATCGTAGGGATAGGCGTAAAGCCCATTAGTCTATAGGCACCACTCTTGTTAAACTCTAGAGGGTTCGATAGATTACAGCCTGTATTGAGGCCCAACAACCTACTACTTCAGAAAGATGGTTTCATTTACATTTGCTTTTATCAATACATATACATTTTATTTTAGTACTTTGGATTGATGTTATTTTAGGACGATGCTTACTATTTAGGATTTGTTTTGGATTACACATAACTTTTTCTTGTTTGCTAAAATTTACTTACTTGGTTGTTGCGCTATGTTACTTGGCAATATGCTTATCTCTAATGAGTTTACAACTTTGAAATACTTGATAACAACTTGTAGGTTAAGATAAAATGCATGCATAAAAAAAAGAAAGAGGAAAAAGGAAAAGAGAGAAAGAAAGAAAGAAAAGAAAGTCGAGTCATAACCACATACAAATATACATAAAACTGAAACAAAAAAGAGAGTAGCAATGAACTTAACACACATACACAAAACCTTGTAAGTAACAAGTCATAATTAAGTTATCTCATTCAAGCCATGTAGGGGGTAACACCTTCTCATTTTACCTTTTCAACACTATAAATGCAGGATAAAAAGGACAAGAACAACCGTTTCGTATGAATCGATGTAGCTTTACGATCACCACCTGCGATGGCATCCTTATCATTGCAAGGGGGCAAGTGGTCATGTAATTAACTCCAGATCTAAGCAATCCTAACATATATGAATTTTTTGCAAAAATTAAGGTATAGCCGTAGAAGTATAATCGCTTTCAAAATAAGGTATGACCACATAGTGGAATCGCCTTCAAATTATGATATAACCATAGAGTGGGATCGTCTTCAAAATTAAGGTACAGATATAGAAGCAAAATCACTTTCAAATCAAGGTATAGCAACAGAAATAGAATCGCCTTCAAATTTAGGTATATCCATAATAGTAGGATCTCCTTCAAATCAAGATATTTCCACAGAGTGGGATCGCCTTCAAAATTAAGGTATAACCATATAAGCAAAATCGCCTTCAAATCCAAGTATAGTTGTAGAAGCGAAATCACCTTTAAATCAAGGTATAGTTACAAAGTGGAAGCGCCTTCAAATCAAGGTATAGCCACAGGATGAGATCACCTTCAAATCAAGGCATAGCCATAGAGTGGGATCACTTTCAAATCAAGGTACAATCGTAGAAGTAGAATCGAGCACTCATCAAGCTTTCTTAAGAAGCATCAGAGAGGTTGCCTCCTTAGGTAAGCGTATCTTTCCTATTTTGAACTTTAGCTTATCTAGCCACTCTTGTGTATTATCCTCTTCAAAGTTAGAGGCAACTGTAGATAATGGGTTCTAAAAAAGCTTTTATCATAATTACCTAATGAGAAAAATTTATCCTTGAAAGATAGTAGATTGAAGATTTTGAGGTCTTTTTTATAATGTAAAACCCTTTTTGAAAATGTTTTGAAGTGTTTTGGGCTTCATTTGAGCACTCGAGTGAAGCAAAAGGTTGAATAGTGAGAAATATTCTCAATTGGGAGCTTAAAAGTCATTTTCAACAGTTTTTTAACCTTGCACACCCGTGTAAGGAGAGAATACCTTCATTATTTTAGCCAATTGCTAACTTGTTTGCCATTTTTAGGTTTGCACACCCGTGCAAAGGCTTTGTACGACCGTGCAAATGGAGAATCTTACCTTTTTAGACAAGGAGTATGCAATGCTCAAGTTGCAGACCAGTGTAAGCTGTTTAGGCTTAATTTAAGCACTCGAGGGAAGAAAATAGTTGAATAGTGAGAAATATTCTCGATTGGGGGCTTAAAAGTTATTTTCAACTATTTTTTAACCTTGTACACCCGGGCAATTAGAGAATACCAACATTATTTAGCCAATTGCCAACTTGTTTACTATTTTTGGGTTTGCACACCCATGGAAAGGCTTTGCATGGCCGTACAAATAGAGAATCTTGCCTTTTCAGGCAAGTGGTTTGCAGTGCTCAAGTTGCACACTTGTGCAAGTGAAAAGTAGGTTAACATTTTAGAAGCAAATTGGCAAGTTGGCTGACTTTTTTGAATTTACACACCCGTGCAATGGCTTTGCATGGTCATGCAACATTTCTTATATAAGAGGTTGGCCGAATACTTTCAAAGAGGTTGGAATTTTGGAGTTTGGAAATAATCTTTCAAAAAATGAAATTATGTGAAAGTTTCTAAAAACTCAAAAGTTTCTTTTTGGAACTTAGTTACTCCACTCTAAACAAAATTTTTGACTTTTTCAATGCAAAAAGAATCTAGGAATCTGACATCCGACGGTCTAATTGAGTAAGTACACTGAATGTAACATAAAAAGTCTTTTTTCCTCAATTCAGTTTTTCAGCAGAATAAAATTTATATATTCATTATTTTTAATGTTATAAAATTTATTTGTTGACTTACTGTTTGCATTTTCATCGTATATTTGTTTCTGCTTAGACTTAGGTTATAAAACCCTTTTTTAAAGTATTTTGCTATGTAATATAAATTATTAGGCTTTTTTTTTAAACCCCCTTCTGCCTCTTTTTAAAGTTAGTTTCTTTTGAAAGTTTGACTTATAGGAAAAAATCGCTTTTTGTATTTAGTTATTTCTTTTCGCTCTCTTTTGAATATGTTTGTCGACAATGATTTTATTTTAAAAGAAAGGAAAAAAATACATGTATAAGGTAGGACGACCGTGTATCACTTGATGCATACCCCGTAAGCAATGTTATTAAACTTGGTTTGACTCGGCTGGTCGAATAGATTAGACCATGAATCGGCCAAAAATCTCAATCGATCCAACATAAAAATCGAAATATGCAAAAACTCACTTTGGACCAAAAAAATTATATTACACCAAAATTTATTGAACCAGCTCAGATTCGGGTTCAATGCAAAAATGGTGCGTTTTGTCTTTTTTAATGAAAAAAATCCCTTATATTCCCTAAATCCCTAATTTAGTTCTGAACTTCTGCTCTATTGTGAAATCAATAAGCAGTGATAACCTTTATTGCTCCTCACTAAAGGCCAATCTTCCTTTCGATAAGCTACTCCAGCCAATCACCCTTCCGATCAAAAACTCTGACCAACTAGTTATTGATTTCTTCCTTACTGGCAAAGTTGTGTTGTTCATATTCTGGCGTCTTCACATAATTCGTTTGTTCTGTGATAATGTCTGGAGTTAATTCCAAGTTGGATAATTTTCGTCCAGCTAAGCCCCTTTATTAGAACAACTAGTTATTGATTTCTTCCTTGCTCTGCACATTCATAACTTTTAAATTGACATTGCAAGTGAATTTGCCCATTTCTTTCTTCTTCTGCAAATTTATTTACTTACTATTTTCCTTGAGTTTGCAATAATAAAGTGGAGTTCAATATGAGTTGTCTATCACTTGTTTTCTTGATTGCCTGAATGATTATTTCAAAGCATATTGGCTAATGTATTACTCTGTTAATATTCTAGTGTATCAATTCCATCTAAGTTAACTGTTATGTTATTAACTGTGGTCCTTGTCGAGGATTGCTTCAAAAATGCACTAAGTAATGGCTACGAATGAAGAATGAGTTGATTTAATTGATAGATTGGAATTTATTGACCTGAAAACTGTAATTTAGCATTATGTGTTAATTATTTTTAAATTATAAATGTTAATCATGACAAATAAATATATAAAGCTAAATAATGTGAAGGAAACATCATGGAACCAAGGGAGCACATGACTTTCCATTTACTTGGGTTTCAATTCTTTTGCATTTTAAATGTACCAAGGGAATGGAAGTCATGCCACGCATGACAATTGACAAGATACCGCCACTCAATTGCTATTAGCAATGAATAATTCTTTATATAATAATTAAAAATTATAATTAGCATTATGTTATCATTTATAATATTAATATTCATGAATATTGAAAATTGCTTATAGTTATATTTAATTTTATATTTATTTTAAAAATTTTAGATGTTATGTCGCATAGTTTATTTGAATCTAATCAAAAAGTAGATGGAGATGGAGATAGAGATGAAGATTGATGATTAATGATAATTATTTATTATTATGTCAAATGGATTTATTTAAATATTTATTTTTGATATTATGTGAATTTATTTAAATATTTATTATTTATTCTTAGATAGTTTATTTAATTTTTATATTTATAATTTTTGTTGGATTTAAAATTATTATTTTTATATTGATATTTGATATCTAATAGGTTGTTTGAATTGATTTTTTACATTCTATATTTTTTATTTTTTTATAAATAATTATATTTAAAAAAAATTAAAAACTTCGAATCAAACCGATTAGATTAATTAATTCATAATTTAGTTATTAGGTTGAGTTGATGTTCGATGCGTTTTTGAAAATATTGCCAGCAGATTACGTGATGTATGGTCAAGAATATATTTTCCATTCTTTTAAGATAAATGAGTCAATCTTATGTCACCCAATGCATGGGCACAATCACATTTCTTGACATACGTGCAAAATTTTTCTCTTGCTCTTTTTATTTTATTTATTTTATTTTTTTGCTATATCTCAACAACTTATATGTTATATTTGAAAAAAAAATCAATTGTGATAAAAAATTCAATAAAAATAATTTGATCAATTTAAATATAATAATTTTTGGTTAACGCAAAAATTAAATTGCATATTAAAAACTATTATACAAATTATTTAATTAATATGTTAATTTATTTTTTAATAAAAAAAGTCATGTAGAACTTAAAATGAGGTTCACTATTTTTTAAGTCTCGCTTTGCGAGATGCAGTACCATGGATCACTGAAAAATGGAATTTGAAATTCACCCATTTGTGATGCCCTTGCCCACATCCTAGATATACAAATTTCCACTAACAAAGATCACAAGAGCAATGTTCAATCTGTAAAATTTTATTAATGGCAACAAACTTGCACAAGAATTTCTATGTAAATCTAATATTTATTTTACAGATTAGATTAAATTTTATTTCATCTAATAGCTTGGCAATTGGATGATTTAATGTAATTAAATAAAAATATATATATTTACATTTTTTGGCAACATATGTGTGTTTATATATACACACACACATTTAGTTAAACTAAATTTAAATTATTTCTGAAATATTTCCATATGACAAATTTCTCGATACTTGATGGTAAAATTGCATTTCTACTCATTTTGGAGGATCAAAGAGAAAATATGGAAAAGAGCAAGGTGGCATGGATAAATATAAGGGTTACGATCTCTGCAGGTGAGGACAGACTATATCAGTTGGCGCTCGCTGAAATAATTTGAACTGTTAGCGACGTCGTATCAACAAAACCTCAACCTCAATACTACAGTTCAGAGAAGGATTTTCCAGATTCCCGTCCATGGCGTCTGATTCTCCTCGGGCACGAATTGATCGGGTCTTTCATTTTATTCTCTCAAAAACGCTAACAAATTCACAACGTTTTTATTTTTTATTTTTTTAATTTCAAAATTATTTATCTATACGCTTGCGCAAGAACGTTGATCCTGTCGAGAACAACTACGCCGCTAAAATATGTCACGGTTAAAAAGAATGGAGAAATTTGAGATCTGAATTTTAGATTTTTTTTGTATAGTAAGAGACTGAGTGTTACTCTTCTTTCAGTCAAGAGAGCTTAAAGATTCCTTGATAATGAAAATCTTTATTTCAGTGCTAGGTCTGGAACAAAATGAGTGGCTTTGTTGTTTAATTGCAGCCATTTCTTATTAAAATAATATAATCTATGCAGCTGAACGAAATGTGACTTGTTTCTCTTGTGTCTGAGTCTGTCTCATACAGTTTTTTGCTTCTAAAAAGAGGAAGTCTTCTTCTCCTGGTTTGAAGATTCTGCAATCTCAAAAGGATGCAAGAATTGCAGCAGTAGGGTCTCCAAGTGCGAAAGGATCATCGGACAATTACTTGGTAAATTCACAAGACCAGAACCACAATGCCAGGCTTTTGTCAGCAACTTATAGTTTGTTGCCCAGCAAAGAATTGGTTAATAGAAATCTGGGTTTGGAGATTAATAATATCTCCAAGAATGAAAATAAGGAGTTCTTTTCACTAGCTAAAAGGGACTCCAACACACCTGAAGTAATTGGAACTATTCAGAAGGAAACATCTCGGGGTTCATCAAATGCTGGCAACGTTGGAGCTGAAGCCAATGCAAAAACCCTCTCAGTTTCAAGTTGCAGAGAAGAAAACTTAGAACTAAAACAGTTTGCAAATGATTTTTTGTCTTTGTACTGTAGGTACTCTATTTTAAATGTAGCAATATATCCTTAAGTTTAAATGGCAATGTCACTGTGTTTGGTTTAGTTTTATAATTCCTTCAAGTCATTTGTCCTATGTAGTGAACTCCAATCAACTGCAACTTCACCATCAAAGCCAAAGCTGAAATACAATAAGAGAGATGGTAGTCCTTTACTAGTGGGCGATGATGATAAAACATCAAAGAAAAGGAATTGCATAACTAGCCAGTCACATTCAGATGGAAAAATTGCTTTCCCCATTGAGAAGAAGACTGAAAACCAGCAATCTACTGCAAATGTAAAAGCCGAAATCCCACATTTCTTTGGGTCTGGAGAGGTAAAAGTAGTTTCAAATACAAATGAGTGTGTGGAATCGTGTATCTGTTTATGTGTAATTAATATTAGTATTTTTGGTTTCCCTTTTATTTTCCTGGCAGGCTGGCTTAAGAAAGTGCAACAGAGTGTCTGAATCAACTGCTAATGCAGCTGAATGCTGGACACGAGCCTCATCAATGGTAAAAACTTTTGTTCGTAAAACTCCCAAGTCAACTCGTGGAAACTCCATTTTTTCACCAGGAGATGAATTCTGGAATGAAGCAATTCAAATTGCTGATGGTTTGTTTGGTGAAGCTGATAATCCGGATACTCTGGCTGCTGAACATGCAAATAATGGAAGTTGTACTGCCAAGTTAATGGAAAATTTGGTTGAAGCAATCAGCAATGGTCGACAGTTGGAAAACAGAGCTTCTCTGGAGTTATCTACGACACGGATGAGAGATTCAGTGAATGAAGCATCTCCATTGCCTGTCAAACACCTTGACTTTATGTTTGAGGACAGAAACTTTGATGCTAGTTCTCCTTTAAGTGTTGCAAAGAATGTAAATCCACAAAAATGTGGTGAACAATCTGCATGTTGTTCTGTAAACATGAAAAGCTCACGAATTGGTAAAGTTGCAATGCAAAGTGAATTACAAATAAATGAGATGTATGAAGCACAAGATACCGAGTCTGTTCATCCAGTGATGAAAAGAGAAGCATGTTTGCTTCCAGATAATGATCTCATTACATCTAATTCACCAATAGATGAAATCAGGAATTCTGTTCCTAATAATGGATACTCTGAAGCTAGCACTCCTTCAAGTATTGTGTCACTCAAAGACCGACTAGATCTTGGCAATTGGCTTCCTTCAGAAGTTTGCAGCATATATAAAAGGAGAGGAATTTCAAAACTGTACCCTTGGCAGGTATTTTGAACCTTTTAGTGATAATGGTACAGATGATAGTTTCCTGCGTATGATAATATTGTTCATTGTTAAATCTTAGCAAATCAGTGAAAAAGTTGGCCATCATTTCTTATTTGTCAAGTTCCTTACCACAGACTGTATTCATGCTGCCAAATAAAATCCATTAGTAATTTATATTTTTACAATGTGGTATAGTTCTTGGTCTGGTCTTGATCGATTATTATTGGTTTTACCTCCTCTTTCCTAAAAGTGCACAAGTAGAGATTTGGAAAAGGTTATCATTGTAAATGTTGTGATAGGATAATATCATAAGTGGAATAGAGGGGCTATAATATATTATTCATGAAGGTGGCATGAGTAATTGGAAAAGTGGAATTTAGGTTTGGATAAGGTAGTAGGACTCTTCTCTTTATGCTCTCTCTCTCTCTTACTCTTTTTTATTTTTATTTTTTCTAAATTCTTGGTGAACTTAGTGTTTAAAGGGCTCATTGGTTGTTGCGGATTCCTTTTCCTTTTCTTATTATTTTCTGTCAAGCGTTTTTTGTTATTTGTTTTTTCAGTTTTTTGAGCATTAGTGGGACTTTTAGTTCTTGGATTTTGTAATGAAATAAATGTGGGTTTTTTTTTTTTTCACTTGTATAGCAGTAACAGAAGTCAGTTAAGTTTTTTTATTCATCTTTATATTCATTCATATATAAAGATGAATTTTCACTTAATAGCAGTAACAGAAGTCAGTTAAGTTTTTTTATTCATCTTTAGCCAAAGGTTTATACATTCCATTTCCCAGGTTGACTGTCTTCAGGTGGATGGAGTTTTACAGAGAAGGAATCTTGTTTATTGTGCATCTACAAGGTACTTAGTTATGCATTTTAATTCATCTTAACTTCTTCTGCAGATTAAATGTTACTCTATATTTTTATTTTTTCATTAATTTTCACTTAAACTTATTTGTGCTGCCACAGTGCTGGAAAAAGTTTAGTTGCTGAAATATTGATGCTGCGGCGGGTCATATCAACAGGGAAGATTGCACTGCTTGTACTTCCTTACGTATCAATTTGTGCTGAAAAGGTCTCATAATTTTCATCTGAATTTAGTTGATGTTATTACTTATATATGTTTTGTCACAGCAATTATGGATACCATGCATGTTAGACCTTTGTCCTGACTGGTCCAGGCTGAACATCTGGAGGGACTCTTAGAACCATTTGGTAAGCATGTTAGGAGTTATTATGGAAGCCAAGGTGGCGGAACACTTCCTAAAGATACATCTGTAGCTGTCTGCACGATAGAGAAAGCGAACTTCTTACTAAACAAACTGCTGGAAGAAGGGCGGCTATCAGAAATTGGAATTATTGTGATTGATGAACTGCACATGGTACTTTGAATCTGTGATCCCATTATTGTGAAACCTTTTGTATAATACATTTCATACATGTTAAACATAGGTTCACTGTTGCTCCAAATGTAACTCATTTATATATGTTGAAGTTATATGTATGGATGATTTCATGCTTATGTTTGTTGACAGGTTGGTGATCAGAGTAGAGGTTATCTTTTGGAACTTATGTTGACAAAGCTTCGTTATGCTGCTGGAGAAGGCAATTCAGAATCTATCAGTGGAGAAAGCTCAGGTACAAGCGGTAAGAATGATGCTGCTCATGGGCTGCAAATTGTTGGGATGAGTGCAACAATGCCAAATGTAGCAGCAGTTGCCGATTGGCTTCAAGTCAGTGGCATCACTGGATAATTTTCTGATTGTCATACTTTTTGCTGGTGGCCTTTCAGACTTGGTGATATTCTGTTCGGAGTAAATAGAGAGGTTGCACTTCAATATTTGGCACAACAATTTAATGCGTACTTCTATACTGCATAATGACTTATTCTTGTCTTACTTGCAGAAAGTAGAAATAATTTTCCGGCTTATCTTTGCACAAATTTCTTTGCAGGCAGCATTATACCAGACAGATTTTCGACCTGTTCCACTTGAGGAGTTTATCAAAGTTGGCAACACCATTTATGACAAGAAATGGATATCGTTAGAACTATTCCAAGAGCAGTGGACCTAGGTGGTAAAGATCCAGATCACATTGTGGAACTTTGCAGTGAGGTAGGGACTTTTCACTTTATTTTATAGGGGTTAATATGTGGCTGGTAATTACTTGAGAGTTGAAGAACATGAATTATTATTTACATGTATCAGGTTGTTCAAGAGGGTCATTCAGTTCTAATATTTTGCTCTAGTCGGAAAGGATGTGAATCAACTGCTAAGCATGTTTCCAAATTTCTGAAGAAGTTTCCTGTCAACATACAAAATGATGGTGAGTTCCTTGATATAGCTTCAGCTATTGATGCATTGAGAAGATGCCCTGTAGGATTGGATCCTACTTTAGAAGAAACTCTCCCTTCTGGTGTTGCCTATCATCATGCTGGCCTCACGGTATGGCTTCATCTCATATTCCATAACCTCTGATGTATTGCTCATAGGTCTATTCTCTTTATTTTCATTCTACTTTGGTCTTGGTTTAGAGGCTTGCTTAGATTTCAGAATGATCTGGTTTGGTGTTATAGTTTCTACTTTCGCATGTTACAATATTGAAGGGTTAGGCTGTTCTGTTGTTATCTTACAGGTTGAAGAAAGAGAAATAATTGAAAGCTGCTACCGTAAAGGCCTTTTACGTGTCTTAACAGCTACATCCACTTTAGCTGCTGGGGTTAACCTGCCAGCTAGGAGGGTAATTTTCCGACAGCCCAGAATTGGCTGTGATTTTATTGATGGGACAAGGTATAAACAGATGGCTGGTCGGGCTGGCCGGACTGGGATAGATACTAAAGGAGAAAGTGTATGTTTGATTTTCTTTTTCCTTTTCATGCATTCCCCTGCAATCTATTCTTACTTCATTATTCTCAATGCTAATGCTATCCACTGCTCTAGCTTGCTCATCATACATTGAATATTTTGTGCCTTGTTTCATTCTTTTTGCTATATTTCAAAATATTCCTTTCCATTTAATGAACAATTAGGTTAGGAGATGGACAATCTATAATAAAAAAAAATAACATTTTATCATTTGCAATTGCATGTTTCTTCATGTTCAGATACTGATCTGCAAACCTGGGGAACTCAAAAGGATTATTGGCCTGCTTAATGAAAGCTGTCCGCCATTACAATCTTGTCTTTCTGAAGATAAGAATGGAATGACTCATGCAATTTTAGAAGTTGTGGCTGGTGGAATTGTACAAACCGCTAACGATATCCATTGTTATGTAAGATGTACTCTTCTCAATTCTACGAAACCATTCAGCGATGTTGTGAAATCAGCACAGGATTCTCTTCGATGGTTATGTCACAGAAAATTTCTTGAATGGAGTGAAGATACAAAGTTATATAGCACTACACCCCTTGGAAGTGCAGCCTTTGGAAGTTCTCTTTGTCCAGAAGAATCACTTGTAAATATTTGTTTCATCACTTTATTTCAGTTACAGTCTATTGCTATCCAATTCTTCTAAGTCTTTTCTTTTCGTTCTCCCTTTTCTTTCCGGAGTGGTTTGAGTTTGGTTTCCCTGATCTCAGCGATTGATTCTTTGTTAATTCACTGGCTAAATCAATTAGTAGGGGCTTGTGCATGCATTTATTATGTTTATCTGATTGATTTCCTAGATTGTTCTAAATGATCTTTCAAGAGCAAGAGAAGGATTCGTGCTTGCATCTGATTTACATTTAGTGTACTTAGCTACACCAATCAATGTTGAAGTGGAGCCAGATTGGGAATTGTATTATGAAAGGTTTATGGAGTTGTCTCCTCTCAATAAGGTAATACTGATTCTCTTGTTCACTCTTTTTCGGGTATGCATGAGATTTTTTGGGCCTGTTTTAAGGCATCTGATCATTGTATCAGTTCGTCTATAGGCTTTGGTTTTTTAATCACTATGTTCTTTTAGCATGCACATGAAAGTATATAAAATTCCCAAAATCAGTATTCCATGGGCTTTGCACACTTTAGACTGTACAAATAGATTCTGTTCCCTTGACTTTTCATGCTTTAAAAAGGATTCATGCTCAACCATGAAACTACTGAATTCTAAAATCGATTTTATGTCGGTTTCTTCTTCAGTCACTTAGCTCTTTTTGTTTTTTGCTTCGGTACAAGTAGAGTTTTTTGGCCTCTGGAAGTATCTGTTAAGTGATAACTTTTCTTTCTTCTGCTTTTGTAATGTAGTTTCCTACATCTTACCTTTTTGTTTCGCCCTCTCTTTTTATACATGTCATGGAGTCTGTTGGAAATCGAGTTGGAGTTTTGGAACCATTTTTAATGCATATGGCACATGGAGCATCCATGCGCACGTGGCACAGACCGACTAATAACATGAAGAAGTCACATGGAAAGTTACAAAATCAATGTGGGACTGCAAACAACAAAATTATTTCAGATGAACAATCACTCCGTGTGTGCAAGCGATTTTATGTTGCTCTTATTCTGTCCAGGCTGGTGCAGGTGTTGCAATCTTTTATCCTTTTCTTCTTTCTGTATGGTGCTTAATATTGTAAGTGAAATGTGGTTATCATTCCTTTGCTTAAATTCCTTCTGGAAGAAAATATGTATACATTCTCATGTGTGGCACTTGTATTTTTTCACATATTAGTAGGAAGTATTTTTGCCTTTTTTTTTTTTCAAAGAAAAGATGTATATATAAACCTATGTACTGCTATTTGGCCTCATATAACATAAATGTTATATTTGTCTACATGATATACCAAATGTGATTCCAATACCTTTGCATGCTATAATATGTGAATTTTGCTTGTTTTTTGTGCTTTGCTAATTACATTTTAAAATCTTGGAATAAAGGAAACACCTGTTGCTGAAGTTTGTGAAGCTTTTAAGGTTGCCAGAGGCATGGTTCAAGCCTTACAAGAAAATTCTGGAAGGTTTGCATCTATGGTTTCTTTTATTTTGTGAAAGACTAGGATGGCATGATCTGGAAGGCCTAATTGCCAAGTTCCAAAATCGTGTTTCATTTGGTGTTAGAGCTGAGATTGTGGAGCTTACCACTATTCCATATGTTAAGGTAACTGGCTTCTACCATTTCTCTATGTTTCGGTAATCATCCTAATCTGTTTACAGGCCTTTTCTGGTTGGTCATTAATTAGACAGATCTTAGTTTATTGCTTTACTTTTTAGGGTTCTCGAGCAAGAGCGCTTTATAAAGCAGGATTGCGTACACCTCTTGCTATTGCTGAAGCATCTATCTTGGAAATAGTTAAGGCTCTTTTTGAATCTTCATCATGGGCATCTCAAGGTGAATCTGTTAGAACTTTGACTAATTGCTTCTTATGTAGTGATCCCAGTAGATGAATGCCTTCCGATTTATTTCGGCTTACATTTCCTTGCTAAAGGATTGCTGTGATATAGTTGATTATCATTATTATTTTTTTTAGCTTAACATAGAACTGATATGCAATTTTGAAGAATTTATTCCAAGACTTTTGGCCTTTTTGATAAGGTTGAAACTTTATATATCTGAAAATGTTATTATGATCTGTAGTGTCGGTAGAAAGTAGTTAAAATCATGTGAACCATCATGTCAAGGATCCTTCACAGGGTTTTGTGTACTCTAGTTTGCACCTCAATGGAGTGTATACCTTTCTGGCATTAGCTTGCAAGGACTTCTAGTTAAACTGGTTTAAGTTGCTTGGCAATTCAAGTTGGATACCCACTTTGTTCACATGCATGCAAGTCTAAATGGACTAATATTTGACATGGAAGGGTATGTGCATGCTTGTTTGTATTTACGGGTACACTAATGTGCTTACTATATGTTTATAGATTACTATATGTTTGTAGATTACTTACATTTGTTTTTTGTGCTTCCATCCCACTTTAAGTGATCAATCTCACTATCTAGCTTCGTCCCATTTTAATCATCTCTTTAGGAATTTGAAAGTAGTAATAAAAAGTTCATATTTTTTTCTCATATATCTCATGCACCACTATAGTTATCTTTATTAGAACTTCTCTCTCTCTCTCTCTCTCTCTCTCTCTTTTATCATCACTATTCTTAGTTAAAATAAATTCTTGACAATACATATATCTAGAATTTTAATTTATTTAAACTTAATAGAGTGATATGTTTACCTTTGATACTGTAAAAAATTGAATGGAGTGGTTGGAATTAGTATATGGCAATTTAGTCCATTGGTAATGTGTTTTTGTAAAATTAGAGTTTTCTGATAATTTCTAAGTCCATGCTAAATTGAGATTGATCACTTAAAGTTGGACTGAGAGAGTGTCACTTTTCCTCCTTGGTGGAAGTTTTTTGTCTATTACAATCCCAACTCCAAAATAAGTGTTTTTGCAGCATGTTTGAAATATTTGAAACTCAGTAAAATTTACAAGTTAACAAAATGGCTGTAGAAGTTTCAGCACAAAGGCGCTTACAGTTGGGAGTTGCAAAGAAAATCAAGAATGGTGCCCGCAAAATTGTTCTTGATAAAGCTGAAGAGGCAAGGGTTGCTGCTTTCTCAGCTTTCAAATCTCTTGGACTCAATGCTCCTCAGTTTTCTCGGCCACTTTTATCAAATGGTTCTAGAGATGTTGTTGAGCAAGGTGCTGAAAATAAATCATCTGGAGATGGCACAACTAATGTCTTCCCTTGTCTCAAGGAAAGAAACCACAATTCATCTGAACCTAGTGCAGAAAGTAGCAAATGTTCTGATAAGGTAAATTTGGGAGTTGAAGGAGAAAACTTGATGAACAAAATAGATGCTGGTTTAGTGGCTCCAACAGGAACAAATTCAGGTGGAATTGTTCAATGTAACTCTGGTGCTGAGAATTCTACAGTACAAGTTGAAAAGTCTTTGAATCTTGGTAAACAGGTGGATGCTACTGATGATCAAAATGAAGAATCAGCTGTAGTCTTATCAGTGAAGTCAAGACAAGATGTTGATGGAACTGGGATGTGTGATAGGAATGTTCAAAGATATTTACAGGAAGAATGTAGAAGAGAAGAAATATGTAATGACAAGATGCAAACTGCTTGTGAGAAGGGTCCTATTAATGCTAGTAATGCTCCGGGTGGAATTGATTCTTTCTTGGCTGTCTGGGACACTGTCCCACAATTCTATTTTGACCTCCATTACAATAATAAAACAGAAGCAAATTCTGTTACGCTCTTTGAATTACAGGGCATGGCCATTTGTTGGGAAAACTCGCCTGTTTACTATGTCAACCTTCCTAAGGATTTACTGTGGGCTAATGCCCAAAAAGATGTCCCACCACCTGAAAATTGGTTGGAGATATTTATGTATAGATGGAAACGAATTGGTGAAATAATGGGGAAGAGAGGCCACAAAGTTCACTTGGAATTTAAAAATTCAGATTCAGGTGCTCAAAAATGCTGCAGTTCCTATTCAGAGATTTGGCTGCCTGAATCTTTCAGAGAAGAATCTGGATCTTGAGCGTTCGGATAAATTACACTTCCTACTGTCCCCAATCAATATCACAATGGGAATCGACTTGTGCATTGTGGCATGGATTCTTTGGCCCGACGAAGAGAGAAGCTCTAACCCAAACTTGGAGAAGGTAAAGTCTGAAAATGATTGTAAAAAGTATGAATTTGAAATTTTTTGGATCAATTTTAAAGGTCAATGTGCAAACGTCTATGTCCTTGCCAATCAGTTTTAGGTGTTGATTGATTGGATTGGCTTTTCAATTATGTTATATATATTTTGCAGGAAGTAAAGAGAAGGTTATCTGGTGAGGCTGTTGCAGCTGCTAATAGGAGTGGCAGGTGGAAGAATCACATGCGAAGAGCTGCTTACAATGGTTGCTGTCGCCGAGTTGCACAAACACGAGCACTATGTTTGGTTCTTTGGAAGTTACTTGTTTCTGAAGGACTTGTTCAAGCACTTAAAAACATTGAGATTCCATTGGTAAGTTTTCTGTTACTGTCTGGTATGTGCTTCTAGATTCATGGACCTATCTTAATATGTGTGAGTGCCAAGTTATGGGCTTTCTCATCAATATCTTTCACGGATTTTTTTTTTCTTTTGTTTGTGTCAAAGAACCAATCAATCTAACATCCTGGCACAGAATGGCCATCGCATTTGAAGATTTGATAAGCATAGGCCATGCTCTTAATGATGAAATTTTAATTAATAAGATGGGTTTGCCAGGATTTGAAGTCCAGACCCTTTGTTCTCAGGGGCTCTGATAGTATAAAAAGAACTGCTCAACTTAAAAGCTCAAGCTGATATGTAATGGTGTCAATAATGGTTTAATCTGTAGCACTATGCTTAACAAACAGAAAGTTTCCAGTAAACTATTTAAATTGATAAGTAGACAATCACCTTTCTTCCATTAACTTTTCCTTCCTTTGATCTCTTCGTGCTTGACCTCTTGAGTTTTGACTTGCACATTCCTAAATGTATAGGAAATATTAGCGTATTTGAAAATTCTAGAAGGTCAGCAAGCAAATGCAAGACACCCTTGAATTCAGAAGCCATGGATGTTACTTGGCACTCACTGTTTTTTTTTTTTTTTTAACTCAGAGGCTTGTTGTTTTTGATTCCTCAGTCAATGTTTGTGTCTGTGTTAGGTTAATGTTCTCGCAGACATGGAGCTTTGGGGGATAGGCGTTGACATGATAGGATGCCTTCAAGCATGCAAGGGGCTTTCAAAAAAGCTAAGGCAGCTTGAGAAGAAAGCATATGAGTTGGCTGGCATGACTTTTTCGCTGCATACAGCATCAGATATTGCAAATGTTTTGTATGGACACTTGAAGCTGCCCATACCAGAAGGGCGTGGTAAAGGGAAATTACATCCAAGTACTGACAAGCATTGCTTGGATTTGTTAAGGTATTTGAGATTCCTTTTGTTTTCCTCATGCTTGGCATTTTGTGCAAACTTTTGTTGGCTATTGAACAGGGATGTTTATTTCTTAGTAGGTAGTCTGACACAAGATTTATGCCCCAAATGCTTTTGGGCCACAAACAATTCTTTTCAACTTTTGCCTTAGGCTTCTTTTGTGCGTGCTGAAGTTTGTGGGATAAAATGTTGTTCAAGTTATGTTTTCAGGTATAGATATTAAGGGTATCATTGTTAATTTTTTTTTCCTCTTTGTATATGAAATATAAGTACAGATTACTTCAGAGTAGTTTTTTAGTAAAACTGAAACTAAGCTGCAAAAGTTTAAAAGGGTGATTCTCGATGTTTAAAAGGGTGATTGTCGATGCAGTTGTAAAAAACTGAAAATTTTATAGTTATCTGCAATTATATAGCTGTTTAATAGTTGTGGGTACTTATAGTTTTGCATGGATAAGGTACACTTCATTTAAAGGACATCATATGATTAGTAATTTAGTATGAGGTTTTTTTTTTTTTTTTTTTTTTATGATAGGGCGAGTTGTTATTATAATCCTCTATAATTGTGTCAAAATAATTACCAATCAATTCCTGTTGTTTTAAAAATGTGATTTTGTGGAAGTTAGTCCTTTTATCGGTGCTTGAGCAGTCCAATGAGGTATTGGAAGGCTTAAATAATATCCTTGACATGTGAAGACATATATTCTTTTCCTCCTCAGTTTTCTCTCCCTGTTGAAAGAGTGAGAGTATGAAGAGGAAGAAAGTACACTCTTAATTGTCTGTATAATACATCTTGTGTTATACAACAGGAAAATAACTAAATAAGGAATAAAAACTGTAAAGCCCATAACGTAGGAATTGATAATACAACTCCAGTTGCATAATATACAGCTAATAAATCTCTGAAATCATGCCACAACACTTATGGGCTATAGCGTGGACTGGTTAACCAGTTGAAGAGACATTTTTGATAACCAGTCCCTTGAGATTGGTTTTGGAGAAATCAAAACTATAAAATTAACTGTTAAAATTGGCTAATTGATCCATCGGATTTGGTTTTAACAGTTAGGTTTACCATCATTTTCAGTTTTTAAGCATAAGGAAAAAAACGAATAACCCATCATTTTCTAATTACAACTTACAAAATAATTTCTTAGGGCTAGAAAACATTTGTTTTCATCGCTTTTGCACACAAAGTATGAAGCATCTTGAAAAATAAGATATAAAACAAAAATACAAAATAAATATGTACCACAACTCATTTCTTGTTTATTCTATTTATACAATTTAACTTTATTGTCTGGTGTTAGCCCTTTAGCTTTATTTACATGATGAATTGTAGATTCATTGGATGCCTCTTTGGCCAGAGTACCTATTTGCTTATGCATATAGCCAATGTCAGTGTGTGTTGATGATGCATGGTGCTAGCTCTGTACTTTGACACTCGTTAATCCAAGCCTATTAAGAAAATGTGGTTCTTTTTAGGAGTGAGCATCCTATTATCCTGGTCATTAAAGAGCATAGGACATTGGCAAAGCTTTTAAACTGTACGCTGGGTTCAATCTGTTCACTGGCAAGGCTATCTATGAGGACACAGAAGTACACACTACATGGCCATTGGCTTCAGACATCTACAGCAACTGGACGGTTATCAATGGAAGAACCTAATCTTCAGGTTGGAGTTATGACTGCTCATTTTATTTTCTTTATTGATTTTTAATGTTCATTAGGCTGAATGTAATTTTTTCACATGGAAATTATTTGGAGTTATACCGTGTGTCGAGCATGTGGTTGAATTCAGAATGAGTATAGAGTATGGCGGTGATGCTGATCCAAACAATTATAGCATAAATGCTCGTGACTTCTTTGTTCCTACTCAGGTAATGATCAATCAGTTTGTAACTTGCTTTGTGGTTCTGACAATAGCTTATTTGTATAAGCATGTGCCAAATATCTCAATTGAAATGGAAAAATCAAAGCATTGGCTATCTAAAATTCAGAATTTATTTTGGGCATGCAAGAGTCTCTGAATGTAAGAGTTAAATTGTGGGTCTTTATGGATTGTCTGTTCTATACATTAGCATCAAAGATCTATGTTTTTTATTAATTTCTTTTTCTTCGGCAGGAAAACTAAAATTCCCCTAATTCTTATTGCAGGACAATTGGTTACTTTTAACAGCAGATTATTCTCAGATAGAATTGCGGCTGATGGCCCACTTCTCTAAGGATGCCTTATTAATTGAACTCCTGAGTAAGCCTAATGCTGATATTTTTACCATGATAGCTTCAAGATGGACTGGCAAACCAGAAGATTCTGTTGCATCAGTTGAGAGAGAGCAGACAAAGAGATTGGTATATGGCATTCTTTATGGAATGGGAGCTAATACTCTTGCAGAACAACTGAATTGCAGTTCAGATGGAGCTGCTGAAAAAATTAAAAGCTTCAAAAGTTCTTTCCCTGGCGTAGCTTCCTGGCTCCAGGAATCAGTTGCATCATGCCGTAAAAATGGGTAAGACTATTTAGATGTCACCTCTAGTGTCTAATCATGTGCTGCTTTAATTAGAGATTTTGTTTTAATTTTTGAATTTGAATTTATTGCCCTTGTTATTGTTCTCATGGATTATTTTTGCTGATATACTCTGGCATTCTTGATTCATATATTTTATTTTCCTTGTTTGGAAGTCATGATTCTTCCTCTCAGTTTCAGGCCTTTAACTATTGTGAGTGTGATATTTGGATGCAAACTTTTGTCATTTCTTCTGTATGGTGGAACATCTACTTTTATATTTAATCCTTATATTTAATAACACTTGAGGAAATCTCTTCAAACATAGGAGGGTTTTGACTGCATAAAAGATAATTTTTGATTATGTGTTTTGTCCAGATTTGATGTTCAAATTTTGGTCTTATAAACACTTGCTGTATAATTCCTTGTGGCCAGCTATGTAGAGACACTCAAGGGACGAAAGCGCTTTTTGTCAAAGATAAAATTTGGAGACAGTAAAGAAAGATCAAAAGCTCAGAGACAAGCAGTTAATTCTATCTGCCAGGTATAAAGTAGCTATTTTGGGTGGCGGAATCCTGCATAAGTAATAAGACTTTTGTTCTTACAACTGTTCTTGGGCAGGGATCTGCTGCTGATATAATCAAGATTGCAATGATTAATATATACTCTGTCATTGTTGGAGTTGATGGGCCAGAATCTAGCTCTGCAGTTGCAACTAAGTTTCAAGTGCTGAAGGACCGGTGCCGAATCCTATTGCAGGTCACTCTAATTGCTTTTGTATTTAGCCTTCTCTCTCTCTCTCTCTCTCTGTTTTTTTTTTTTTTTTTTTTTTTTTTCTTGCTGAGATATTCCTCAATCTCAAAAAGCTGAGGCATGCACACACATGCATACAAGGTTGTATTTTGCTGAAAAAAATAGAGGTCAAGAGTTTATAAAAATCATTGTTGGTTAGCTTATGTTTTTGTTGGTTTGCATTGCATTTCTGTCTGAAACACTTTAAAAGTGAAAATTCAAATTTTTTCCTTTCAGATATCAAAGTTTGTCATTTCAAATATTTTAGTGGAAAGTTGTCACTCATGACCAGCCTTTGCTGATTACTTTTGAATTTCCAGCAAGAGAACTAAGAAAGCTATAAAAAGTAATTGACCGTATAACTTGAAGAAAGCCATGCGTGAATATGTTTAGTGGAAGGCAAAAGTGTAAGGAGAAGATAAAAAATCCTGCAACCCTCACTCTCAATAGCCTTGGCATTCTTTATATTTATTTTTTGTTTTGTCAGTTTGTGTGGCTATGTTTCTGCTAAATTTTCTCTCCAATAAGCAGTCTCTTTTGTCTGAACGTTGGTCGTTACCCTTTTTTATTAAATCCAGGTACATGATGAATTAGTATTGGAAGTAGATCCCTCTGTGATCAAGGAAGCTGCATCTTTATTACAAATAAGCATGGAAAAGGCTGCTGTGCTTCTTGGTATCTATTGGGCAGTGCTTTCATTTCTTTGTATTTTGATAATATGTATTAGCGTTAATTGTACTATATATTTTGCAGTTCCTTTGCAAGTCAAGCTTAAAGTTGGAAGAACATGGGGTTCTCTGGAGCCTTTACTGGTTGATCAATATGTGAATGAAGTTGCTGTGCTTGATTCATGACGAAGTAGGATTTCTCTTAAGTCAGGACTCAAGAGGACAATATTCACGGTGTGCGTGGGTTAAGCTTATTAGTATAGGACCAATGTGTATGTACCTAGGGATTGAGTTGATTTTCCTAAAGCGTTTTATCTCATGATCGATAGCGACTTCAGTTCTGATGGAATTTTAAGTGTACATGTGCAGAGATTCCATTGCCAGCTCATGTTCTTGGAGTTGACCAACCCAGTCATCAAGAAAAGAGGTAAGTTCCTTCATGCCAATTCGATTGCAGTTTTGCACTTGGAAGCCTAGTTTAGAGCTTTAAATACTAAATTTAGGCTTCCAGTTACTATTAAAAATTTAAATTTTATTAAACATTATCTTCCTATTAATACTTAATAAAGTCTATTGGTAATTATGAACTTCCAATGACTATCACTTAGCTATTAAATTTGTTTATAGTTGGAATTCTGATACATGAATATATATAAATTTGCAGTGATAAAAAAAAAAAAGAAAAACTATTTTAATTGACATATTTGTGGTTTAACTTATTATTTGTTTGATTAAATATAAATGTTGACTTGGGTTTCGTAAATAAAATTATGCATGGATTTGATTACATCAATTACTGAAGATTTTGTGGAACAAGAAATTTTTTATTATCTCAATTTTACACTAAAATAATGATACAAAGTAGGGCTGAGCAAAACCGAACCGGAATCGAAAATCGAATCGAATCGATTTTGGTCTATTCGGTTCGGTTATTTTGGTTTTTAGTTTATTCGGTTCTGAACCGAAATAAAAGATCGATTTATTCGGTTCGGTTTTTAAAATTAAAAAATTGAAGAAACCGAACCGACCAAATTTTTATATATATATATATATTTTATAGTATTAATATTTCAACTAACATAAGTTGGCTTGATGGTTTAGGAAACAAAAATAACTCGTTGAGGTCCAAGTTCAGATCCCATTGCAAGCTCCTTGAGGTCCAAGGTTCAAATCCCATTGCAAGCGTCATGGCTATTAAATTTTTCTTAAGCCAAATGTTTGGCAGCGTGGGCACAGTTGTGTGTGTATATATATATATATATATATATATATAGTAGATTATTGAATATCAAATTCTAACTAATGCATTAATTAATAAATTAAATTTTTTAATTTGACAGTGAGTAATTGATTATTTTTTTAATTGATGCCAAATTTGAACCACGGAAATATTGATGACTAAATTCAGAAATTAATTCCACAAATTAGTTACCTTTAAATCCTATTTGTCTAAATGTCTAATACTTTATTAAACTCTAAAGTCTAAACGCACATTAATTCCTTTGAAATTAAAATTGAAATGACCATACTTCTCTTTTAATTTCAATTTGGATAATTAATTTTTAGTCGAATATTAACAAATCTAACTTCTTAAATAATGAAAAATCTAAATTTTGAGTTCATTTTAAATTAATAATAACTCAACTAACGGTGATTAAAAAACCAAATTTTTAATAATTTATCTTAAAATTATCAAAAAATCAATTGAATGATATATTTTAAAAAAATTAAAATTAGCCATGGTTAGTGAAATTAACGTCCATGATATTTGAGTAAGAATGATCAGAATTGATGTGTATATTTAGGAGCTAATATATAGTTGAATGCTTCAAGAGAGTTATAGTTGCAAATAAAATATAAAATTATAATTTAATTGTAAGTATATATTATTTTAAATTAAGAAATTCTTATAATTACCCTTAATTAATTTGATATCTTTATAGTTGAGAAAGCCATCCGCAACTTACAAGTTATACAGTGATATATAGTGTTAAATTATTGAGAAATTGATAAATTATTGAGAAATTGATAAATAAAAAAATGAAATTTAAATTGATAAATTATTGAGAAATTTATTATAGATATAATATAATAAATTATTGAGAAATTAATAAATAAAAAAATAAAATTTAAATTGATAAATTATTGAGAAATTTATTATAGATATAATATAATAAATTTATGTATATTATTTTAATTTTAGTTATTTTAAATGAATTTATTTTGTTGAATATAAATTAATTTAATTTATGGATTCATATAGGTTAAAAGCCCAATTAAAAAAAAGCCTATATTGACTCAGAATCGATCGAACCGACCGAAATTATTTCGGTCTATTCGGTTATCGGTTCTATATACTTCAGTTTCGGTTCGGTTCTTAAATTTCCTGAAGTTCGATTTTTGATTCAATCGGTTCGGTCTAAAATCGAACCGACCAAATGCTCACCCCTAATACAAAGGTATATTTATAGGTATACTAGTAGTATAAATGAAAAAAAAAATATTATTCTACCCTTAATTAGAAGCTATCTAACAAAATAGGTTAACCAACACTCCCTCTTAAGTTGGTGCAAAAATATTATACATGCTCAACTTGTAAACTATGGCATGGAAAGCTCGACTATTGAGTTCTTTTGTAAAACATCAGCTAATTGTCTGTCCGACGTTACATGAAATAAGCTTAAAACACCATCGAATATTTTTTCTTTGATAAAGTATCGATCAATTTCAATATGTTTCGTTCTGTCATGTTGAACTGGATTATGAGTAATACTGATTGTAGCTTTGTTGTCACAATAAAAAAATAGTATGTCTCTTTCAGTCAAATTCAACTCTGTTAATAACTTCTGCAACCATAACAACTCATAAATACCTTGAGCCATAGCTCTATATTTTGCTTCTGCACTCGATCTTGCAACTACACTCTGTTTCTTGTTTCTCCAAGTGACTAAGTTACCTCCCATAAATGTAGAGTAATCAGAGGTGGATCTTTTATCATCTAAAGATTCAGCCCAATCTGCACCTGTGAAAGTTTCAATTCGTAGATGACCATTTTTTGAAAAAAGAAGACCTCTTCCTGGTGCTGATTTTAAATACCGTAAAATGCGAAAAACAGCCTGCTGATGAGATTCTCCAGGATCATGCATAAACTGACTCACCAAGCTAACTGCATAGGCAATGTTTGGTTTGGTGTGAGATAGATAGATAAGTTTACCAACCAATCTTTGATATTTGCTCTTATCAATTGATCCTTCAGTTCCTCTTTGCAACTTATGGTTACTTTCAATGGGTGTATCTACTGGTTTGCATCCCAACATACCAGTTTCATCCAAAAGATCCAGAACGTATTTTCTCTGAAAAATAAAGATCCCTTTGGTTGATCTGGCAACTTCAATTCCCAAGAAATATTGTAGCTTTCCAAAATCCTTGATTTTAAACTCCCGAGTTAAGAGTTTCTTCAGTTGAACCATTTCTTCTTTATCATTCCTGTCATTACTATGTCATCAACATAAATAATGAGAAGAGAGATCTTACCCTTGGAGTGTCTCATAAAGAGGGTATGATCAGCATTACTTTGTTGATAATCAAAAGATATTATGGCTTTGCTGAATCTGTCAAACTAAGCTCTCGGAGATCGTTTTAACCCATCCAAGGCTTTCTTCAGTCTGCATACATTCCCTTGAGTTCTCTCATCATCAAAACTAGGAGGAATCTTTATATAAACCTCTTCTTCTAGGTCCCCATGGAGAAATACATTCTTCACATCAAATTACTGCAAATCCCAATCCAAGTTAGCTGCACAGGATAGCTAGATTCTAATTGTATTCATTTTAGCAACATATGCAAATGTCTCCTGATAATCAACTTCATAAGTCTGGGTGAATCCCTTTGCTACTAATCTACCTTTGAATCTTTCAATTGAACCATCAGCTTTGTGTTTTATTGTAAACACCTACTTACAACCAACTAACTTTTTGTCTGCAGATGCAACTAGTTTCCAGGTTTCATTTTTAGAGAGAGCTTTCATTTTTTCAACCATAGCTTCTCTCCACTTTGGATCCTTGATAGCTTCTCTCCAATCCTGTGAAATAGACATAGAGGAAAGAGACAAGGGGGGGATAAAGTTAGAGATTGAATGTTTTGTACACAACCTGACTTGTTTTCTTTGAGCAATGGGCAAATTTAAATCAGAATCAAGAAATAACTCATCTGAGGATTCTGGCAGTGTAGAATGCATGATGACTTTTTGAGATCTATTCTTCTTCGAGTATATCAACAAGTCAGGTCTATATAAACGACCAACAATATTTTGCTCCCCCCTGAACATCAACATTCCGCTCCCTCTGGACATCAACAACATTCTCTTCCTGAACAATATTTTTTTCTTTCTCCCCTTGAACAAGATCATGAGGTAGCACGGGTATATTCATCACCACTTCTTCACTACTCTCCCCCTGAAGAGGTGATTGTGTAATGCCAAAATAAGGTTCAGACTCTCGAAAGGTAATATCCATACTCACATAGAATTTTCTAGATAGAGGATGATAACACTTATATCCCTTTTGAGTTGGAGAATATCCAACGAACACATATCTCAGTGCTCTTGGATCTAATTTTCCAATATTCTTAGCATGAACAAAGCAAATACACCCAAAAATCTTTGATGGAACAGTATAGCTAGTTTTTTCGGTTAAAACTTCTACAGGAGTCCTAAAGTTGAGAGCTTTAAGAGGCATTCAATTAATAAGATAGGCATCCGCTAGTACAACATCCCCCCAATATGACTTTGTAACATGCATAGTAAACATAAGAGATCTAGCAACTTCTAACAAATGCCTATTTTTTCTTTCAGTTACACCATTTGAGCACTATTATAAGGACAACTAGTTTGATGAATAATCTAATGAGACTTCAAATAAGTACCAAATCTATTATCCATATATTTTATCCCATTATCATACCGCAAAACTTTTGTTTTAACATCAAATTGGGTGTGCATCATTTTATGAAAAAATTGAAAACAAGAGAAAATATCACTCTTTGCCTTAATCAAATACATCCAAGTCATTCTAGTGCAACAATCAATGAAAGTAACAAACCATCGATTTTCAGACAAAGAAGCAACTTGTGTAGGCCCCCAAGTATCAGAATGAACAATCATAAATAGCGCACTGGCTTTATTATCACTCAAAAGATAAGAGTTTTTAGTATATTTAGTATACTCACAAGCATCACAAGATAAAGAATCAAACTGAATTTTAGCAAATAAATTAGGATATAATTTTTCTTAAACAAAAAATGGCGGATGTCCTAATCGTCTGTGCCACTGAATGATCTCCTGGTTGACATCCTAATACCCTCCAAAAAGAGCCAAATCTTGACTGTTTTCTAGCATATATAAGCCATCATGCTCTCTACTACTGCCAATTTTCTTCCCTGTTTGAAGATCCTGAAAGATACAATAATAAAAAAAAAATTCAACCTTACAGTTAAGAGTTTTAGTGATAGTACTGACAGATAAAAGATTAACTGAAAATTGAGAAACATGAAGAACAAAAAAAAATTTAATATTAGGAGTACAGATGACAGAACATGTCCCAAAAATAGGGATTAAAGATCCATCAGCCACCCTGACACTATCTCTTTTTAAACAAGGAGAATAGTTAAGAAATCCTTTAGAAAAGCCTGTCATATGTCTATTCGTACCAGAATCAATAATCCATGAGTTATGATGAGAAAAAATAGTACCTGACTTGACCAAATTAGAGATAGCACTGGAGGAAGGATTAAGCTGAAACAAGAAAAGGCTGAAATACAAAATTTTATCAGAAGAGAGACTTTCAACTGAAGCCGACTCCTTAGATGATTTTACTATTTCTAACACATGTACTTGAGCCCTTGTTGGATTAACTCGTTTTCCCCCACGGTCCCTACTAGGTCTCCCATGCAACTTCCAGCAAGTCTCTTTAGTATGCCTTGGCTTATCACAGTAATCACATCGTAAATGATCTTTATCAGAAAAAATACCTTTTGGTTGCTCAAGAAAGATATGGGTAGTTAAACCCGACTTCTCAATAGGTACAGTATAAAGTATAAAACTTCTTCTGGTCTCTTCCTGTTGGATTAAAGAATGCGCCTCCTCAAGAGAAGGAAAAGGAGTTCTGCCAATAACTTGAACTCGCACTTGATCAAATTCAGGATTTAAACCAGCCCAAAAATCATAAACCCTCTCATTTTCAATCATCTTTTGAATCAGCACCGCATCATCAACACATTTTGCTTGAAAATCCTGATAGTAATCCAGTTCCTGTCATAAACTACCCAGCTCAGAAAAATAACCTGAAACAACAAGCTCACCTTATTTTGTATCATGAACTTTGTTCCTAAACTCAAAGATTCGAGCATCATTTTTCACTCGAGAATAGGTGATTTTTGCAGCTTTTCATATTGTGAAAGTGAGAAATAATTCTTGTATCTTCCATTGAAAATATACAGGTATTTATATTGTTTACAAGAGTTGAATTAGGAAACAAATCCCTAATAATTTTTCTATAATTAAGCTAACAATCAATCCCTATAATTAAGCTAACAGTTGTACAAATCATAACACTCCCCCTCAAGCTGGAGCATAGATATTGCTCATGCCCAGCTTGTTACAAATATAGTTGATCCGATTCCCAGGTAACGCTTTAGTGAATACATCAGTTAATTGACTTCCTGTTCTGACATGTGAAGTTGAGATTGATCCATCTTCTAGTTTCTCTCGAGTAAAATGACAGTTAACTTCTATATGTTTGGTTCTCTCATGAAACACAGGATTATTTGCAATATAGATAGCTGTTTGATTGTCACACCATAAGTTCATTGGTTTAGATTGAACAAACCCAATTTCTCCAAGCAAATGACGTAGCCATATAAGTTCACAGGTAGTCTGTGCCATAGCTCTATATTCGAATTCTGCACTCGATCGGGACATCACATTCTGTTTCTTACTCTTCCAAGAAACAAGATTACCCCCAACAAAGACACAATAACTGGTGGTAGAATGCCTGTCTGAAAGATCTCCTGCATAGTCTGCATCTGTGAAACCTTCTATAGTATGGTGACCATGATTTCGATATAAGATGCCATGTCTTGGTGCACCTTTTAAATATCTCAGAATATGTACAACAACATCCCAGTGTGAGGTTCTAGGAGATGACATAAATTGACTAACAACACTTACTGGAAAAGCAATGTTAGGACGAGTGATAGCAAGGTAGTTCAATTTTCCACAACCTTCCTATATTTTTCAGGATTCCCAAACAGTCTCCATCTTCAACTTTCAGCTTTACATTTGGTATCATAGGCGCATCACATGCTTTTGCCTCAATAAAACCAGCACCATCTAATAAATCCAGACAATATTTTCTTTGAGATAGATAGATCCCTTTCTGACTGCGAGAAACTTCAATCCCTAAGAAATATTTCAATGATCCTAAATCCTTGGTTTGAAAGTGAGTCCCAAGGAATTCTTTCAACCTCATAATTCCAGCTTCATCACTTTCAGTTATCACTATATCATCCACATATACAACCAACAAAATGCACCCAGAAGTAGATGATATAAAGAACACTAAGTGATCATATGCACTTCTCCGTAGGCCAAACTTAATCACAACTATACTAAATCTCCTAAACCAGGCACGAGGAGACTGTTTTAACCCGTACAAAGACTTTCTTAATTTGCACACCTTCCCTGACTCTCCCTGAGCAACAAAACCAGGTGGTTACTCCATGTAAACCTCTTCACTCAAATTCCCATGCAAGAATGCATTCTTCACATCAAGTTGATGAAGTGGCCAACTGTAATTAGCAGCTAAGGAAATAAACAATCGAACAGATGAAAGTTTTGCAACTGGAGAAAAGGTCTCCGAATAATCCACTCCATATGTTTGTGCATATCCTTTAGCAACCAATCGAGCTTTCAATCTAGCAACAGAACCATCAGGATTCATCTTAACAGTAAACACCCACTTACAACCAATAGCCTTTTTCTGAGAGGGCAAAGGTAGAAGATCCCAAGTATGATTCTGCTCTAAGGCCATCATCTCTTCTTTCATTGCAGCTCGCCAACCATCATGAGCTAATGCTTCAGTAAGGGACGTTGGAACAGCAATAGAGTCTAAGGAGGCTACAAAAGACTTGGAGGAAGGTGATAAAGCATGATAAGACACAAAAGAAGAAACATGGTAAGTACATGTGCGTTTACCTTTGCGAAGAGCAATAGGAAGGTCAAGGCTAGGATCTGGTGGTGGTGGAGGATCTGAAGAAGAAGCAGGAGCAAGAGGTGTCTCGATAGAATGATGCACACGTCGAGAATAAACTTGATGAATAATAGGTCGAGAAGGAGGAGATACTACCTATTCACTAACAATATAAACAAGAAAATCATCCCCTAAATCACTAGAGGGCGAAGAAGAGGACACAGAGAAACCAAAGAAAGGTGTATATTCAAAAAATGTAACATCAGCAGATACTAAATAACGACCCCAAGAAGGTGAGTAACAATGATATCCCTTTTGTGCACGCGAGTATTCCAGGAAGACACACTTAAGAGATTTATGATCAAGTTTTGAAAGCTGAGGTTGCATGTCTTGAACAAAGCAAGTACATCCAAAAATCCGAGGAGAAAGATGAAAAAGAGTAGATGAGGGAAAAAGAAGAGAATATGGAATCTGACTGTCAAGAACAGAAGAGGGCATTCTGTTGATTAGAAAACAGGCAGTTAGAAATAGCATCTACTCAAAATATTTTAGGAACCTGCATATGAAACATTAGTGCCCGAGCAACCTCTAATAAGTGACGATTATTCCGCTCAGCTACACCATTTTGCTGAGGGGTAACAATACAAGAAGACTGATGAATAATACCATGCTCAGAAAGATAAGATTTAAAAGAATGAGAAACATATTCTTTAGCATTATCACTTCTCAAAATACAGATGGATTTGTTGAATTGAGTCTTAATTTCAGCATGAAAAGCACAAAATATAGTAAACAACTCTGATCGAGATTTCATAGATAAAGTCAAGTAACCCGAGAATAATCATCAATAAATGTCACAAAATAACGAAAACCAAGTTTGGATGTAACAGGACATGGACCCCATACATCAATATGAACTAAGTAAAAAGAAGACTCAACACGTTTATTTAATCTAGGAGAATAAGATACTCTATGGTGTTTAGCAAATTGACAAGCTTCACACTCTAAAGTAGATTCACTTTTAAGACTAGGACACAACTTTTGTAAAGTTGAAAGAGGAGGATGACTAAAACGACAATGAAGTTGCAAAAGAGAAGATGAACTTGTGCAAACAATGGATCAAGGCACTGGTTGAGAAGTTGATTCAAGAGCATACAAGCCATTCACCAGACACCCTCTACCAAGAATCTGCTTCGTCCCAAGATCCTGAAAAAGATAATAATTGGGATAGAAAATAATACAACAGTTAAGATTTTGGGTAATTTGGCTAACAGATAACAAGTTAAAAGGAAAAGATGATAAACATAAAATAGATGACAATGAAAGAGAATTTGTTGGGTTTGCTGTCCCACGCCCAATTACAGAAGTAGTAGATCCATTGGCTAACGTAACACAAGGTAAATTAGCAGTAGATTTGAAAGAATAGAGAATACCTGTGTTGCCAGTCATATGATCAGTAGCACCTGAGTCAATAACCCAACTACGATATGAGGTGGAAAGACATGCAGCAGGGTTACCTGTATTAGCCAGAGCTGAAGTCCCAGAAGATAACTGCTGTGAATCAAAAGTGACAGTTAAACGAGCATACTCATCCGCTGAAATGGTGACAGATGGTGAGAATGATTGTGGAAGCGGTAGGATGCCATCCTGAGTAGCTACATTTGCAAACCTCTTATTATTCATCTGACTTGAGTTTTTAGAGGGTTTCCCATGTAATTTCCAATAATTCTTTTTAATGTGCCCCTCAACTCCACAATAATGACATGTATGAGAATTGCTACTACTCCCAACAACAGAACTATCATTTCCACCTTTACCTCCGCGATTACCATTCGAAGCATTACCAACCAATGCCACCATATCATTGGGTATCATACCGGAAGGCAAATCACCGTATTTACAAACTCGAAGCAAACGAGCATAAACTTCAGTAAAAGAAGGAAGTGACTCACCAGTTAACAATTGTGTGCGTGCCACATCATATTCAGAACCCAATCCTGCCAAGAAACACTGCACCACAATCTGCTCCTCTTGTTCTTGCATCTGTTTAACATCAGCAACAATAAGAAACATAGCCCGCTTTTCTTCAAAGGCTTGTTTTACTTCAGTATAATACTGGAACAGAGAGCGACCTTTTTGCTCCGCTCGATAAATCTTTAGCAACAAATCATGGACACGGACATATCTTATTTGCAGGCATACAAAAATTCTAGATATTCCCATAATTTTTTTACACTGTCACAATGATTCACAACATCATCAACAGCAGGATCTAAAGTATTCTGAATTTGATTAAACAACTTATAATCTTCCATTAACCATTTCTTTCGACTAACACATCATCTTTAGACGGTGGATTACTAGTTAAATGGTCCTCCAAGTCTACACTTGTCACAAATCTACGGAATTGTTCTTTTTTCATTGTGCATAATTGTTACTTCCAGTCAGTTTTCTATCCGTAATTTTAGACGAACCAAACATAATTTCAGTAATAGTCTTCTTATCACTATTCTCAGCCATTCAAACCCGTCACAAATAACTTTAGACAATAAAACCAATGCAGCAAAGAGATCAGTATATCTCACCAAGAAACAGCAGCAGCAAAAGACTTGAAGAACAGAACCAAGAGGCAGGAACAGATCTAAGAGAGAGCGCCCTTTAGAAGAGACCAGACGAGAAAATCGACCCTGCGAACTGGTCGGACACACTCAGGCGACGCTGGATCTGGAACCGAAGGGCCGTCGGACAATCCACGCGCCGTCACTCGCCGGCGCTTGAGGAAGGTGTCAAACTTCGATTGGCGCATGAGGTTCACGTGCAGCTCCGATGGTCGCCGAAAAAAGGTGAAATGGCCGGACTGACGGAGGCGCTCCTTCCTGTGGTGGCTGTGAGAAAAAATGGTGACCGAAAAATGATCCTAAGAATCAGATCTCAAAACTGAAAACCCAAAGGAGAAAGAAACCCGAAACCGACAAGAGGGAATCGCAACCCTCAGAAAAAAGATCCGGAAACTCGACTAGGCTCTGATACCATGTGAAAGTGAGAAATAATTCTTGTATCTTCCATTGAAAATATACAGGTATTTATATTGTTTACAAGAGTTGAATTAGGAAACAAATCCCTAATAATTTTTCTATAATTAAGCTAACAATCAATCCCTATAATTAAGCTAACAGCTGTACAAATCATAACACATATCTTCTCTGCAGTGTCAAGCAGTAAATACTGTCTAGAGATTTTAGGATGTATAGAATTCAGGAGCCAAAATATAACCAGTGAATTATCTGAGTCCCATTGACTAAAATTAGGATCGGTAATAGATGATAGTTTTTTACTTCCATCAATATAAGCCTATAACCTTTTAGCCTTGATCGACAATGAACATGACCTAGACCAGACTAAATAAGTACTGCTCCTCTCTAGTTTAACTAGATTAATTTGAGAATACGCATTGTCATTAATGGAATAATGTTTCTTTATTTCCTTATGATCATCCTTAGTATTTGACATAATGGAGAGGCCAAAAAAGGAAAAAAAAAAGCAGAAAAAACAACCCAGAAAAAGTACATAACTTGTTCATGTGGGACCCAAAAACCAAGGACGACGGAAGTCATCGGAGATTAGTGGGTTGGAGGTGGGAAAGGCCGGCGAGTTGATTGGAAGAAAAAAGGCAGCAAAAGGTGGCCGGAGGTGGAGCAACGCGCCGGCGAGTGGAGGAAGGATTGAAACCAAAGGGCAGCACGTGTACTCACGTGCGGCTTCTAACGGCGCCGAAAATCTGGGTACCGGCCGAACTTGACCCGATCTACCTTCCTGTGGTGGCGGTGTCGAAGGAGAAGGGCTGAAATACGACCTTCTATACTTGCCGGAAAAAAATGTTACCGAAATCAACCAACTACGGAAGGGAGTTAATTCGACCTTCGAAACGACAATGACTTTGATACCATGAAGATTTTGTGGAACAAGAAATTTTTTATTATCTCAATTTCATACTAAAATAATGATACATGGGTATATTTATAGGTATACTAATAGTATAAATGAAAAAATATTATTTTATCTTTAATTATAAATTATTTAATAAAATAGGTTAATCAATAATTACAAAATTAATTTATATTATGAGTATTTAATAGAAATTGTCAACAAGTACAAATTTCTACTAGTATGATGCGGTAAGATATTGCCCTGTTCACAATGGTTTCAAATTAAAATCAACAAACGCTGCAGTATAATTCGGTAAAATGTCAACGGTATTGTTACAATCATAGAAGTTATATCGGTCAATGTTTTCCTGACAGCTGTTTTGATCATCAGTTGTCATTTTTTTTTTTGCCTTTTTGACCAAATCATCAGTTATCTCATGGACACGAGAATTGTTTCAGAGATTTAAACAGTTTTTCTGAAGTAGCCCCTGGGCGTATCTTTATAATAGTAGTGAAATCTTGACACGGCTTTTCCTTTTTGACCTAATAGAATTGCATGCAGCATTTTATGGTCATATGGCTGCCCGGTGTTTTTCCTTTTTCGGATTCTTTTATTGTTTTTGTCCTCCCTGATGAAGGTTCTCATTTGATCCATGAAGGTCGGCAGGAAATATTCCTTGAGCGGTATGGTATTAATGCAATTGTTTTTCATGACATGGCATTTTTGTTATTTAATTATACAGGCATGAGGCAACGGTTGAAGACTTGAGAAGACCATGGCTCGAATTTGGTATGGATAATAGTTGTAGACATGGGGGTGATGTCTCTGTTCTGTGATACGCCAGAAGTCCAAGGATTGCCATTTCTCATTCAAATTTGCGATGAGGTATTGTTTACATGGCCTTGTATAATTTGCCAAGAACCTGTTTCCCCTTCTTAAAGAACTTTCTGTGGGTTATTGTCTTTTGGTTATTATATTTTATTTAGTCTTATATTTCTTGGGATAAACTCCAGCGGATTCAGAATCTTGTGACTAAATGTAGGGAGATAAAAACAAAAGGATATGGTATTTATTACTGCACACTGCTACAACAAACCTTTTTTTTTTTCAAGTATGTAGATCCAAATACGGTGGGAATTTAGTTACATTATTATAAAAACTAAATGCATAGAACATATAATGCGCTACATCAACTGTTCTGATCGAACATGTGGAACTAACAGCAATTAGTATATCTGCAGGCCTTTAGTTTTGAACCCAGACAATGTGATCCTGAGGAAGGAAATGGCAAACAGGAACTGTTCCTGGCTTAACCTTGAGCACCTGGAAAGCCAAATGCTTTGGATTCCAAGCTGATGTATCAGTATGGCAGACTGCTACAGCTTTTGCTTTTGTACCATCAGCACCCACCAAGGAAACCATGTAAGCTCTCGTGGTTTGTGTTGCATGGCAATAAAAGACGGCATATGCATAGTTTTGTTTGTGGCACACTACGGATTTATCACCTCCCATCTTCTTTGTTTCAGCTGTAATTGTGTACCTCTGCATCTGGTTTTGGTTTGCTGCCTCTGTGGAGATTACCTGGATGTTCTTCCCGAGTACAGAAGTGCTGAAGTCAACCATTGACTCTAGTGAAGTTGCACACTGTTTCTTCTCTCCTTTAATTGCTGGCATTTCACATTCCGTGATGGTGTTCTTTATTGTCACTGCTTCCGTTGATCCTGGTTTTACTGAAAACTGGTTGTAGATTTCGGGCAATTTGTTAGATGAAAAGGGGATGGAATTGGCAACTTGACGTGGTAAGAATGTCACTGAGTCAGAATTTTTCATGAAGTGCAAATTCATGGTTTTGCTGGGGTACAAGTCCTTCTCCAAGAAGAAAAGAGCTACATTTGGGTCATCATGTAGTTGATCCTCAGTAGCAGCGTAAACGTAATTAAATGGACTTGACCCTGGTTTTACACCAACATACACAGGCTTACCCTTGTGTCCTGTGTTCACAGTTACTCCACCTTTGCCAACACCAACATTAGTTCTCTTCCCGGGCTTTCCGGTGTTAACACCAACGCCTTTCCCTCCCACATTAACAGAAGTACCTGGCTTTTTTTTCCCAGTGTTCACATTTACACCCCCTTTGCCTACGTTGACAGAAGTGCCTTTGTTTTCCATGAATTCTGCAAATTAACTTGCATTAGTTGGAAGAGCTTAGGAGATAAGTGACCTTTAGCAAGTACGAATTAACTCATGAACTTTTTGAACCCAAAAAAGCCGCCTGCCATTATCCTATGTATCTATTGTTTTCTGGTTTATATGGACAGACACCAGAATGACCTACTTGTATCATTCCATCTTTTTTCATTTTTACTTTTGGTTTATGTCAGCAGAATCTAAGCTGGGCATTGTAGAGATCAATTAAACTTCTCTAATGTGTATTCCCTACCGATATTGGACTTTGCATAAAAATAATGGTTACTATCTGGTTGTAATGATGTACTCAATCGCTGACCTGGATGCAGAAGATCCGTGACAGCTTTTGGCATCGGAGTGTTTGGCAGAACAGACTTCCAGTATAGTTCAGGTGGTGAGGCAGCGTAGGTTGTCGCAAGTGCAATCTGCAACAAGAGGTGAGTATGAACTACCATAAAATATTCTTTATGTGTTTATTAGTAGCAGCATATACTAATAGAAGCTAGCTTTACTAAGCGGTTAATCACTCTCATGCTAGAAGTGTTTAGAAGAATCAGAAACTTACAGTGAGGAAAACAAGGATGTGTGGGAGATGGAACTCCATTTGAACTCTAAACATGAAGCAGAAACCAAGGGAAAGAAAAGAAGTGAAAAAACCAAACTTATTATGGAAGAAAGAGTTCAATGGTTTGGAAAATATATAGACGGAATGATGCTTAGGTAACGTGTGAATTTGAATAGCAAGTCATTACCTACATTATCAGCCTTGCTTAATTGCTTCTAACTGCCCCTGCTACACTCACTTAAATGCAATATGTTTCTTGGTGGGACAGATGTTGTAAGAATAAGCGGTGATGCACTAATCCAAATGGTAAATCTCTTATGTGCGTAGACCTAGAACGTCTCCTCCTGCATAGGACATGTCATTGTCTGCAATATTCACTGAACTGCAGAAAGCTAAGAAATCTGGACTAGTCCTAAACTCTTAATTGCACAGCCTTGTGGTTCAAAATTGAACCAACAACTACCCTATTAATGACAGTTAAGTAGGAGTTGAGAAATCCCCATCTTTCTTGATTGCCCATTTCTATTTTCTACTTACATCATGGAGGCTGGACAAGTTTGATATTTTAAGAAATTATGAACCTTCTATCTTGTATTGCTAGAAATGGCCGGCTGCTACTTATGGATTGTGTTAATTCCTCAGCCATTTTCAACATTTTCACTTGATTTTAACGGTGGCATCTTAATGTTCAGTTGTAAACCTTTTTGGGGATTAATTATATATGTAATTATCGATTTTTATGATTTATAATCAAATTGATATAATAAAATAATTTATAATATAAAAATTATCAAAATTTTATTTTATTTCAATTAAAGTAAAAATAATCTGATAATTAAATTTTTTATATCACCAAAGTAACAATTAAATATATTACATATAATTATTATCTTATTTTAATATCAATTAACTGTACTAATAGATTATGAGATTATGATTAGTTATATGAATTTTTTTTTTATTTTTTGTATGCGTTATTTTTTCATGTTTATATGATGTAAAATTTTCTTCATTTGATTGTTCAACTTATAAAGATTATTGATTCTAAAATGACATGATAATTATAAGTGGTGGATTTAACTGTCACTTCGATTATATGAAAAATTAATTTTTTTATCATTTTTAAGTGAAATAAAATAGAATTTTGATGATTTGTGTCATAAATTATTTTATTATGATCATTTAATTATAAACCAAAAAATTGAATGGCCATTGAGTAATTAATCCACCTTTTTGTTAGTTTTGAATTTATTACCATACGTACTAAAGGCACAAACTCAACTGTTTCCAGAGTGAACTTTAGAAGATCAAAATTGTCTTTTGTCCAAATCTTATGATTAGAATCTAACCCATGCCAGATTCATTTCTATAATTTCGAAGCAAAAATAAATAGAATACAATTGGACTGAAACCAAGTGGCAAGATTACTATTCCAACCACATGTTATAAATGCCGTAGAAAAGAATGTCCAACCAAACCCATTAAACATATTAACGTTATTGTTCAGTTTGAAAGGCTTTATCATTTTGAGGCCCAATGTACTGATACATTATGGGCTCTTTGTAGCCTCAATTGGTTTCCATTTCCTAGATTACTATTCCTTGCTCTTTGCTAGCTATTTGTTGAATTAAGAGCACGATGATTGGCTATTTGTTTTGTAGTATCAACTACCAAATGTCGATATAGTGATGCATTTTGTGCCTTGATTTTCCTAATTAAATATTCTTCCCAAATTAAGAATTAGAATAATGTAGTATTGGAGGGGGTAGGCTGATAGCTTTATTTATTTTGTGTGTAGGCTTTCAGTCGGCCGCATATTAAACTTTGGAAGGTAAAGCTTAGGCATTCTTTCTTTTATGAACTAATATAATATATGATTTTGGGCTAATTCTAAGCGCACTGTCTTCTTTTCCTTTCTTTTTTTTAATCTTAAAACATCTTTTATCTAACATCTACGGAAAGCTAATTTTAAGCCGATTTAAGCAAATCCTTTTCGTCCACTAGTATGCTCCTTTTTTCATTAAAAAAATAATAATAAAAAAAAAATCATTTGCATTACAAATTTTTGGTGGGAATATCGTCATCGATCATTAATGAATTCTTCTCCCTTTCTTTCCTTTTTATAAAGAACAAAATATCGATTAGAGCTGTACGAGTCAATCCTCCCAGCACTTAGGTGGCAAAAACACATTCCTCGGGCGGTTCAAATTAATCTTTACTTCGGTGGCAATCTATTAAAATAAAAACAGATTAATATTTTCTCCTTCAACTAATCATGATCAACATGCCATGCTATGCCATTGCTTATGCATATTTCTTAACCTTGTTTATTGGGTAATGATGACATACCACATACTCCCAAGTTTTAAATTCAGATAGAGTTTAAGTAGCACTTAAAACCCAGCCATAACTAGCACTTAAAACCCAGTCATAACAAAATATATTAAATTTAATATCCTTCGTAAGAGTCCTCATTAAGCCACTCGCTACTGGTTGTGCTTCTACATATGCAATTGGAGGATTTTGTAACCCATAAGTTGTAGCTTAATGACATTAATTTTATTTTAATTAGGACAATTATTATAAAATCATTGAAATAAGGCATGCAGTCCGATATTATCTGAATTCTATAATAAATTCTGAGTTTAGGCAGTGGAATTTTAAGCAAAATTGAAGAGCTAATAAAAGGGAAAAAGAATACATATGATACATGTGTATGTGTGCGTATATGGATATACGTATATATGTGGATGTGAAGATTCACTCACCATTATGAATAAACGATGAATTAAGCAATCTTGTTATTTAGATGAAGCCTGCGAAAAGAATAAATAAATTAAACATTCTAACTTTAGCCATTAAAAAGCTTAAGCATAGATATTTAATTCCGAGTCCTCCTTTTGGCAGATCTTTGTTAGAAATATACATAGATGCATAAGTATAAAATATAGGTTAAAAATAATAAGTTCCAAATGATGCTGATTTGGTATCGCTTTTATAATTTCTTATTAATTTTTATTGGATTAAAAAAAATCTTTAATTCTATAAATAAAAAAATTGTTTTTCAAGTTAACAGGGCAAAGTAGGTGTTAATAGTTTCCGAATAAATGACTGGTTCAGATTCGATGGCATGAAGAACCTTTAAACATTTTTGCCTAGCATTATATAAATATCAATATCGTATTTTTGTTAGTGGATATGTTTATAAAGATGTGAACAATTATCGTCTCCTAAATTAACTATTAAAATAGAGTCAGTATTAAACTTATTTTCTTTTTCTATTTCTCTCTAAAATTTATATAAAATAATACTTTAAAATATATTTAAAATATATTTTTATTTTTATACCTTAATTTTTATATTTTTCTATAAAATTTATATAATATTATTATATAGTAATATTTATATATGGTAGCCGATTAATTTTTATATATATTATTTTTATCACATATTGGTGTACATATTTTTTTAATAGCATTTAATTATATTTTTTATATTTTAGAATTTATTTTATAAAATTTATTATTATCCAAAATTTTATTTAATTTAGAATCAAATATATTAATTTTTAACAAATATCAAATTCATTTTTTAATATTAGCTATTAATTTATAGAATATAAATTTTAGGTCAGTAAATTATGTTTAATTTGTGATTTTTATTTTGAATTACTTTACATATTTGAAATTGAATTGAACTTTATTTAATTTTTTATATAATTTTATGTTATAAATTTTAATGGTTAACTGAAAAATATTAGTTAATCAAATCGAAACCGATAAACTGATTAACCGAATGTAATGGATTAATTAATAGTTAGTAATTTTAAAAAATCAATATAAATGAACTGATTAATTTTTTTGTTTATAGATCGATTAGCAGATCCATGCTCACTCCTAGTGTTTAGCACTGAAAATGACGAGATATATTAAGTATTTTATACCAGTTAATTATAAATATATAATATTACTTGTCTCTTAAGTTAACTTTTGAAATTGAGTTAAAACCAAATCTATTTTCTTAACATTGTATTAGAGTCACTAGTTTTAAATATTAGGCCACTAGTCTTATATAGGTCAGTCTTGCAAACTTTATGCTTCATGTTTTATGCTTATATTCAGCTCTGAATATGAGCAAATATATTGAGAATCCGACCAGTTACAAATATATAATATTTTTATAAAAATTTGAATAATTTTTATTTTATAAAGATAATAGTTCATAAATTATCTTTAAAAGTTGGGTTAAAGTCAAATCGATTATGTTAACCTTATATTAAAATTTCATTATTTAAAAGTATGAATTAGAAATTCTCTTGGAATAATAAAAAACGGTTCGAGGACAACCACATCTGTCTAATCAGCCTCTTATACATGAGTGATTAAATTATAATTTAACTTTTTATTATTTTTAATTTTCGAAATAAATAAAAGCTAAAAAATCAAGAGTGGAAGATGGGACATACAATGATGGTGTGCTGTCTTTTCTCCTTATGTAAACAAATAAATAATTAAATATACATAAAACTATAGTTACTCTATATGTGGAAGTTGCATTTTTTTACTTTATAATAATTTAAATATGACTTGTGGAAGGTTGCCTATCTATAAATATATAAAAATATTAATTTCTTTATTTGTTCTCTTCTTAGTTCTTATATCAACATGTCTTAATCAAACAGATACATCATTTTGTGCACAATGATCTTTGATGGAATATAAAGTGTAATTTGTGTTGTTAAAAAGTTCTTATTTGAACTTATTTAATAGGAGAGTTGCAATCATATGCAATGCATCCATTTTACAAAGGTTTATGTATCCATCTTCTTCAAATTAATTTAATTCACTCTATGTTTCTAAGATCAATGCATTTGTATATTCTTGTATTCAAATTAATTAAACCCTAATCTATCATTAACATTTCAATTTAAATTATTATATCAAATTTAGATACATGAAATTTCAATTCGATACTCAGACATAAAATTATAAAACATCGAACCTTAACCCATCATTGAAATATTAATGATACGAAACTAATAAAGAAGTAAAAAGGAAATAAAGATTGAGGTCTAATTGAAATACGAATGATAAGTTAGGTTCTTAATTAAAAAACATTGAGGATGTTTTGGGGTTTGATTAACTTGAATTGACGGAGGAATTTAATTGAACCATTAGGTATAGCTTTTAATGTTCGAATTATTCTAATTTTTAGGTTGTGTATAATCTAAAATTATATAAAAGATTAAATAGATTTAGATAAATATAATGAACTAAAAAACAAATATACTTGGGGGTTTTTTTTTCCAGAATATTATCTATTTTGTTATTTTTAATTCTTAAAAACTTTTAGCGAATGTGAGGTTAACAAGGCTATGATAACATCACGATTATGGTTTTCTCTTTTACTCCATCCGTTTTTTTTTATTAGTCACTTTTATTATTTTTATCAAGATTAAAAAATAATAAATAAATTTAAATTTAGTATTAAATTACGAGATCAATACTAAATTATCATATCTGATTGATTTTAACTTTATTTGGAAAAAAAAGTAAATTAAAAAATCAAATTAAATTGTATTAAAAGTTTAAAAGTGACAGATAAATAGAATATAAATTTCATTCAAAAGTGACACATAAAAAAGAACGGAAAAAGTAATTAAGAACATTAAATTGAAAATGAAATTTTGTGTTTTCAAAATTTATTTATTCATTCATTTAATATGTCCATTTTTTTTGTATTCTATCGAGGCACTTCATATATTTACTTAACGTATCATTCAATTTAATTTTGAAAACTCAAATAAAGTAGTGTTATTATCTTTAGTACTCATTTGGATTTAATGCATCGTAGAAAAAGATTTTAAGATTGTAATAAAATATAATAAAAATTAAAATTCCAACTAAAAAAAAGAAAAAAAAACAATGATTGCTTCAATTAAAAAGAAAATTATTAGAAAATAAAAAAAAATTGTGTGGATAAATTAAAAAATAAAGTAAAAAAACAATCTATAAACTCATGAAAGCTACACACTTTAAGGATGCAAACTACAAATTGGAGTGAAAAAAAATTAAATATAAAATAGAATGATAACATTAACATGGTGTCTGTCTAAGCATCACACACACACACACATATATATATATATATATTGCTATGCAAAATATTCCATTACATTTTTTTGAGTTGACACCACTTATAGGAATCTATATATTGCTATGCAAAATATTCCATTACATTTTTTTGAGTTGACACAACTTATATATATATATATATATATATATATATATATATATATATATATATATATATATATATTCTGATAGAACCATAATGATAAAATATTATATGAATTTTATAAATATTTCATTAATTTTACTGTTATATGAACCAATCAATTTTTTTTTTATAATTATGTGACGAGGGAAATGTATACTTTCCAATTAAAAAAAAAAATCAATTTGTTGAGAAACGACCAAGAAATCAAACTACGATGTTACATTAAAACATTTATAAATAATATATACGAGATAATAGATTGCCAGTAGATTAAACAATTAAAATTTTGACAAATTTTTTAATTAATTAGAGATCGAATTCTATTCCACTCTTAAAAATATAATTATATATACGCCAACAATATGAAAATTTATGACCAAAAATTAGTAAATAATTAATACATATTTTGTAATTGTCTGCGTCCATTTGATTTAGATGGTTAAGGAATAAAATAGTTTTGAAGAAAAAGACATCAAACTTCTTTGCATATTAACCATTACTTACATGATAAAATCGATCCAGCAAATTCATGGATCGATCCAAATTCATAAAAAAAAAATTGACTCAAATTCAATTTAATTCATATAAATATCAATTGGATCAACTCAAAATTAACTAATTTTATTTTTCAATCCAACCCAATATTCAATAAATTAACCCAAAATTAACACATTTCACTTTTTAATTCATTGAATATTAATTTAATGGGTGTTTTTAAAATTCAAAAATTTTGATCCATATAGTATTAACCCAATAATATTTTCAACATTCAAATATCTTGATCTATTGAGTATTAACTCAATAAATATTTTTAAGATTCAAAAATTTTAATCAATTAAATATTAACCCAGCTTCTTCATAATACGTGACAAATCATTTATTGCAGATTTCTAAGAGATTTGGTGTCCTACTAGAATGGGTCGATTTTGGCCGAAATTGTTCAAATTTGGAACGGACCTAACTGAAATTTCAACATTTTGTTTTTTCATTTCGTGCAAGTCCACCGGATGACAAGCCACATGACAATATATGGTAGGAAATTGCTTTCGTATTTATATTCTTAATTTTTTACTATGAATTATTTAATGCAAGTGGACTAACTCTTTGCTCCTCTCTCTAGTTGTTCCAATTAATTAGCGACTTAAAATAAATAGCAATTTAATAATCTTAGCGGGAAAAAATGGATGGAAATGTATCAAATTATTGTATTTTATTTTCACTTGATAAAAAAATATTAATAATAATGTGAAATACGATAAACAAATTCCAATTTCATGATGAATATTTGTACATTTACAGAAAAGCAAGTACGTCGGATTTAACAAATATGTTTTATATTTCATGCTAAAGCAACGAGAATAGGAGGTCATTTGTAAAGAATTCATCATTCATGGATCGATTCAAATCAATCCAACCCATTAATGATCTATATTTTTTAATCCATTAATAATTCAACTCATTAATGATCCAATCCAAATCCGTCCAACCCATTTATTTATCACCTCTGCTTTATAACTTATAAGTCAACTAATAATTAATTAAATATAATTGAAGTTTTTCCTTCTCCTTGCAGGATTCTTATAAATAAATAAATAATGCAACTAAACTGCTATACTTTGAAAATAATTCTACATTTATTTTATTTATTTTTTGCTTTCTATCTATTTTTTTTTAATATAAGCATTAATTCAAACGGATCTAAACTTCACATTTAAGTAACATTGAAATTTTTCTTTTTCCACTTTTATTTTCCTTTGCCACGATTGACACCATCTTTCCCATTATAATATATATATATATATATATGAAAACAATATAATCTCGTTTTAGTGCTAAATAAATACTCTTTTTAAGAACTTCCCAAAGTTAGTTGCTTTGTTTTCTTGGAGACCCCACTTAATTCGTAATGATCATGTTGATTATTTAATTATATCTTTAATTAATTCACACCTAACTTATACCATGATAAATATTATTTAAATAGTTTCTTTTGGATCATCTTATATAGTGCTTTTAGTTTAATTATGAAGAAATAAAGAATACGGAGAATAAAGAAAAAGAATATTCCTATATTTTTGTCATATATTTTTTGGTATTGCTTAGAGACATATATACAAGAAATAAAACTCTGTTTTTGAAAGTAATTAAACATCGGAAAACTAGCCTATAAAGAGAAAAATATAATATAATAGTTTAAGGAAATACAGCTGTACAATATCTTCTAATACGCCCCCCTCAAGCGGGATCCAGAAGATTAATGGATCCAAGCTTGCCTAATAACCGTTGGAACTAAGTAGAAGGCAGAACTTTGGTGAACACATTGGCAAGTTGATCACTGGATCGCACATAATGAGTATGAATAACTTGAGATTGAACTTGCTGATGAATATAATGACAGTCGACCTCAATGTGTTTCGGTCTTTCATGAAATACAGGATTGGTTGCTATGTGCATTGCTACCTGATTATCACAAAAAAGTGTTAACGGGGTAGCAAAAGAGCAACCCATATCAGACAGAAGACTCTTAAGCCACACAAGCTCACACGCACCAGATGCCATAGCACGGTACTTAGCTTTAGCACTGGAACGAGCTACCACATGTTGTTTTTTGCTTTTCCAGGAGACAAGATTACCACCGATAAACATACAATAACCAGTAGTAGAACGACGATCAAGAGTATTCCCTGTCCAATTCGAATCAGTATAACCCATAATATTAGTGTGCTCATGGCTTGTCATTAAGAGTCCATGGCCTATCATTCCTTTTAAGTACCGCAATATACGTTTCACCATGCCCATATGATAGTCCGTTGGAGCATGCATATGTTGACTAACAAGACTTACTGCAAAACAAATATCAGGTCTAGTAATAATCAGATAGATCAATTTCCCAACAAGTTGCTGATAGGAAGTAGGAGAGTCAAGAACTGTTCCTAAAGACTCAAGCTTTAACTTGCTATCTAATGGAGTAGCTGCAGGTTTACATGATAACATACCAGCATTTTAAAGTAAATCCATAATATATTTTTGCTGATTTAGAAAATATCCTTTGCTGGATGAAGCCATTTTAATCCCAAGAAAATACTTCAAAGAATCGAGATCTTTAATAGGAAATTGTTGTTGAAGATTTTCTTTCAGTTTTGCAATAGAAGCAGCATTATTACCAGCAACAATAAGATCATCAACATAAACAAGAACCATTAACTTATCATTTTCTTGAAAACGAACATACAAAGGTGAATCAGCAGAACTTCGGAGAAAGCCAAGACCGGTAAGAGCAGAGCTTAACTTTACATGCCAAGCCCAACATACAAAGATGAAGAATCCATCATCCATGGATTGACCCAAAGACGAGCCTTATGACGGTTGATAGAACCATCAGGATAAAATTTTATCTTATACACCCAATGACTATCAACCGCATGCTTTCCATCAGGAAGAGGCATTATACTCCAAGTATTATTATCCTCAAGAGCCTTTACTTCCTCCTCCATTGCCTTCACCCATACATCTTGAGTCTGAGCTTCATAGAAATTCTTGGGTTCTCGTTCATTCAAGATAGCTCCAAGAAATGTTGAATGCAAAGGTGACAATCTCTAATAAGTTAGAAATTTATTTAAAGGATACCTGACAGAATAACCGACATAATCTTGCAATTTTAGAGGAAGATGACGATCTCTTGAAGGATTCCTGCGAGGTGCTGGAATGGTGCCTTGCATTTCGGATGACCCCTACTTATGAGAACCAATGGGAACTACCATAGAGATATGACTAGCTACAGGTAGGTCATCTGGAGATGAATGGTTAATAGCAATGGAAGTCGGGGCTGCACAGTCCACTTGCTGAAAACTTTGTTGCTTATAAGAAGTCGGGACTGAACACTTCATTTGCTGAAAATTCGGTTGCTCACAAGAAATTTTGGTATGTGGTAAAGAAAATAAATCAGTTAACAGCTCCCCCTTATTAGAATCTAGAAAAAAAAAGAGCTTGATTCAACAAACCGAACATCCCTGCTAACATACAACCTTTTTGCAACAACATCATAACATTTGTATCCTTTTTGTGTTTGAGAATAACCTAGAAAAATACATTAAACAGCTCTTGGTCAAGCTTGTCACGTTGATATGCTGGCAAATGCACAAAACAAATGCATCCAAAAACCTTCAAATGAGATAAACTTGGTTTTTTATCCTGCAATACTTCAAGAGGTGATCGAAAATCCAGCACTCGACTGGGTAAGCGATTGATAAGATAAGTTGTAGTAAGAATACCATAAGACCAAAAAATATTTGAAACATTCATTTGAAGCATAAGAGCTCGTGTTTTCTCTAATAAGTCATGATTTTTTTGTTCAACAACCCCATTTTGTTGAGGAGAATTAACACAACTTGTCTGATGCAATATGCCATTAGAATTTAAGTAATTTTACATGTTATGAGATGTATATTCGGTGTCATTATCAGATCGAAGAATTTTAATAGGAGCTGAAAATTGTGTTAACACTAACAAATGAAAAACTTTGAAGCAATTAAAAACTTCAGATTTTGATTTCAACAAATAAACCCAAGTAACCCTTGAAAAATCATCAATAAAGGTAAAAAAATATTTAAAACCATCTATTGAAACTGAAAAAGGTCCCATACATCTGAATGAACAATATCAAAAAATTTAAGAGTTCTAGATGAAGATGAACAAAACGGAAGTCTTGCAGACTTAGAATAGTGATAGACTTCACACTCAACAAATCTTTTTGACAGACCCGGAATAATTTTGGAGAAAACAGGTTTTGATGGATGAGCTAGACGTCGATGCCATAAGGAATACTCATTGGAAAGAAAAGAATAAGCTTGAAAAGCTCTTGATTCTCGAGAATTTGAAAAATAGTCGAGTCCATGAAACTGAAACCCTTCACCAATTGTCTTCTTGGTGACACAATCCTAAAAAATTACCTTGTAAGGAGTGAAAATAACTTCACAATTAAGAGAGGATATCAACTTGTTAACAGAGAGTAACTGAAAGAGAAAAGAGGGAACATAAAGAACTTCTAATTTTATAGTATCAGAAACAAGATTAATTTGTCCCTTACCCTTTACACATGCATTTTTTCCATTTGCTACTGAAACAAAGGAAGCAGTAGACAAATAATTAAAATTTTGAAGATTTCTAAACTTATTAGACATGTAATCCGTGGTACCAGAATCGACAACCCATAAGTCATGTAAATTATAGAAATTCAACACAGTTGTGAAGGCAAAGTGAGTACTTTGTGAATTTACAGATCTGACATCAGTTAGATAATCCCTAAATTTAGTAAACAAGGCAGTAGCTTCATCATTCTTCTGACTAATAGTTCCATCGTGGACATGCCCATGTTTTTCTTAAAGAAAACTTGCAAAATCATTCAACAAAGCAACATAATTAGAAAAAGATGATTCGGATGAATTAGTTACCAAATAAGCCTTAGTTATGCGTTTTTTATCTCCTCCCTTCTTCTCCTTGGTAAACTTAGGCTTCATTTCTGGATGAAGAATCCAGCAACGGTCCATTGAATGTCCGGGTGAATTACAATATGCACATTTCAAATCAGGACGCTTTTCCTTCTAAATTTTCTTTTCAGAAGAGTGATTTACAAGGTAGGCCCGTGTGTCTGAAACATGTGGAGTAGCATTACGAGTCATCACCTTCCTTCTCACTTCTTCACGTTGTATTGTTACACACACATTCTTCAAGGATGGAAGTTCAATATTCATTAAAATATGACAGCATAAATCCTCAAAGTCAGGACCCAAACTAGCCAATAATTGAAAAATTTGATCTTCTTATGTTCATTTTCGTAAGACAATCAGATCAATGGAGTGAGGTCTATAGACATCCAATTCATTCCACAAACTTTTCAATCTGTCTAGCAATTCAACAAAAGGCTTATCATCTTGTTAAAGGTTAGCAATATCTTTCTGGATCTGAAAAATACGAGTTGAATTATTTTGATTCCCATACATATCTCGAACAGCTTCCCACAGACACAAGGAAGACTCATGATGACTAAAAATTTCAGTAAGATTACGTTCCATTGAATTGAGGATCAACGACATGACCATCTGATCCTTTGACAGCCACGATTCATACTCTGGTGAATCAAAATCTAATTTTTTCCCTTGCCATTAATAAAGCTCAATCTTGATCTTCCACCAAGAGCTATAGTAACAGCTCTAGACCTAGGAAGGTAATTAAAACCATTCAACAAAACAGAAGTTAACCTTTGTGAAGTGTTGATATCGTTATCAATGTTGTAGGGGCAACAACCACCTCCTTTGCTGCAGATTTTTCCTTATCGTCCATGATGTGAGATTACTGCTCTGATACCATGAAGAAATAAAGAATGCAGAGAATAAAGAAAAAAATATTCCTATATTTTTGTCATATATTTATGGTATTGCTTAAAGACATATATACAAGAAACAAAACTTTGTTTTTGGAAGTAATTAAATACCGAAAAACTAGCCTATAAAGAGGAAAATATAATACAATAGTTTAAGGAAATACCAATGTTATTAAAACCGAACCGGATAAAGAACCGATAAGGTTGGGGGTTCATTGTTTGATTGGTTCAACCGAATTTTTTTTATTTTTAAAATATTATAATTTTTAAATACTATTGTATAAAAATTAAAAAAATATTCATCAAACATTAAATATATATTATAAATATTTTAATAATAAGTTACAAAATATAATTTTAATTTTATTATTACAAGTGACTAATTATGGATTTTTGAATATCATATGTTATAAACATAAAAATACAATCATATCATAAAAATAATTTCATGTTTAGATGGAATATTAATGAAGTAAACACAAAAAATATTAACCTTTCATGTATGAGTATAATTATATTTAATTATAATAAATTCAAATAGATAATAAGTATATTAAATTATTAAGTGTCATTTTTAGAATTTAAAATTCTAATTTTTCAAATAAATAAATAATAAAATTTTAATATATATATATGTATATTTTAAATTTTCATTATTTATTTATTTGAAAAAAATTAATATTTTAAATTCTAAAGATATTACTTAATAATTTAATAAACTATTACAATGATCCAAATAGATAATAATTATATTAAATTATTAAGTGACATATTTAGAATTTAAAATACAAATTTTTTTCAAATAAATAAATAATAAAAATTTAATATATATATATATATAATGAATCAAAAATATAATAAGTATATTAAATTATTAAGTGATATACTTAAAATTTAAAATACTAATTTTTTTAAATAAATAAATAATGAATATATATATATATATATATATATATATATATATATATATATATATATATATATATATATATATATATATATATATATATATATATATATATATGTGTGTGTGTGTGTGTGTGTGTGTGTGTGTGTGTGTGTGAAAATATACAAAAAATAATAATTTTTTACACTTTTTAGTAAAAAATTCGATTTTGTCCGGTTCTCCGATTCAATCCAGTTTTTTCGATTTAATTCGATTTTTTGTCAATCCGATTTTCAGTAATTGAATCAACCGACTAACCAATCGGTTCGTGGTTAAACCGACCTATCCGGTTCGATTTTAATAACTATGAAAAATTAAGTTGTACAATATCTTCCAATTAATTAATTAATTAATTATGTCTAATCACAGTAAAATACAAAAGTTTGTCAAGGTAGATTAAAATTATTAGAGTTGTTTACATATAATTAAAGTGGAGAAGTATGCGCATGCGAGTCTTGGTTTTCTTTGAATAATCATTGGCATAATGACAAATTATCTTGCCTAATCTCCAATATTTAGATAATTAGGAGTTAATTAGGCTCGTGTGCTTTTCAATTTTAGCTTTTATTTTTTCTTATATTAATATCTATTTTTTACGGAAAGAAATGAGGGAGTATGAACGCAATTTGAAACCTAAACCTTTCGATACATTAATGCTATTGGAAATTTTTATATTAATTAATTTGTTTTCTCTTTATCTTATAATTAGTAAAATATCGATTGGATATCGGTAATGCCACACTATTGGCACGTAAGTCCATCTCAGTGTATGTAAGCATAGACATGCGCATATCATTGATTCTACAAAATTATTTTTAGCTGATGCAATCCATAGCAAAAGTATATATCCAAGAGCTGACAAAATTCTGTAAAACGAAGGTCAAGTTTCGGTGCAATTCTATTAATTATGTGGGATTAATAAAATCTTAGTATGACCCGAATTACTCAAACCCGAAATTTAAAAATAAAATTCATTCCATTCGATCCGAAATAAATAAAAAGATTCGAATTTAATGACATTTTAAAAAAATCATTTAAACAATCATAAACTAATGAATAACCAAATTGATCCAGCAGTCATTAATTGATAAAAAATTATATTTTAAATTGAAATGAAAAAATGGATTAACCCAAAACTTAAACAGTCTGATTTGGATGATTTAAATTTTAATTTAATTTTATCGAAATAATTCAAATGAGTCGGTTCGATTTTTTCAAATGAGCAAAGAAGCTTATAGCGTATAAATTGCATAATTAAGGAGCATTTTCAATTTCTGGTTGTGCATGATTAGGGATGAGCAAAAAAATTGAAAATATGGTTAACCGTAAAATTAATCCGAAATCGAACTGATTTTTATGGTTAAGCGATCCAATGGACTCCATTACGATTTTTAATTTTTATATTTTTTGTTAATGGTTACGGTTTAGGTTTTTAGGTACCGGTTAACCGTTAGTCCACGATTAACCGGTTCATATATATATATATCTTCAATTTTTTCAATTTCTCTTTAAAATTTACATAAAATAATATTTTAAAATATATTTTATTTTTATACCTTAATTTATATTATGTCATTCTCTTTAATTATATAATATTATATATATATAGTATACGATTAACTTTTATATATATTATTTTTTATATTAAACTAAATTTATATTATATTATTTTTTTAATTATATAGTAATATTTATATATAGTATCTTATTAACTTTTATATATATTATTTTTTTATCATATATTGTTGTTCATATTTTACTTAATAGCATGTAATTATATTTTCTTATAATTTACAGTTTATGTTATAACATTTAATATTATTCAAAATTTTATTTAACTTAAAATCAAACATATTATAATTTTCAACAAATATCAAATATATTTTATAATAACAACTATTAATCTATATAACATGAATTTTAACTAGTAAATTATATTTGTTTCGTAATTTTTATATTAAATTACTTTACACATTTGAAATTGAATTGAACTTTATTTAAATTTTTTTAAATAATTTTATGTTATAAATTTTAACGGTTAACTGAAAAATATTGGTTAATCAAATCGAAAAATTGAAACCGATGGACTGGTTAACCGAATGCAACGGATTGGTTAATGGTTAGTGATTTTAAAAAATCGATATTAATGAACTAATTAATTTTTTTGTTAATGAACCAATTAATCGGTTCATGCTCATCCCGATGAAGCCACCTTCTTTTATTGGGCCTACTAAATTGTATTGGCATAATATATATAACCTACAAAAATAAAATAATCTATTAATATCATAATTTGTTGAGTAGAATAAACCTGAAAATGATATTAGAGGTTAGTGGTAAGGGCTTGTTTGGGAACATGATTTTCATGGCAACTTGATTCACATGATGAGCTATGGCCTATGGCCCTTATTGGATTCCATGTGGGCTGTGCCAATTGCCAAGAGATTTAAAGCTTATGGTGACTGATTAACATGACGATATGGCCATAAAATAAAGGGTCACTAAATTAATGGGCATATTGCACCTTTTTAGTGGGTTTTTGTTTTAGCCTTTTAATCTTCTTAATTGGATAAAAATATCCAACAAAAATAATGCTCTTACAGGTGTCAAAACAGATAAAAGGGATGAACCAAAATCCTTAAATCAATTGGTTTCAACTTCCAATTTCTTTATCTCAACTTCGTATTATATATTTATATATAATACATAAATGCCTCTGTAAATAACCTTCGTAAATTAACAGTGTTAAGATGGTACCGATATAATATTAATACATGGCAAAATATGTCATATTAGTTGCCCATTTTACAAAGTCAATAATATATTTTAATAGACAAAACTGGAAAAAAAAAATAGGAGTTGGCATGTTTCATAAATGTTAGCGCTACATCAATGCTTATCAATAATATTAATTCAAAGTTAACGAAAATTACTTATAAAGGTATTTTTGGATCAATTTTTTTAATGTTAAGAAATTTTTGTTCTAATATAAATGATATAAGTATTTTAATATCTTAAAAAAATGTAAATGACATTTTTTGTACCTTTTTTCTTACTAAAAATAAGAACATGATTTTTGTGTGCATTTCATATTCCGTTTGTTGAAATATATTATCAGTTCTTGTTGGCATTAATCTTTCCAAATTTGTTAAAAAGTGAAATGTTAGCTCTAAAATTTTAAATAGTACAGATAACACCCTAAAAATAAAATATTTAAGGCCCATTAGCTAAAAGACTCGAGAATTGAAGCCCAACAGATGACTCCCTTTGGCAATCAGCCCAAGAGATGAGACCGATTAGACATACGAGACTTCTCTGATACGATAAAGTCGTCTGGCACACGCCACCGTCAAAATCACCATTACCTATGCCATAGACCATATCTGCTTGAAAGTAGAATAACTATTCAAGAATACTATTCAACCTTTTTGGCATTATAATTAGTAGGTTCATTTTTATAAAATTCAGACTTTCTCTCTCTAAAAATATATGCATATTTTCTCCAAAAGCTTTTTTTCAGTTGCTAACTTAAGTATCGGAGTACTAATGTCCTATCCGATTAGGCAAAGCCTCTTGTAGATACTTAACAGTCGATCGAATCCCGCAGCCGTTGACCCATTCCAAGGTCTTAACAAATCAAATTTTATTATCTGGTGCTTTCATTGAGAGAATCGTAGAAACATTCACTCCTCACATCTTTCGAAAGAATGCAAACTCAAAATTGTAGAAAGAAGGTCAGCAAATAAGAATCTCACGAAATTCTCCGAAACCACATGGGAATCATAGAAGAGAAGGCCATTGAACAAGCATCCCATGAAAGTCTCTGAGACTACATGGAAAATGTATGGATGAAATGAAACTCAGGACCAAAAGAAAGCAAAAAGCAACGCGTCAGGTTCAAAAGAAAGCAAAACGTCTTCCTTTAAAGGCACTGTGCAACAGGCACAGAAAACTCCCAGAACTAGCCTACTGGAAAAGATGTTAGGAGAAGGAAACCATAATCCCTTCTCTGGCTTCCATAGAAAGAGCAAAAGAAGTCTTAGATAAAGTATCCTCTCCCTTTCTCGTGTAACATTTCGTTACACAAAGCAACACACTTTATCATCTACTTCAAAGAAAGAAAGCAGTACATAGGGGAAAAAAATTATCCATAATGATTTTCATCGAGATAAGGAAAGGAAAGACCAAAGGCTTGATCTAGTTGAATTAAAGAGAGGGATAAGAACTCAAACTTGTATGCTCTTTCACTTGATCGATGCAAAGGCCTTAAAAGGAGGAAGTCGAATTGGAGAAAAGAAAAATACTAAGTTTGAAGAAGAGTAAAATAGTACGCTCCAAGTCTAAAAAAATGAAATATCTTTCCTTTAAGATATTACAGGAGCATTGCCATAATAGAGGCAGAAAGATATTGTAAGGCGACCCTCATTCCCATCTCAACACAGATATAAAACCCCTTCCAAAAATAAAAATGGCCAAACACTCTAGCAAGCATAGAAATCATAGATAACATAAGGAATGAAATGGTGACCATGTTGATCGAAGCAAACTTATAAAAAGGCACCCTCACAAGATAAGTTTAAGCACGATATTATCCCCTTCCATACATTTCATTTTTTAATAATATGTCATATAGGCAATGTATGAAGGAAAGGAGCTAAAAGAATAAGGCAAGAAAATCATGTAACAAAAATTGAAATTCATGAAAGTCCAAGGTACATTGGAAAAATGCTTCTTTGCTACAGGGTACATAGATAAAATTTTTCCTTGCTATAAGGTACACAGGTAAAATACTTCTTCGTTCAAAAAAGAAAAGAACCTTTCCATTCAAAAATACACAATAAATAGCTTTCCCGCTCGAAAAAAAATTGAAAGAAAAGAGGACAAGATAGCTCTACTAACACCAAAACTACCTTTACCCACATCACATTCCCCCCTTTCACCAATTTCCCCCTTCTCCACCATGTCTTTGAATGAAAACCATCATCTCCTTCACCATAGCTGTCATTCCAATACGGTGATGGAAATGGTGATCGAGGCGGCAACAGTAGAGGTCGAAAAAATAGAGAAGCAAACATATGGATGTATCCACAACCATGAGAAGTCCAAGGCTGATGCAATATGTCATGCACCATTAGGAACACACCTAGTGATTCATTCAACTTCCTAAAATGAAAAAGAGAAAAAAGAGCAAATTGAGGAATAGTCAAGCGACCTCATAAGGGAAACTCCAAGAAAAAGAAAAAGTGGAAGAAGAGGACAACCTCAGGAAGAAAATTTAGAATAATTCAGGAAAAAGAAAAAAATACATCGATTTATAGCATTTCTCATCTCTATAAGACTGAGCCACGTAGCTCCGCTGTTTAATGAAGAAATAAAAGGCAATAAGTAAAGCATAGAAGATGAAACAGTAAAAATAAAGCCCCAATTTTTTCCAATCGTTGATTCCGAAGCGGCACGAAAAAAGAAATGACCCGACAATTTGAATAACCCTTGTCAGATAAATAGTCAAGGAATGGTTGGCAATACCTTCAGGTAACTTGCAAAAAAAGAAACGACATGATGATCTGAATGACCCTTGTCAGACAAATAGTCAAGAAATGGTCGGCAATACCTTCAGATAACTTTTGACTTTGTAAACAAATAAAGTTAATTTATGAAAATCATAAAACTCAACAGAAAAAGCAAAGGATAAAAAACACCAAGAAGCCTAAGCTAGAAAAAGGCCATACCACTTCAAGTGGTAGAAGCCTAAGATAAATAGCCTTATTCCGATCGATAAATATCCAGGTCGATGTATTTATTATAGTCTCTTAAGACTGATAATTCTTATTTCGATCGATGAATATCCCAATCGATATATTTATTCCTCTTTCTTAAGGTTGATGATTTTTATTCCGATCGACGAATATCCCGATGGATGTATTTATTCCAGTCTCTTAAGATTGATGGTTTTTATTCTGATCGATGTACATCCCGATCAATGTATTTCTTCTAGTCTCTTAGGATTGATAATTCTTATTTCGATCGATAAATATCCCAATCGATGTATTTATTTCAGTCTCTTAAAACTGATGGTTTTTATTCCGACCGATGATAATCTCGATTGATGCATTTACTCCAATCTTTTGAAGATTGATGATTTTCTTTTCAATCGACTTGATATCCCGATCAAAGTAACTTTTCTCGATCTACATAACATCATGATTGAAGCAGTTAAATTTCAATCTGTCGATTGATGGCTCATTCAATTAATGATTAATGCAAAGGAACTATCAAAGGCGATTAAATGATCAAATGTCCGCCAAGAAAATATTAAAGCCTAAATCTTTGATCTAAAGAATGATCGAACTGGTTAAAGAGGGATACATGATAACACCCTAAAAGTCAAAGATATAAGGCCTATTAGCTCAGAGGTCCAAGAATTGAAGCCCAACATATGACTCATTTGGGCAGCCGACATAAAAGACGAGGCTGATTAGACAGATGGGACTTCTTTGAGATGCAACAAAGTCGTCTGGCACACGTCACCATCAAAATCACCATTAGGTATGCCATAGGTCATAACTGCTTCAAAGTAGGATAACTATTTAAGAATACTATTTGACGTTTTTGAGCACTATAAATAGCGGGTTCATTTCTATAGAATCCAGACTTCCTCTCTCTGAAAAAAATATATATATTTTCTCCAAAAACTTTTTCTCAGTTGCTAATTTAAGCATCGGAATGCCAATATCCGATCCAACCGGGCAAAATCTCTTATAGGTATTTACCAGTCGATCGGATCTTGCAACCGTTGACCTATTCTAAGGTCTTGACAAATTAAACTTTATCAAGTACAATATTATCCATACAACATTAAAATTGATGCAATTTTATCCCATTAAACAATATGTTTTTTTTTTGACCGAATTCTATTACTTTTCTAATGTGAATTAAAGAGTAACACATTTCGTCATATTAGAATGACATATAGTCTCTGCTTAGGCAAATATTTAAAATTGACCATATTTTATTTATTGAGCCATGAAGTTGGCATTATATTATATACTAAACAAATATGATGTTATGTTGGATTCAAGTAACTCTCATGTGACACTAAAAAAAATCATGTAAAAACCTTAAATTAATCCCTATTTCACATTTTCCTTAGATTTTATAATCAAACCCTAAAAAGAAATTATTTTTTGAACAATATTGCAAATTTGCAATAATGACTTCATCTAATTTATCTTTTACTCAATTTTTATGATGCAATTTTTTTGACATATCATTGGATAGTCAGCTAACGTATATAATGGAAAAATGTGTGGATTGTGTATATAATTTAGTCACAGTATGCAGATAAATATTGATCAAATTTAATTAACTTTAAAATAAATGTAATAATAAAATCAAAGAATTTTGCTTTAAATAGATAAAAAAGTGAATTGTAAAGAGTTGTGTAGGAAATATTAAAAAGAAGATTAATAAAAGGAAGTCATAATTGTAAAATTAGTGAAATAGTGATTTGTTATTTGAGTTTAACATGATAACATGTATCTGTTGTGTACACAATATAATTTTAGTTACATGATTCAATATATAGATGTAAGATGGTAAAACTTACATATATTTTCTGAGTAAAGGTTGATTTGCTCCAAGTTTACAATTTAAGGAGCAAAATGACACTTTTAAGAAAAGTTGTGGAACAAAATTTCTCTAATAGTAATTTCAGCATGGTGATATATTTTATTTTTTAATTCGCGTCAATAAGTCCGTGGATGAAATACGGTTGAAACTACCAAGTCATGTAGTGGGAGAAGCAAAAGTTCACTCATTTTAATCTTTTAGAAGTAACGTTGCACCTGCTCGAATTTTGGAAGTAATGTCATAATTTTTAGTAGATTTTAAGTCCAAATTTGCACCTTATGTCTAAAACATAATATTAAAATCCTAATATTGCTTTTTTAGATAATATTAAAATATAATGAATTGTAAATTTATTGTAATATTTAATTGAAATCACATAAAATTATAATATTTTAAAACTAAATGGGGACATTCTTAGTAAATCTCTAATTCATAGTACAGAAGACTCTTTGAGGCTAAGAAGCACAAAATAATTCGCTTGTTTGGGTTTTCCTTGCTCTTTCATGAATTGCATCTATTTTATTTTGTTAGTCTTTTCATTTTTTAAAGTATTTTTTTAGTTTTTAAAAAAATAATTAAATATTGAAGGAAAAAAATATATCAAGATATATCGCAAGAAGTAAAATACATACCTCTCAAAGTACAGATCATTGAAGCGAAAATCGATTGTTTCACGTTACTAACAAAGTCTTTCACCTACGTGTCACGAACTACAGGATGAAAGTATAGATCCATGAACTAAAAGCTCCTCTAACAGAGAGAGAATACGCAAAGTTTCGGCATCTCTAATTTTCTCTTTTTTTTTTCCAAATGAAGAAATTTAACACTTATATAGGGCTCCAATTAAGGTAACATAAATTACCTTAATTATGATGAAAATTAAATTGGCAGTTATAAAATATTAAAAATAGAAATAAATCCATTATTAAGTAGGTAATAATATCCGATTAATATGTTAGTTACCAAAATCAATTTTGGTAACTTCCCTCATTACTACATATTAAATAGCAGATTTCCTAATTATGGAGAATCTCAATATAGAACTAATCCCATATATATGTTATTTTCTATCTCGATATTATCCCGTTCATATCGGGATCAATTTTTCATCTGGTGAGTTATAGACATATCCCAAACTCTTTCTTCTTCCACTCACACATGATGAAATAATTTTCAGTCATTCTCTCCAATCGTACAGACATATAGTTCGTGTGATTGACACACATTGAGAATACTAATGCTATACACCTATTTGAGATATATAACGTCTCAAAAAATAAGATCTTTTCACAATTGTATGCCAAACCCTAGATAGTTTTTTCACATTCGTTTTTTTGTCTCATGATCTCATAAAAATAATTTTCGTGTTCACTATTGTGCCTCTACTTATAAAGACTATAATAGGTATACCTGTGAACCACAAAACTACCGAATGTGATAAAAAAATATCTTTCCCTTTTACTATATACCATCCATCATAATCCAACTCGCTTTTCTAATTAGATCCGTTGAGCTGAATTTTTTTCATAATCCCTTGGAGACTAACTAAACTAGCCATATTGAACTATATTTTTGGTATAAGTTAAGGATCCTGAGGGTCAAAAATCAGGATTATACACTAGAAAAAATTTGAGATCATTCACACAAGATTCTTTTTCCTTAGTCAACTTAAGCACACATGGTATGATGCATATGCTATGGTGTTCTCTCCTTTTTCCTTAAAAGAGTGCATGTCTTATTATTATTTAACACCATACAGAAGTATAAGGTTGCAATGTATCGAAGCATTCAACTTTAGTCCACTTCCTTCAAGACTACTTCTGGCTTTTAGACAGAACATGATAATTACATTTAACTTATCATGGAATTACACTTAATCCAGTTTGGATCTCAATCTAAAGCATACAATCTTATATACGTCTTTATCTTGCGCCTTAACAAGACTAATCTTATATTTTCTACAAGACAACACTTTTATTTTGAACGGGTTCTCAAGTTCATCATTTGTTCAAAAATTACCTCATCTTAGTCTTTGTCAACCTATTGTCAAAACTAAGGTAAACATCCATGTGAGTGGGTTACTTCTCTATTTTATATGCTCAATCATATAATAAAAAACAGTAAATATTCACATATAAACATTCACACTCATGAATTACTAAATAATAAACTTTATTATTATTCATAAATAATAATAATATTAAGGGATCACATAAATAGTACAAATCAAAACCTACGTAAATCTTGAGATCTAATGTGTCTCTCAAAATACATCTCTCCATACAAATTTTTTGTTAATGGATATGCAATCATATCTAGTGAGAAAATATACTGTAAGTTCAATTCTCCTAGTACAACAATATTTTTAATTTATTGATACTTAATGTTGATACATCCATCGATGACTAACTATCACCATAGACTATCATTAGTTCCTCTAAGATAGCTATGCCCAAATGGTTTACAAACCATTTCAATCAAAACTGTCTCTTGTACCACAGCAGAAAAAGCGATAAATTCAGCTTCCAATGTTGATGGAGCTATCAAGATTTGTTTTTTGCTACTCCATAAAATTGCACCCTTGCCAAGCAAGAACACATAACCGAAGTAGATTTCCTCTTATCCACATCACTTTTCCAATCAACATCTGAGTATCCTTTCAATTGCAGATCTTTTTTTTAATAACAAAAAGAATAATTTACGATACCTATGAGGTATCTAAGTATCCTCTTTATAGCTTTTCAATGTGCTTTGCCTAGGTTAGATTAATATCTACTTACTATGCACACTGCATGGCATATATCAAGTCTTGTACACAATATTGCATACATTATACTATCCACAGCAATGGCATATGGAACATTCCTTATGCGTTCCATTTCATCTGGCATCTCAAGATACATATTTTTGTTAAGAAACTAATTCTTAACAATAGAGTTGTCTATGGGTTCAAATTTTGCATATTAAATCGTTTAAAAATTTTGTTAATGTATGTCTCTTAAGACAGTGATAATAACCTTCTTGAGTGATCCTTTGAAATCTTAACTCAAAGGATATAATTGCTTGATCCATCTCTTTCATCTCAAAGTTGGATGACAACCAATTTTTGATTTGATTTATGTATTCTTTGTCATTTTTAGCTATAAGTATGTCATCTACAAATAACGTTAAAATGACAAATTTATTTTTAGAGCTCTTGGAATAAACATAATGATCTTCATCAATCATGTTGAGCTCATTCGACATGATTATTTCATGAAATCTCAAATACCATTGTCTTGAAGATTGCTTTAGGCTATAGATCGATCTTATTAATTGGCAAACCTTATGTTCACTGCCTTCTTCCATGAAACCTATAGGTTGCTCTATATAGATTTTTTTCTTTTAATCTTCCATTGATGAAAGCAATATTTACATCAATTTGATGTAGCTTTAGATCCAAACTAGCCACCAAGGCTAAAATCATCCTTATCGACGTAAATCTAACAACAGATGCAAAAAAAATTTCTTATAGTCAATTCTTTTCTATTGTGTAAACCCCTTAGTAACTAGTCGAGCCTTATATCTTTCGATACTGCCATAAGCTTTTTGCTTTATTTTGAGAATCCACTTATTTCTAATTGGTTTGTGTCCTTCAGGTAGATCAACCAATTCTCAACATGGATCAATCTTATAGATGCCATTTCTTCTTCCATCACTTTAATTTATTTATCTTTAGCTGGGCATTCTTATGGGATAACTATAAAATCATCGTCATAGAACACTTTTCCTTTTAGATTTTTGTAATTCCAATTCTTGATAAATATTTCTTATATATTTATCATAGTTCGAAATACTCACACTGAAATTAAGCTCTACACTCCCACTCAAATAAGGATCTGAATGTACATACTCCCACTTGAGTTAGGCATGCTCATCCTCCCACTGGAGGATGGATCCCGAACATTTGGACTATTGAGAAGAGAGTTTTAACCTTTTTTTTCAATTTTTCTCTCAATCGGATGGAGAGATCCGGGTAGTTTTTCTTCTTGAGTTTTATAAAAAGTAAAGTATTGACTTACTTTACCCAATTTTGAAAACTTATTTTCTAAAAATATGATGTTTTCTTATTCAAATTTTTTTACTGAACCATTTTCTTGCTTACCTAAGAACATGTACCCTTTTTATAAGTCAGAATATCGTATAAAAATACTCTTTTTACCTCTTAGTCCTCCAAATTTTGTTACTAAACCATTTGCTTGCTTACCCAAGAACATATACCCTTTTTATACGTCAGAATATCGCACAAAAATAATCTTTTTACCTCTTGTTCCTCATTTACCAAACTTACTTAAGGTATCATGGGCATAAGTAGCACAACCCCAAGGTCATAAAATAATTTAGGTCGGATATCGACAAGTCTATAAGTCGTAAAGAGTAGAAGCACCAAATTTGGAGGGCATATAATCTAGAACATATGTGGCCATTGACAAAGCATCTCCCCAGTAGAAGATGGGTAAATTTTCTTGGACCATCATACAACTGATGTTCAATCCCTTTTTCATCACATAAAATTTTAAATTCTTCAGAAAAATTTTCTCGACCACGGTCAGTTCTTAAAGCTTTAATCATCTTATCCAATTGATTCTTAACAAGATCTGTAAAAGTTTTAAAGCAACTCAATGCTTCGAACTTGAGAGAAATCAAATGGATATAACCATACCTAGTATAGTCATCTATATAAGTGATGAAAAATAATAGGTCCTATGCCTTGTCTTAATATTCATTAAATCACAGACATCGAAATGAATTAATTTTAATGGATTTTTCTATCCTAATTCCTTTTTTCGATCGGTTTTCTTACTAGTTTTTTTTCGGGTAATACTCATAGGTAGATAATTCAAGTTTATTCAAATCACCTCTCAATCCTACTTTAGCTTATTGACTCATTCAATCTGGGCCAATGTGGTATAATTTAGTATGCCAATATTTCACATTATTCTTATAACAATATGAAACAGAAGAAGAAATTAATGAAAAACTAGTAGTATTCTAATAATATGGATCAATATCCATAATAATGAAATCATTCAAAACAAAACCAAAACCGTATTAAGCATCATCTAAATATAGCGTGTGTTGTTATCCTTAAAATATAAATGAAACCAAATTTTATTAAAGAAAAAATATAACACTACAAGAAAAATCCAATTTAGCAACGGAAAATAGCAATGGAAAATACCAATTTTTCGTTGCTAAAAAATAGCAATGGAAATTAGCAATGAAAAATTCCGTTGATAATCCAGCGGTTGCTATTTTTAGCAACAGAATTTAATTTCGTTGCTAAATTTAGCAACAGAATTCATATTCCATTGCTAAATTCAACCAACTCATTTTCGGTTAATTGATAAATTTTAGCAACGGAAAATATAAATTTCGTTGCTAAAATTAGCAACGGAATTACATTTTTCGTTGCTAAATTTAGCAACGGAATTTAAATCTCCGTTGCTGATTTTAGCAACAGAAGATGTAATTTCGTTGCTAATTTTAGCAACGGAAGTAATTTCGTTGCTAAAATTAGCAACGGAATTATATTTTCCGTTGCTAAAATTAGCAAAGAAAATATTATATTTCCCGTAGCTAATTTTGAGGATCATCAATTGATTAGTAGAATCAAATGTAGCCATTGAAATCATCAAAATTTGAGGATCTGAATTGATTAGTCATTAAAAAAATATAATGCAATTAACTTAATTATAACATAGTATAATCCATAGTACGAATAAAAAATCCATAAAAAATTAACATAAACTCAGTATCGCTACCTAAATAATATAGTAGAATCTATAAAAACAAATATATAGAAATACAACTCAAAATCAGTACCAATACGTAATTATTATAAATATAGACTATGTAGTTGGTAAAGGCGGACGATGTGGCTGTTGAGAGGTGTCCTTGTTTTTCAACTCTTTCATCTCATTCTTCAGTTGGATTACAGTATCGAGCAACATAGTGACAGTATTCTCAAGCTGAATGACTCTCTCAGAAAGTTCAGAATGCTTACTACAAGCAGCTGTGGTTGATGCAGAGGAATGCGAATGGAATATATTTGCAATTGATCCTAAGCCAAAAATCCTTTCTCGGTTATTCTTACCACCAACTATATCAAGAAATATTTGACTCTCATCCACATTTTCAGAGACTTGTCGCTGTTGAGTGAGAGTATCTCGTAATTGCTCCTATAATTACAACACTTACAATGAATTAACTATATTTTAGTAAATAATTAATATACAAATATAAATTTAACGTACATTGGGTTGTCTGCAACGGACATTAACAAAAGTCTGACTATCATGCTTTTTTTTTTGTATGGGTGTACATAAAAATTTCAGGATATGTTGGCCTCTTACCCAAGGACTTTTCCTACATAACCAAATAAACTAACGTTTATAAAAAAATTCAGCAAAATTTCCTTTAAATTTAAGACATTTACCTCCTGTGAAATGAAAAACTTATCTAAACATTATCATTATCATTATCCAACAGTCATCAAATATTATCATTATTCAACAGTCATCAAACATTATCATTATCAAACATCATCATTATCCAACATTATCATTGTCGAACTTTATGAAACATTATCATTGTCCAACATTATCAAACATTATCATTACCTCCTATGACATAGAAATTTACATATAAATTTCCTAAAATTCAAATAGTTATCAATTTATCTGCATGCTCATGGTGGCTCAAAGTTCCTTCAGTGTGCACCGCTAAACTCTCTCCATCTGAACATCTTCGTCTATTTGAAGAATTTCTCTCTGAAATGGCAATTGCTTTAGGTGATGCCTAGTATTCCTACCAACGACACCATATTTGTTCAGAAATAAAAGAAGGTCGTTCACCACTCTTGTGTAATTTAGCCATAAATTCTTTATATCGTTGATGAGCACGCTTTTCCCAAACTTGATAAATGACACCATTAAATTTTGCATCCCAAAAAAATTCTTTCTGAAAAAAGAACATAATTTAATTAATGTAAAATACAATAGATATGCCATTAATCTATGAAATCAGCTATTTCATCACAAATAATATAATTTGCTTTTTTACCTCAAACTCTTGATAGTAAAAATCTCTTGTCTGCAGAGAGAGATTCTTTCATACATAACCCTCAATTTCTATCATCTCTTTGAATTTGGATCTAATTTTTCTTAAGCAAATACCTGATGGTATAAACCTATTAATATGAACAAAATTAGATCAATTTTAAATTAAATATCCATAGCAACATATATAAACTAATGGTATCTTCTAATACAAAATTATCCATATACTCACATATCATTGATAATCTTTATGTAAATTCTTCCATCAACACCCTTCGCACCAGGTTGAAAGCCCTCTTCTTCAGCCTCGGCATCTACCGTCGATTCATTTGTCGGTATAGATCCAAAGTTTGATGTAGGAGTAGCGTGTCCTGATATATTTGGATTGTTGGACGCTGAATCACTTGGTACATTAGGAGAGCCATTGGGGTTTGTAGTAGGTGAAGGTGATGCATTATATGGTTGTTAAAAATCTAAAGACAGACCTAAACCTGTAGACCCTGCAGGTTGAGATGGGTACACTTGTGCACCGTCATCTTTATCTGATGTTAATTTAAGCCTGGGCGGCAACAGATTGTTCTTTCTTTTGGGTGGCATGTGTCGTACCTGAAACTCAAATAAATATATCATTCTTCTTGTAATAGAACAATATAATTACATCGTATATAATAATAATTAATTGATGCAGTAATAACATATTTAGATTATGATATAATTATAAAATAAAACATACTCAAATTAATCGCTTTCATCACTTAATTGCACATCAAAATCATCCTCTGTTTCAGAATATTCGGAATTAAAGTCTGGCTCATCTTCAGAATTTGATCCATCTATGGATTCGTCATCATCTTCAGATAAAATTTCCACAAATTCATTATTTGGATCATTTAAAGGTTCATTCTCAAAACATGCATTTATTTCATAGGCACCCGGTTCTTCTTCCTGAAATGCTTCACTTTGATTTGTCTTGCTTTCTCCTTTTGACTGTCCTTTAAAAATACCTCTTGGTTTTACTTTACAAACTGCCAACCAATCTGACTTATTCCGTCTTAAACTAGGATAAGGGACATAATACACCTGCGTCGCTTGCATTGCCAACACGAACGGTTCAAATTGTTGAAATCTTCTTCGTTGGTTGATTTCAACGAGATTATATCGGTTATGTACTTTTGTTCCAGCATTAGGAGTAGGATCAAAACATTCACACATAAAAAGTACACAGCGTTTTATCGGCAATACGGGGTATTCAATTTCAAGAATCTCAATAATTTTGCCAAAATAATCCATCAGTTCCCCTCGTATGCAAACGCCGCTATTTGTTGTTGCTATGCTATGCCCATAATTTTCTGTATGGAATTTGTATCCATTAACGAAATATATTGGATATGATTTAGCAGTTCGCAAAGGTCCTTTCGTAAGATCACATATAAGCCTATTTTCTATTCTATTTTCAGAAGCCTACATAATTTAAAAAAGGAATCCTAATCAATAAATATAAGAATTTGTAAGTTTAACAATACTTTATTAAAATATTCCTCGTATTGCAAGTTAAAAACTCACATAATTTGCAAACCAAATAAGAAAGTTTCTTTCCACTTCTTTCTTGATGTCATCCTGTGATTTTCCCGGCATTAGCTCACTTAACAATTCCTCGTATTCACTAAAAATGTTAAAAATTATCTTAGCTATAAACTCTAATCACCAAGAATAAGAACTTAACCAATTTCAAATATAACTTAAACTTACTGCATGAAAGGTTGAATTTCTTGGCAATTCAATAAAATGCAACCATGTGCAGCCTCCATTTCTTTGTCTATCAACATTCTTCTTGTTGATTGCCCATGTGTGGCCAGGATATGTAAAAGTAGATAAGTTATTATCATCAATCCGTGCACCCCCATCGTCATTACGAGGAACTTTTCGTTCTCGAGTGATCACATGCGGCTCAAAATAATGTGAATAAAATGTACTTGGTTCCTCTACTAAATATGCATTGCATATAGAGCCTTCAACTCTGGCCTTATTTTTAACATTTTTCTTCAAGTGATGCAAATTCCTACATCACAAATCGGATAATTGATTAATTTTGTAATATGATATAAATCTATGTCAGTTTTAGCTCTAAAGTGTATTTAATTACCTCTCAAATGGATACATCCATCGGTATTGAACTGGACTTGCAAGTTTAGCCTCGTGTATTAAATGTATGGGTAAATGCTCCATACAATCAAAGAAGCTGGGAGGAAAAATACTCTCTAACTTGCACAAGGTAACCGGTATGTCCATTTCTAGTCTTTTCATATCGGACATTTGAATTTCAGATGAAGTTAACTTTTGAAAAACAAACTTAATTCTGTTATAGCTTCCCAAACATTGTTTGGTAGGAGTTCCCGAAATGCAATTGGAATTATTCTCTGCATAAATATATGACAATCATGACTTTTCATGCCAAATAATTTGTACTTCCTCATATCAACACACCTTGCCAAGTTCGAAATATATCCATCTGGAAATTTAAGCCTTTTCAACCATTCACACAAAATTTGCTTTTGTTTTTTGTCCAAAGTGTAAGATGCTTTTGGATATTTACCTACATTTGGATCTTTATCTAACTCACTTCTTCTACAAAATATTTTCAAATCAGCTCTTGATTTTGTATTGTCCTTTGTCCTCCCTTCAATGTTCATGATTGTGTTGAAAATATTTTCAAAAATATTTTTTTCAATATGCATCACATCTAGATTATGTCGTATCAAATTAGTTTTCCAATATGGCAAATCCCAAAATATACTTCATTTTCTCCAACCGAAGTTATGACTTATGGTCCTATTAACCTCTTCAGCTTCAAGCTCTGTGACTCTCAGAAGCCCTAACTCATCAATCTCTCATAATATATCTTCACCGAATTTAATTGGGGGTGGAGGTTTTTGTACCATTATATTCTTGATGAACTTTTATTTATTGCGCCTAAATGGGTGATCTAAAGGAAGAAATTTCCTGTGATTGTCAAACCATGATGTTTTACCCCCGTTGGGAAGATGAAATGCATCAGAATCATTGCCACAGTAAGGGCAAGCCAATTTCCTTGCTGTGCTTCATCCAGACAACATAGCATATGCAGGAAAATCACTAATAGTCCACATCAATGCTGCTTTCATCTGAAAATTTTGTTTAAGGGACACATCGTATGTTTCAACACCAAATTCCTACAGATGATTCAATTCAGATATCAATGGTTGTAAGAATACATCAATTTTATGCTTTGGATTTTTAGGTCCTGGCACAATTACTGTCAAGAACATGTATGCCTCGTCCATACACATCTATGGAGGTAAATTATAAGGAGTGATTATAATTGGCCATGGGGAATATTGTTGCCTCGATTGACCAAAAGGTTGAAATTCATTTGTGGATAATTCCAACCTGATATTTTGACTTTCTGCTGCAAACTCAGGATGTGTGTCATTGAAATGTTTCCATGCGAGCGCATCCGATGGATGGGTCATACTTTCATCATTTTGTTCATGTTCATTATGCCATTTCATATGGGCTGCAGTAACATCAAAGGCATACAGTATTTGAAGCCTTGGAGTTAGTGGAAAATAATACATCCACTTCCAAGGAACTAATTTTGGCTTCCTCGTACGCCTTCTTGGTTTGAACCTAGGTTGGCTATAGTATTTGCACTCTTCTAATTCCTCATCTTCTCCCCAGAACAACATACATCAAAACCTACAACAATCTATTCGTTCAACGGGCAAACCAAGACAAATATCAGCCTTTGCCAAAATAGCTGACAGCAGAGAGAGCCCCCCAAATAGCAACAACCCACGAAGAGCACCAGCACAGATTAGAAACCAAGACAAATATCAGCCTTTGCCAAAATAGCTAGCTGGAGAAAGAAAAAACATACAGAATTTAAGTGACAAATCATTGCATGAATGAGCATTCAGTAAAAATCATTGTATAAAAAAAATGAATTTACAAATCATTGCATGAATAAGCATTCAATAACAACTACAAATATTCAAATTACTAATGCACTTTAAGATAACCACATTCATATGGTAGACTTTTAAAGCGACATCATTCGCTCAAAATAATACAATGAAATCTAATAAAGGTTTTGTGATCTCTTACCAACCGTTAATGCCAATAATTCAAAGTATTATGCATATGTAATTTCCTAAACACATAGAAGAAAGAGTTAGAAGCTGACGTTTGACTTAAGTATACATATTTATATATGGTCTATTATGTCAGCAGTAATAATTAATTATTACTGCAAATTTAGTGATAAGTAATTCAAGTATTAGTAAGTAAGATGTTATATATATAATTAAAAGTTAAAAGTTATATACCTTATAGAAAATGAGATAAAAGAATCTAATGGTCGAAAAACTATAAACTCTAACACTATGTAACAAAAGCTATGATCAAATAAGTGGTCTTGATCAAGAGCAAAGGCATACACACATACACACAAATATATATATATGTATGCATATGTATATATATTTTTTGATAAATTGCAATATATTAGAAGAAGAAAGATAGAGGACTGAAGTTGCAACAACAGACAAAGAATAAGAGAAAAGCCAGTAGGACAACACAATCATTGTAGAATATTCAAGACAAAAAAAAAAGGAAATAGGTGTATACTGATAATGCCATGACTAAAGGTCAACTACTAAAATGAAGCTAAACAAAAAAAATATTAAAACATGTGAAGGAGAACAATGATAAGTAAATATAAGCAAATGCAGATATTTTCACCTCTCTGAAGACTTGCTACTAATTGGCCTTTTTCACTTCTTTGCTGGTGTCTATCTTTCTGTGAAATACTTAAGCGATTCGGTGTTTAACTGAATGTCTGCAACAGCTTTTTCTTTTAGGGAGGCAGTTGTTTTGATGCTTTGTTTATTAGAAAGAGCAATTTTGTTTCTTACAAGTTAGAATTTCCAGCAAACAACCCAAATATGCAATTATATATTAAACAATTGCATTATAGCTAGCTTCTCCTCCTCTTTATTTTTTAATAACTGATTATGCAATTATATATTGAAAATATATATAACAGCTGCAAGACTCCTTAATAATACAATTTTCAGTTTTCAAATAAGTCTGTAATACAATTCAATGTTAAATAGAAGATGAAATAGTATGATGTAAATGGAAGTTTCAGCTTGGTTATGATAATTTTGCAATGATTATAAATAGTTTTTTTAGATAAATTAAATTATAATAATTTTGATAACAGTATTAAGATCTGCCCTAGTATGATTCAAGTCTTGGAGTCACAAATGTCTCTATCTTTATATATTAGTCTATATAAAATGAACTTATAAAACACATCTTCTACCATCTCCAACTTAGTCTTAAAAGCTATCCATCAGTTCATCTCTAGTTTTTTGCTAGAAGTTCGAGGTGCTATTTCCCATCTTACCTACACTTAAAATCCAGCATAGAAAGGGAGCAACCTCTAGGTTGCTCATCATTACTCCAACGAGAATAAAGAATATACAATAGAATTGTGTATCTTGAACTAGTGTTCACATGCCTAGTAATCACAATTTATTTCTAGTTATCCATACAAATAGTAAGAATGGCAATCCAACAGTGTGAACTCTAATTATGCATAAAGTGATTATTCACTTACCTCTACAGGAGAGCTACCACCAAATGTTGAAATCTTCTCTTTTCCTTTGGTGCTTCCTTATTCTTCAGCTAAATCATAACAATACTCATCAATTATCATTCTATAATTCCCATATCAGAAGCTAAGCTCAAATTTATAGAACAAAGAAAGAAATAAAAAAAAGACTTTTCCTACAATTCCTAACATAACTTCTTAAATTAATACCTTTTTTTTCCGAAGCTTCCAATAAAACTTTGATTTTTAAGGTGAAAGTAGAATGGGAGAGTGGAGAGATAAAGGCTAAAAATGGTGGTTTAATCACTTAATGGTTGCCTTTCTCAATAGGGGCAGATTTCTGCCCAAAGGTAACATGAAACATTTTAGAACTCTACTATTACATGCAGATAGATAAAATCAAAATAAAATGAATACAAGGAATTAAAACAACTTAGAAGTTTAGAATTGGCAGAAAGTCATATACACTCGGCACAAATTTATTCGGATCACAAAATACAAGCATGCACAAACAATAAAGAATATCAACTGAAAAAGGAAACATTAACAAATATCATAATAGCCCTGCCAACTAAGATAAACGTCATTCTAAAAAAATTCCAAATTTTGGGAAGCAACAATGCAACTATTAAATCTATGAAATGAACATCTTATAGATTACATAAATAAAAAGATTAAATAAAATAACAGTCTTTTTTTTCATTTGAATTCTAATACCTTTTAATATACGGCTATTACTAAAGGTTATGCTAAAATAATATGATCACCAGACTATCTATAATCTATAATATAGATTTTTTTATAGGATGTATAATATTATATTTATTTATAAGCCTTCATTTCAAAATATCACATAAGTACTAATAAATCTTAAGAAAATATTTTATGTGATCACAATTCAATAAATACTTGCCTAGGATAATAAATACAATTTATATTTTATTGTATTGAATAAAGAGCTATAGAGGACAATAACATGCCTAGGATAATAAATACAAGCCAGAAGCATAGGAGCCAACACAAATAACTTAACAAAATGTATCATCCAGCTAGAGGTGTTCATGTAGTAATGGATGCATACATATGCAGTAACAACATATGAATATCTTTTATATGCAGTAACAAATGCAAACATATGCAATAACAAATGCAAAGATAAACATGGTATATGGTAAATAATATTTATTTTATAAAGTAATGAATATGTATAGGCAATGAATTAACTTAACAATATATGAAAATCTTGAATAAAAGCTGCAAAAATGTACTTCTGTATGACTATATACATAGCAAGGCATCATGTTTGCACTTTATAGCACAGACAATATAGTAAAAGAGAAAAAAATGATATATGCTTATAATACAGAGAGTGAGTGACTTCATACGTGTAATCTACAATTCTATTTTTTTTATTTAAAGGACCACTTTGTAGAGTTACAACAACAAATATATAAAACAGCCAATAGCTATAAAGAATCAACACCAACTACTAATACCTAGTCCTTGAGCGAGAAGCAAATTTTGTGTTCATAAGTTTTCAGTAGAAAGAGTGTTGTTTCTTGCAAAACTTAATAAGTAGAAGGTTTTGAGGGAAACAACATTAAAATAATTAATGTAAAAAACCAACCAGTTGATAACATTATCAAAAAAATATACAGTTCGGTTATTTAGTATGCCAGAAGCAGAGAAAAATAGAAAGCACAAGAGAATCAAATTGAATTACAGCAGAAACCCTTAAGGATACAATTAACTCATTCCAACTTTCATTCATCAACTTCCTAAAACCAGTCATTATCTAATAATTGTTTCACCTTTCATTCATTAACTTTTTAAAATCAGTCATTATCTGATTATTATCTGATAAACTTGCTTTGGTGTTAGCCAATCACACATAAGAAACCAAAATAATGTGAATAATAGTTATCAATACAATAATAAACTAATAAGACATAAAGAAATTGATTTTGCGTTCAAAACTAAGGATTAAACCCATAATGTGTAGCAATTGACATATAAAACAACCAATAATCACAAGAAAATTTAACCGTTTAATCATCCTCATAATTTCTGTTCTTTCTTCTAAAAAATGAGGTTCTTTTTTCGAAAACAACCAATAGCATACTACAACAGCTTACTAGCATTAATTCTAAAGTCCATACAATCTGCATTTAATTTTTAATCACTGTTTATCCTTTTGAATTTGCTCCACTAGTACATTCATACAAAATAGTTGAACAAAAAAGAAATCATACAACAATTAAATTATCCAGCAAATGCTAAAATAGTGTATTCTTTTCCTCCTTCACTCAGACTGCAGTATGCCCATACCAGTGAATGTTCACTACCATCTTATGAACCACACAATTTATTAAGAAATTAATTCGAAATCTTTTATAGAGCTTTCTTTTCCATATTTCGATATTTCATCTTAAGTGCTAACTCACGAGGCAATATCAATTTGCAACAAAAATCAGCAAGAAATACAGTCATAATCAATAAAACCCAAATCACCAAATTCATCACTAGACATGTAAACTAAACACCTCTTATCATTTATATACGTTAAAATGTTTAACTCTTATAATCATGTAACCTATTCGACTGAACTACTTCTATTAAATAGCATTTCAAATCAAATTATTATACTTTGGTCTTCCATCCTTGCCATCAAAAAGCTAGAAGAAACCAGTAAGAAAATAGAAATGATATCACCATGACTGCTGAAAATTTGGAACATTAAATATACAAACTGATAGGCTAGCAATATATTCTAGGTTAATGTAATGGTACTGCAGAACACGAAAAGCCTTCCCCTGCAACAATAAAAATCTCAAATATAACCAACGACTAAAAAAACCCAGCAAAAGGCATTATTCATGCAAACAAAAGGCATCATCTTTTCCCTCAACTTCGACACTATCACTTAATTGAAGCAATGAGTATAATCTCTATGTCATGGGTTTCATTGTGCAGTTTATTTTCTTCAAGTTTTAATAGATTACATGTTTTGTTTTGACAAACTGAAGTCGTTAAACCTGTGCTAGGGAAATACAAGCATGCGATGTATTGGTAGAAGAGGAGAAAATAAATGAAAAATAGATCAAAGAACAGAAAATCAAAGGAACTAGAGAGGGGAAGGAAATTGGACCACTGACCTGCAAAAAGATCAGATCTGCAAGAAACACGACAGTAATCAACCAAACAGCCTTTGATTTTCCTCCAAAAAATGATTTTTCTTCAAAAATAAATGAAGATCGGATGGAGAGGGCAAAGAAAAGGTTGGGAGCAGAGAGTGTGAGATAGAGAGGGAGTTGAGGCGCAAAAGAAAATAAAATGCAAAAAGTGGGGCTTTTTATACCTAGGGTTATGTGAAATAGCAACGGAATCGTTTCGGTTGCTAAATAAATTGGGTGCTAAAATAGCAATGGAGTTCGTTTTTCGTTGCTATTTAGCAACGAAATTAATTTTCGTTGCTATTTTTCATCCCAAAAATTCCCTCCATCAAGTGCGACATATTTAGCAACGGAATTTGTTTTTCGTTGCTAAATTAGCAACGAAAAATAGTTCCATTGCTAAATATGGCGGCACTTGATGGAGGAAATTTTTGGGATGAAAAATAGAAACAGAATTTAATTCCGTTGCTAAATAGCAACGAAAAACAAACTCCGTTGCTATTTTAGCAACGGAATTAATTTTCGTTGCTATTTTTTATCCCAAATTTTTCTGCAATCTAGTGCCGCCTTATTTAGCAACGGAAATGAGTTTCCGTTGCTAAAATTTGGAGCAAAAATCTCCCGCATTTTTTAGCAACGGAGTACAACCATTTGTATTTCGTTGCTAATTCAATAAAACCTCAACCAACTTTAGCAACGAAATTAGTTTTTCGTTGCTAAATAGCAATGGAATTTGTTTTCCGTTGCTAAATTAGCAACGAAATCAATTCCATTGCTATTTTTCCGTTGATATTTTGCTATTTTCTTGTAGTGTAAAATAACTAGGCAAAAGTATCTCGATCCTTTGTTGCGTGGTCTATTGCACCTAATTCTATCATCTATAAATAATGAAATTCAATAGAAAGATATGACTAGAGACCTAGATTTTACTCACTCATAAGTCAAGATAGTGTATCTATTGGGATACATTGCAGCCTCTTGCATAGTATTCTTTTTATTTGCAGTTAAAGAAATATTTCACTCTTGAAATGTTTATTCTTTTATTGCCTTTGGACCTTATGTAATTTTATTTGATCTTTTATCTTTAAGGCTCTCAAGCCTTTTTCTCACTCTTCCCATTTAGGCTTTTTTTTCTTGTTCTAGTTAGAACTCATTCTACCATGATGGGACTATGCCATATGCACTTCGGTATTAATCTTAATCACCACCATACTGTTCTTTTTAAGTTCTAAATGACAAGTGACATTCATAAATATCTTTATATTGTCTATATAAGTTAATTGTATCTTTATGTGCCTCTAACTCTTGGTTAAAGAATATATAACAACTTGGACCTGCTACTCATTAATCATCTTATGACCATGTTCATGAAGCTCACATATCATCTTATCTATCTCTCTTAGATGTTTTCGTATTATATGATCTGACTTTTTTAACTAGTATAAAAAAATTGATCACTAATGATCGAAACTGAGTTAAAGACACACCTCCAAACTTTTCTCCTATAATGCGATCCACAGATTTATTGCATTTTGACACTTGCAAAATTGCGTAGTAATGTCATAATCTATGTGCACTTAGCAATATGATATGAGCAGTGGAATATCTCTTTTTCATGCCATATAGGCATCTCAATCCCGCTTATACTATACTATGTGCCATCCTAAGGTTCAATCATAATCCAAATTAAGATTTCTAAAGCCTCTTTCTCTTCAAGCACATACTGAATTTACATTTTCTATTTAGATTCTCTTATCACTAATGGAACATATATTGCACAATTTTAAAGAAGATCATGCAATACATGTTATTTACTATGCATATGAAAAATTAACCTAATAAAGTGGTCTATTAGGCCCAAATTCGAAAAGGTTACTTAAAGTTACCAATAACCCTTTAAGTCCTAGTATCTAACCTTACAAGTTAAAAATTCATGCATAGTAAATGTCAATTGTTGGGTATTAAGTTTTTAAACTTAATATAAGATATTATATGTAATATAATCTAAGTCTTAACTCAATTATCATGTAATCATTTTACTCATAAAATTTTTCTAAGCAATTAACAATAAAATAAATACATTCATAATAAATGCTAAAAGCCAACACAATATCTAAAAGATAAATAAACTTATTTATTTAATCAACTATTAAATATCCAACAATCTAAAAAAACATATAAAATAAGAAAAGACACACTTATCTTTAATCTAGTAATATAAAACATAAATCCTAATCAAAAAATTCGCTAATCAATAATAACTTGACACTCATATCAATAACTCAGGAAACCTAGAATATGACAAAACTAATCTTGTCACTGGAAATGTGAGGTGTCAAATTAAATAATAGTTGTAATTGGGTATGTCTAGAATGTATAATGGAAACAATATAAAAAGATAAGTGTTAAAAGTGTGAGAAAAGATCCAAATGGAATTAATTTAAAAGGTTGAGGGCAAAATAGTAAATTAAAGTGTGTATATTTAAGAATATGTGAAATGAGAAATTAATTAAAATTTGAATCATAAGTCATATGTCAAATGTGGAAACTAAAATAATTAGGTTATAAATTGGGAAATTAAAGGGAAAAAGATGGAGTAATGGATAATTTTTGGTATGGTCAACAAGTGGACCAATAGCAAGTTGACAAGCATAATCCTAGAAATCTCTTAAAGTTGGAAAAGACTTCATAGGAGTCAAAGGAGATAGGTGGTCGGCCATTTTAAGGGTCCTAAGCACAAAAATTTTTCTCTTTCTCATCAATTTCCTCCTTAGAAAATTGTGTGCTCAAGGTTGCTCAAAAGGTGTAGAGAAAGAATTTAGGGTTTAGCACTAAAAAGGTAAAGTGCTTTCCTTTCTGTATTCCTTATTTTGATTTAATTGAGAAAGCTTGAATTGATATAGGAAAAAAATACTTGTTTGTGGAATTTAGTATTTGTAGGATAAGAAGAATCCAATAAGAGAAGAAAAAGGAAGAAGAGAGGAAGAAAAAGAGATTGGCTACAAAAGGTATAGGAACTTTTCATGCTTAAGTGTGTGTATGCTTGAGTTATTATCATGAGAAGTGTATTTATAGATACCAATATATGTCTTCATTATGGAATTTAAGCTTGTAGTTGCTTGAAAATTGAAATAGGTAAGTAGCTCTTGAAGTTACAAAATCTGCCTTAGGGTTCGCTTAATCAATCTATAATATTTTGATGATATATTGAGCTATGGTAACTTAAATTAAGATATTCCAATTAAAGCATAAACTAGACTTATATATCTTGATTTTCTATGAAAACCCCAGAAGCTTAATCTATTGGCATGATAGTGAAAATTTAGCTTGAATTCTGCTTGTGGCTGTTGCCCTGTCATTACGAGTAGTCTATGATTTTTTTTTAAATATCTAGAGATGTATAGGTCTTATTAGGGTGATTTTTGATTTTTGAAAACTAGAGACATAAGAGAACAACTTTATAAAGGCCATTTTGACTAAAAATACCATTTTATGGGTTTAAAAGTGTATACAAATTGAGATTAAAAATCTGCCTCTGGGCAAAATATACATCACAGTCAGCAGGTATAACCTACTGACCGTGACATAATTTAATTTCAATCAGAACCAAAATGGAACCTACATCACAGTCAGCAGGTATTACCTACTAACTGTGACCCCCTTCTGTAACCTAGATCACGGTCAGCACTCTCTTGATACTGACCGTGAGGTAGTTGGAGTTAATCCAGAATCGAGATGTTACCTATATCACGATCAGCAGCTATTACCTAATGACCGTGACCCTCCCCTGTTCATTCCTAAAATTAATTTTAGGTCCCAAATTGTTATCAAAGTTAGTCCAAGCCCTACTAAACTTATTTAGAGCATTCTAACCATAAGCATAAAGGTAATTTTGAACCTTAAATATGTGAAAAATATAGTAATATATATATATATATATATGAAAAAAGTAAAGTATAGTGTACACGTAAATTATGAATGATAACATAGAAGCATTGAACATGTTTTGACAAGTTCTAAATATTGTTAGAGCTTTATATGTACAAAACTAAAGATAGTAAAAAGAATATTTAAATATAAAAATAAAGTTATGGAATGAATACTAATACTAGGAGATATGAATCCTTTAAGTTGTCTATGAACATACATAAAGGCACCAATGAAAACATATAAATGTGCGTGTGTGTGTGTGTATATATATATATATATATGTTAATGCATTAGAATAGAAGAATTGAATGATGACATATGAATGAATATGCATATGACTCTTTATTCCTAGTCATGCTCATACATATAAGTTATAGATAAATGAGACATGAAAGGGAAGAGTAAAGGGATTAAAGTAAAGAACAATTGTTGCCTGCGTCTAACTCTAGGTCGTGGATAGATAGGTATACCTATATGGGTATATTGTAGCTGCTATCTGGTTGACCTCGTTTGAATCTATAGTATAGTTTGACCCTTTTGGGTCACTTACCAATCCCGTTTGGATCCAGTTGATCGATCTATAGTGCAGTTGGCTCCGTTTGGATCTATAATTGATACTTTCGGGTATCCTTTTATACCTTCGGATACTATAGTAACGCTCATATCCACACCCTCAAAAAAGATGCAAGCTTAATACAAGATATTAATAACACCATGAACAATAGTATAAAAGAGATGATATTATAGTTCATGGCTTGATTTAAATATCGTATTCCATGAAGCTATTCAAAGTAAATGAAAAACATGAGATTAAAAGAAACTGTAAAAAAACATGAAATTTTATGATAGTATGATATCATGTACGTTTGAGGTTGAAATTATCTAATGCTTTCTTCACTTAAAGCTATAAATTGTAAATCAATATGTGTGGTTACTTAATGGTTTATCAGTGGTTATGTTTCAAACGCATATACTCTTTGAGGTTACATGTTACTTATTCAATATTGAATAACCAATTCGTGAATCATGTTTAATCTAAGATTTAAACAATCATGGTAAGGATGGTGCTTTCAAACAATAGCTTATAATTTATACATACATACATACATACATACATACATATATATATATATATAGTTAACTTTAATGGTTAAGTATCAGTTACTATATTAATGCATTAACAAATTAGCAAGTAGTTAACGAATACAGACTTGACTCAATAGTGATAAACAAACCAAAACTGTCAACCAATGTACATGATAACCCTTAGAATTCAACTGTAAATTTAACTTATATGACCTTGTATACTAAATATGTACTTTAATAAATAATTGAATGAAGTACGCATATGACAAACCAAGATAGATATAATAACCGTGCATGATGGGGTAAGATGCATAATGTTTGCAATATTATGAACATAGTGTTTGCTCTATATATTTTCTTATTATATGTTAAATTGTATACTCATATGTGTGTATATTATCGATGACTCTTGTGAGAGGTCATCTTCATGATTTATGTTCCCCACTAAACTTTAAGCTTAGCACATGTGTTTTATCCATGTAGGTGCAAAGAGTCAGGATCCATTTTGAAGGGATAGGATTTGTTATCATCAGGCCAACACAAGAGATAGGAGTAGTCAAAGTATGAAGTTATATTGTGCTAAGTGAAAAAATAACGTAAGGAACGGTGTAAGGGTTATGTAATGTATACAAAAGCATTGTTTATAAAGTCTTCACTTTATATTGATGTATGAATATGTATAAACAACATGAATTAAAATGATAATTGCACAAACAGTTTGATAATGAGTAGAATAGTATTTAAGATGACAGGTAATAGGAGGGTCTAGAGTAATCCTTACAGAAAATGATTTCTCAACCCTTTCGAACAAATCGAGAGGTATGCCATAAAATCGATGATGAAGCCATGAACGATATACATAATGCCCACTTCTAAGCACCATCTCAAATTTAGTGTTGCTTCTTAACACTCCTCTTTTGGTCACCAAATATAAAAACTAGATAAAGAATTTTCTATAAATTCCATTTTCCATGATCCAGGCATCAACCAATAAGTTTTTCATAACTGGATGATAATCAAAAGAGTCTTTCATCATCTTAAATAAGGTCCTATCATCACATCCTTGGTCTAGGCCACCAACCCAAATGCACTCTTGCATCTTTTCACGCACACACAAAATATTATGCACTATTGCATCAATGTAATCAGCTTGGACCTTCTTATGCATCCTCATTTCGCAAATTCTTTGCACTTTTGCTTCAATTTCTACAAACCTTGAGGAATTCGTAGACATCTACGAGTCATTATCATACATAATAGAAAATTAAATAGTAAGTACACTCATGCATAAACATGTATGATTAAAACTCATTTCAATCCAAAAAATAAGGACAAATTGTTACTCATAACAATATATAAATAGTCAGTAAACTCATGTATAAACATATATGATTGAAACTTATTTTAATCAACAAATAAAGAGATATCCATAAAATATAATTTTCAAAAAATTAAAAATTTTAGAAGGCAGAAAAAATAATTTTCTTAATTTTTATCAATTTAAAAATAATTTTTACTGGAATAAAATTCAAAAAATTGAGCTGTTTTGGAGGTCGGAGGATAGCTCATGCACCACACGTCTGCTGAGACACTTTACCATGTGGCGTGACCCCACTAGGCCACATGTTGCCACGTCAAACCCACGCCCGACTTGTGGCAACCACACATTGATCCACGTAGATGACATGTGTCATCCAGGTGCCATATAACAAGACCATAGTCTACCACATGGCACTCAATCATTGGTCCATATGGCATCCAAGGTGAACCCATATATGCCACGTGGCAGGACCATAATCTACCATATGGCAGACCCTAACTAAACCACATGTCAACACATAGCATAAATCATCAAGCCAGGTGTCTAGAAGCACCTGCCATATGTCAGCACCATATGCTGCCACGCGGCATGACACTTTAAGCCATATGGTAGGACCCTCACCACATGTCAGCTCCACATGCTGCCACATGGCAATGTTCAGTTGGTCCATGTGGTGACATATGGCACGATTCTAGACCCACCTTGCCATATCAACTGACACGTGGCTCTTCACCATTGGGCCACATGTCATGTTGCGATTGGGCCACATCCCTGAGTGATGCATCACTCAGGCACATAGGCCTGGTGCGTGCCTGGGACTTGCATACCATAGGCTGCCTTCCCGATGGTTTCAAGCCACCGAATTTTTTCTATGGTAGAATTTTCGAGATCTCTAAGTTCAATGTTGTGGTCAAAAATAAAAAAAGTTTTACTTTAAATTTTAAATATGAATTTTTAAATTAATTTTTTTCATGTACAAATATATATATATATATATATATATATATATATATATATATATATATATATATATATATATATATATGTATGTATAGAGAGAGAGAGAGAGACTAAAAATAATACATACATCAATAGTATCAATATGCATATTATTCAGTTTGAAATCATATCTGAATTTTTACAAAAATACATATCTAAAAAATAAACAAGCCGGAATGCAAAAATATGAGCTTTGATACCAATAAAGGAAAATATATATCAAGAGAAGTAAACATAAATATCTCTTGAAATGCATATAGTTGAAGCGAAAATCGATTGTTTCACATTACCAGCAAGGTCTTTCACCCACGTGTCACGAACTATGGGATAAAAGTATCGATCTACGAACTAAAAGCTACTCTGACAAAGAGAGAATAAGCGAGAAGATAAACTGACAGAGTTTCGGTATCCCTAATTTTCTCTTTTTTTTTCAAATAAAGAAATTTAGCCCTTATATAGGGCTCCAATTAAGGTAACATAAATTATCTTAATTATGATGAGAATTAAATTGGCAGTTACAAAATATTAATAATAGAAATAAATTCATTATTAAGTAGGAAATAATATCCCATTAATATGTCAGTTACCAAAATTAATTTTGATAATTTTCCTTATTACTACATATTAAATAGCAGATTTTCTAATTATGGGGAATCCCAATATGAAATTAATTCCATATATATATTATTTTTTGTCCCGATATTATGACATTTATATCGGGACAAATTTCTCATCTCGTAAATTATGGACGTATCCCAAACTTCTTCAAATATTTTTAAGAAAATTAGGGAAATTAACTCTTAGTTATTGGTATATACAATTTACTTATATGCCTTTTGTTATTTTTTTTATATTACATCTTAATACAATCCATAAAAATTAAAAAGTAATTTAATGCATCATACTCAAAATTGACATTTTTTTTTGAAATGGATGATACATGACATTTTAATTAGTGAAAAACCTTGCTATTTTGTGATTGATTATTGTATGAGATAAAAATAAAATGGTAATATTTTAAATATTTTTAAAAAATTGACAAAAAAAATTGGAAGCACAATCCTTCTATTTCAAATACTTAAAATTAAAAATCACGTTTCTCCCAATTTTTAATGGTGATGGATGGTCCCTCTTCCGGATGTCTCTTAGAACTCAAGTATATAGGCTATGCATAGGCTAACATTATGTTGTAGTTCCCATTCCAGGGGACTCAAGAAAATTACTAAATTATACAATTACCTTTTTCATTGACACTTTTAGATATAATTAAGTTAAAAAGATTTATCATTTATTATTTTTATTGATATTCTTATTGTTTAATTATGTATTCAAAATAAAATAGCACCCAAAGACTATCACCCTTCTTAGTGGGAGAGCTTTTCACACCTATATGTGAATTATTTTGAATCGGCCTTAAAAGTTAACCCTATGTATATTTTATTTATTTTTCTATCTTTGTATGCTGAACAAATAAAATATTTAAAATTTGGGATTTACTTTAAACTTTCGTCTTTGAAATTTATCGGTATAACTAATTCAGATTTGCAATGAACATATTTACAAAATAAATTATTTTTTTCAAATATTGAAAGATATTTTATTTTTAAGATTCAAACTCGAAATCTCTAATTAAAGGAGAAGTAACCCATGCCATTTTATCTTATCTCTTGAATCGGTTATCATCTCAATATGCTTTTCTACAAACTTTTTTTTCCCTTTTTTTCTGTTTAAATAAACAAAAAATAAATACATTAGGACTTACAAGATTACTAAAAGTTGAAACTTCTAATTTTCTGTTCACATTCCACCACCTAATCCTTTAAGCTAAGACATTTTGATATCAAACCCTCATGTTCTTTTTTTTTTCTTAAAAAATGAATTAATAATTTGAATAGAATATGCAAAAAAATTTAGAAGTCAAAAGTCATCATATTTTTTAATGCAAACGAATGATTTATGAAATTAGAGATTTAAAGTCATTCTTATAGTATCAGCAACTTTTTTTTTTATGGACATCAACTTTTTATTGGGTTATGCAATAAGCATTTCATACTATAAAGTCCAAATCTTGAGTAAAATAACTTCAAAAACAAGATCGGGATATTAATTTTATTTAATTCAATCCTTATTTATTTATTATTATTCTAAAGAAAATGGATGAACGTATTAGCTTAAAATTCTATAATATCTGATGTAACAAATTCAAGTGATATCCGGAAAAAAAAAATTTGAATTTAATTCAATTCTAAAAATTGACTTGTGATGTGAGAATTGCTTAAATATTTATAAAAAAATATTTAATTTTTATAATCAGTCAATGTGGTATAAATAATACAAACCCCTCATGTGTGAAGCCAAATATGTGCAAAAAATATAAAACGTGAAGTTTGTAGGATTGCACAATATCACAAAATTGATGGCTCTGATAGCATATAAAAAAAAATTTCAATTTAGTTCAATCTCAAAAACTAATTTCATAATTATGAATTCCTCAAATTTTCATAGAAAAGTATTTAATTTTTATAAAGAAATGATGAGAAATACTTGACAAATCTCAAATTATCATCAAAAAAAGAAGTGATAATGTAGTGAATAAGAAAAAGAGGTTGATGTACTTTTGCAGGTAGGCCTCCGGTCAGATTGAAGGTATTAAACCCTGCAAAAAGAATGTTTCGTGAATAATCTGCCTATTCTGAATATGATACGGTCTATTGTATAGGTAATGGTGACTTGATGGGTGGCGTTAGCCATATCAAATTAGAGAGATCTTATCATATCGAATGATCTCGTTTCTTGTGCTGAGTCAGTTGACTTTAAAAGGCTTGCATGGACCTTTTGATTTTGAACCTCTGATGTTTTGGACCTTTGTGATTTGTTTTTTAGGGTATTATCAATACTTAACATGATAAGCTAGATTGTGTGTGTGTGTGTGTGTATATATATATATATATATATATATATATATATATATATATATATATATATAGTAACTTAAAGCGTAGATGATGCTAGATTTTGTCCTAAAGGGAAAAAAAAAGTCTTTTACAAAGAAATAGAAAAACTTCAGTATGGCTACTAGCTAATATATGTGTGGCAAACACCATTTTTGTGAGCAGTATTAATTAGATTATTATACATCAATCACACATAAAAGAGTATATCAATAAATTTTAACTTAAAAGATATTAAGATCGTTTTCGCTGAAAATTAAAAAAAAAATCCATTTCAGAATTATAAAATAATATTTTAAAAATATCGATCAAATAAAAAGAGGAAAAAGAAATGGAGTACTTAATCGAAATGTTTACGTAATTGAATTGATTTTGATCGCATAAACTTTGAAATAAAAATAAATGAAAGGAGGAAAACAAAAATAAATAAAAGAAAATCCAGAAATCTAAAAGGATGTGGAGAACGTATATATGGCTGTTTCTAATTGAATAATTCGAAAAGTGAAATTGCAACGATATCAAAATGGGAGAAGTTCTTACATTAATGTAGGGCTTAGTGGGTAAGTGGCTGAGGAATTTTGACAAGCACCTTTCAGTCATGACTATGGCTTCAAACATTTATACCTTTGAGGGGTCCAATCTAATTGTTATTTGTTAACTATCAAGCCATCAACAACTTGTTTCCACATGGATGCCTACGTACCTTATGCCTATTTATACTCCATTACACTTGTTTCTTTTTTAATAAAATTTTACAATTCTATTTTTGGACCTACAATTTTAATATAATATTAAGATGACTTATTTTTTACCCTCTTATATGAATATATATGACTATTTTGAGTCTCTAGATTTTTATTTTATTTTAGCCCTGTTGGAGGTTGCAAATTATGACCTAATCTACTATTTCCATCCAACACATCAAAAAAATCTGATCCAAATTTGACTCTATCCATTTCATCCGCAAGGTGAAACCACTTTATATAATTATGTGATTCATATAATCTAATCCATTTATAATCCGATTATTTGTGATTTTATAACTTTTATTTTATATAGTATGAATATAAAAATAATTATTTTCATAGGTTATGAGCATATATAATTTTTTATTTTAATGCTTCTTAAGAAAGATAAAAAATACTATTATAAATTCGATCCATTTATAATCCATATAGGATCTAATCCGTCGTGACCTAATTCAAATCCATTCAATTCAATCCATCTGCCATCTATAGTTGCTTTTATTCTTATTATTATTTGAAAAGGCAAGCTTAAAGTAGGGAAAAAGAAAAGAGTCAAAAGATATATTTAAAATGAGATGGAGAAAACATTATATTGTGATTCAGGTTAAGAACGTTTTTATCAAAATAGGGACATGCAAATTTGTACTGTTAGTCTCTCAAAAGAGGATAAAAAAATTCCTTATTGTGCTTTTAAAATATTCGAGAGTAGAATTATATTGAAGTAAGAGTTAGCAAAATAATAATGCAAAAAAATAATTACTGCTTATAATGGATTTTTAGTTGAATTTAAAGTATTTTAAATCTGTAATATAAGCACTTCAATTTCGCTTCTCAAAGAAGTACCCAATTTTAATAATGTACTGTTAAATACTTATACTTATTTATTTTATAAAAAATAAAAAATAAACTCACGCTGCTTTGAAGAATTGGAGTATATAACACTTAATTGCATTTATATGACATTAAAAAAAATCAGCAAAAACCATCAAAATCGACCAAAAAAATAAATCCACTGTATTTTCAATTATTGCTTTTCTGAGTGTACACGTTGAATAGTGTTGATGAGTTAATGAATTATAATTAATAAAAAAATAAATAGGGTGAAAGATAAAGATGAAGATGAGTCCACCGTCATAAATGGAAGAAAACTCCATTCAATTCCTTTCTACATAAACGGATAACTTTTGATTTAGACTTTGTTTGAGATGTGTTTAGGTAAAATTGGTCTGTTATGTTGTTCGCACATTCTGCACTAATTAAATTCAGCCAAAAAGAAAATTGCATATACCTCTTATATTTTTGCCAAGTTTTAATGCATCAGCATTTTGACTTGAAAATCATGCATCTTCCACCTTTCAACAACAGAAATTTTGAATTTTATTTATAATTTTTCTTTGCAATACTAGTTAATATCACACTTCCACTATTTATGTCTACAATTCTCATTTTACAAATTAGATTTTAAAATTAAAATATAATTAAATATAATTTTTTGACAATATATTAGAATTCAAAATCAATACTCTTACAATATAGATTTTGGCGTTGGTTCAATTTTGCAGACGAAAAGATGCATTAAACATCCACATGGGCTTGGCAAAAAGGTAAGGTATATCTTGTAATGATTTGATTTTTGAAATTAAAATAGATTAAATTCCATTTAATTATTTGGTCAAAATTTGTTGATGGAGAGTGAAGTGGGAGTGTTAGATTGATTTTAGCAAGGGTGGGATTTGTAGGGAAGTAATGGAGATTGTTGCATGGGAAAGTGGCGCATATTTTTTGTCCCACTGCCTACTTCGATAGAATAATACATTTGTTTCTAATTAGGACCATGGCTAAGATTATTACAACAGTTTTCGTTTTTGCTGAATTTAATGAGTCAAATCAGTTAAAAATAAAATTTATTTTTTAAATCGCAAGTTTCATATTGATACGGAATGATATTAGCTTTTAGATTAGCTCATTATCATCTTCACTGTCAAAACTGTAATATAACTCATTAGTTAGGAAATCCACGTTCAAATCCACGTTCGTATGAAAGGGCAACAGAAAGAATAATGAGCAGCAGTTGAGGATTATTGTCTATTTTTCTGCCATACATGTAGTTGAAGAATATGGCTTTGTGTCTAAATAAAAAGTCAAACTTCTTCACGTTAGTGTCGGAAATCAAAAAGAAAAAAAAAAAAAAATATATATATATATATATATATATATATATATATATATATATATATATATATGAGGAAAAAAAAGGAAATGATAACGAAATAAATAAAAATGGATTCGTGCCTAAGTAAAAAGAAAAAAAAAAAAAGGAAAGGTGAAAATCCTTTTATTAATATATGAGACGTTTTTTAGAAGGATTGAAATGCCAGAAATAATTAAATTTCTCAATCAATATATAATTTGCAATAGGGCTGAAAAATATTTAAATTGGTAATTAAAACCGATTCCAAATTGATCTATATAGATGATCGGTTTAATTAGATACGCAGGTAAATTTTAATTTTAGAAATTATAATTAATGAATTTGAACTTGAATATAACACTACAAGAAAATTGTAATTTAGCAACGGAAATTAGCAACGAAAAATGTCAAATTTTCGTTGCTAATAAAAAATAGCAACAGAAACTTTGGTTGCTAATCCGGCAGTTGCTATTTTTAGCAACGAAAAATTTATTACATTGCTGAATTTAGCAACGAAATTCAGTGAAATAGTTAATTTTAGCAATGGAATATAAATTTCGTTGCTAAAATTAGCAACGAAATAAGGATTTCCGTTGTTAATTTCACCCACCACTATAAAAATTAACAACGGTGCTATCCGTCGCTAACAATTATTACAATTTTTTAATATCAACTTGCCTATATAGAACTAACATTCAAAGACCTTGTAATGAAAATGAAGAAAAACAAATACTACAAAGGGCACAACAGCAAATATAAAATAACAACTCAAAATGATGAAAGTTTATTTAATAATCTAATGACCATTTCATTTTTAATTACCTTTTCAACAACAACTTCCATAATTTAATTAAGAATTATTACAAGATGTTAGATGCCAGAGAAAAAAACATGGAACATTATAGCAAGAAGACGTTGTAAGATATGGAAATAATATAATAATAACTGATGAATATGTAATTCACCGCTAAAACAGTTACCTGCCAATGGAAGAGCATCAGCCTGCCTATATAGACGCGAAGTTTCAAGTTGTATTCTCTCCTAGATAAAGGACGGAAAAACCTAATTACTAAGAACATTGTTCCACGTGTCTCTTTTACTGCATTCCTAAAGGCCTTAAATTTCAGAAATAGGCAATCTGGAAATAGAGATGAAAAAATTTATGTAAAGAAGCAACAGGCATGCAATTGTTAAGCTAAGCAAATTCCCTTAAACTCAAAACAAAATCAGCATATATAGCAATTACCACATGCTACAAATCAGAATTCAACCAATCCTTCACAGACAGCATAAAGTCACGATAGGAAATGCAGGAGCAGAATATATAAATTATGATAGCATGTTAGCATTTTAATGAAAAGAACAGTATGTTCACATCAATAAACCCACCAATATAATTTATTACGTGCCGTTAAGAGTGGAGCTTCAGAAATGAGCTCCAAACTATATCACTGGGTTGCTTAGTTTTTAATAATACAGTAGCTAATTGAGCAATAATATTAAGTAGACAATATTCATATCTCAGTTTTGACTTTCGAACCTAGACAGGCAAGAAATATGGAGTATTTGGCTGAGAAAAAATATCATATACAAATCAAAATAACCTTTATTAGTTTTGAGTTTGACTAATTATTACAATAATTGCTAGTAATATATATATATTAATTTGAACAAATTCAAAGTAAGTAAACGAGCTCTTATTGAGCTTAAGAGAAAACAGAGAAAAACTTTTATCTCTGTAATATTACTTTATGCACGCGAAAATTGTGTTAAACAAGACTTATATATACATGAAAACTAACTAGAGTTAATTAACTTAAGAATAACTGCCATCTAACTCTACTAACTAGTTAACTAAACTGCTAACAAAACAAAAACTAAAAATACTAGAAACCGCAAGCTACAATATACTAAAATAGCTAGTTATTTTAGTATATTAAAAACAGCAAGCTGTAATACACTAAAACAGTAAGTTGTTTTAGTGTATTGAGTAAAAACGAAGTTACACACACTAAAACATCATATACGCAACATAATTAAATGATGCATTTTTGCAGTACCATATTAATGATTAGAAATAAGTAATACCGCTATACAATGCATATGGCCACCTACTAAGATTTTAGAACAAGCTAATTATTTATCTTGAAATCTTTCCAAGGAAAGTTTAGTGAAAATGCAACTCAGCTACATAAGAACATAAAAGCTTTCAGATTTGTAATAATAAAAGCTTTCATAACTGCTCAAATTCAACAAATGAATCCAAAACTTGTGCAAAAATTTATGTGTGCAAATTATATTTTATTGATATGTTCGATTTTTTAATATATATTATCTCTTTGAATTATTAAGTTCACAAGCACAAGATAATCACATAAATATATTTAAAAAAAACAAATAAATTACCTTCCTTAAAAACTCATAAGTCTGAACCTGCTTCATTCACGCCTGAATTTGAGTCAATAATAATATTTGTATGTTCAATGAGATTAGCCTGCAATAATTAAAAAAACAAAAAAAAAACGAAAACAAAACAAAAAAAAAACTATCAGGCATCCTGATGCAGCAGAAGAAACTCCAAAGAAAATTACAATAGTTTAATTCAAATCAAAGTCTGTCTTCTTAGGCAAATACAAGACAATATATATGAAAGAAAACAAAAATAACGTGAATCATGGGAATCCTACCCAAAGTAAAATACTGCCAAAATAAAACACTACATTAAAACACTACCAAAAATAAAAACACTGCCAAAAATGGAAAACAGCTAACTGTCAACAAATTAGTCCAAGGAATTAGCAGGAAAACAACTAACTGTTTAAGAGAAATGCCTTAAACAGCTAGCTGTTTATGGCAAAAAAACTGTTTAAAACAATTTCCTTAAACAGAAAAAAAAAGAATTAGCTGTTTAAGATGAATCAGTCCAACTCGCCCACATCACATCCAAAAGCAAAATATAAGGAAATCAAACATAATCCATAAGGAAAACCTCTGTCAAACCATAAATGGCTTCTTCCTGAATTCAGGTAAAAAATATTTTAAAACAAGCACAAAAATTAGAGAGAAGGACAACAACCATTCAAGATATATTATGCAAATGTTTCCATATCATTTATGCCACTCCTAGAAAAGCAACTTCAGGATCAAGAAACATACAGAACTATCCTAGAGTATCTTCACCCTGTACAATCAGCTTCACAATATTTCACATTTCAAATGATAATCAGTCCTAAAATCTGAATGTATTTTTACAAAACATGGTTATCAATTGCTCATATTCATTATTCTCTCACATTAGATATCAAGTACATTACCTGCATTTTGGGTTTTTTCTTATACAGATCGTAAAGAGAAGAACATAAATGAAAGAAATAGGATTTTTTCTTATATATATTCTTTTTTAGCAACGAAATTTAATTCTGTTGCTATTTTCACAACGATTTTGAATGTCACAACGATTTTGAATTTAGCAATGGAATTAATTTCTATTGCTATTTTAGCAACGAAATTTAAATGTCGTTGCTAATTTTCATCCCAAATTTTTTTCGCTATCAAGTGCCGCCATATTTAGCAAAGAAATTTAAATTTCGTTGCTATTTTAGCAACGAAAATTAATTTCATTGCAAAAAATAATACCTTTACTAAATTCAACATAAAATAGTAACGAAATTTAAATTTCGTTGCTATTTTTGTTACTAATTTTCATTTCAAATTTTTTTCGCTATCAAGTGCCGCCATATTTAGCAACGAAAATTGTTTTTCGTTGCTAATTTCCATTGGTATATTTTGACGCTAAAATCTCCCCCCCTTTTTAGTAACGGAATACAACCATGTTGTATTCCGTTGCTAAATCCCTAAAACTTCAACCAATTTTAGCAACGGAATTGATATTTCGTTGCTATTTTGCTATTTTCTTGTAGTGTAATGTTTGGTTAGTGGTTAACTGACCTTTAATTATATATAAATTATCATATATATATATATATATATGGTGTATAGGTATACTTTTCATATTTTAATTAAAATTATCATTTTACTTTATATAAATATGAACATATTTTATACCTTAACAGTTAAAGATTGTATATATATTTATTGATGCGAAGCAGGTGCGCAAGCGAAAGATGTCCGCTATCCCCAAACCCACATCAAAAGATCAAATATTGTTTGAGCAGTATATAGGCAGGGGTGTTAGCTTCACTTGGCATGACACATTTTAAAGCCGTACGGGCAGAAACCCAAAGCAGATAATTTCGTGCCAAACGCATGCCCCATCAACCTGCGATGCTAAATAGGTAAAAACTTTTTTAAAATTAAATAATTTTATATATTTAAATAATTAAAAAAATATATTTTTAATATTTTAATAGAAACTTTTAATGTGATCTCTTTTTACCTATTTTAGGTTGGATAGCATAGGTATTTGGCAACTTGTTCATTGAGCTTCAATGGGACAATTTGTATTGGTATGGTCATTTATTGTCATTAAGATAATTACATTTCCATGTGATTTGTTATTATTTATTAATATATTATTTGGAAAACATAAAGTTGATTATAATTTTGAACTTGAATAAAATAAAAGGATATATGCAAATTTTTCTAGGACCTTGAAACTAGGAAAGAGCATGATTCATTAATAATTTTCTTAAACCAATTCATTACTATCGGTTAATCGCTATATTGATTTTGATTTTTAACCTGATTTTTATTTTTAACTCAATTTTTCGGATTGATTTATCGGTTAACCACTAAAAAATTTTAATATATAAATTTAATAAATTATACAATTTATAATATTATTTTTAATAGTTAAAAATGCTTTAAAAATGAAAAAATACTAATTAAATATAATATCCATTAAAATAATCAAAATAAAAATAAAAATTCCATAATTAATTATAAAAATTAAAAATATTCAATATAAAACTAACAACAAAATACTAATTATGCACGTAATTTTAATATTTATTTACTAAAAATATATATTTTACAAAATTACATATAATATTTATAAATTACACAAAAAATGAAAAATATAAGTGTAAAATTTAAAATATAATTCATAAAATATATATATATATAACTGTGCTTACCCCTACTCGAAACACACATAATTATCACAAATAATTAGAATTAGTATATAAAATACAAACGGTATAGAATTAGAGAATTAGAATTTCTAGATAATTCTATATTTGGAATCAGAATATAAATAATTTGTCATTTTGTTTAGAATTACAATTAAATTTCTAGCCTGTTCTTGCAAGTGCATGGAAATTTTTTTGGACCGAAATATATTTTATTTTCTATATTGTTAACAAAAAGATATATTTACAAAACTTAAGAATTGCTTTCTCCTACTTGCAGCATCAAAAACTAGATCACGAACATCTAATAAAAGACTGGCAATATACATATATGTGTGCGTTAAATTGTTAATGTCCTGTTTTAACACAATAATTAACGATTTTATAGGTTATTCATCTTCTCTAACTTTATCAATAAACACATTATAATTATATAAAATGAGATTCATTTTAATAAAATTTTGACTATTACTTGAAAGAATAAGGATGATAATTAAATGCCGAAACTCATAAAAAAAGGATAATTAATAATAAAACCAACCGACTCTTTCATGGTGCAGAAGGCAAATTAATATTTTGGGGATGCAAAAGGTAAACGAATTAACAATAAGCTAAATTGGATTTTCAATAATTGTGAAGTAATGATTAGATTAGCAAATAGTATATATGAGAAAGTATGTGACCAAAGGATCCGCCGACGTTTAAAGAACAGCCACAAAGTATAAAGTTACACAAAAGCCTGAGATTAGTCTAATCAACAAATCAAACATTTTTACTACGCAATAATTAAGGTCAAATTCCTGCACTTTAAGAAATAAATATAACTAATTAGTCATAATCCATTATGCTAAAGTTATATTTGCCTTCGCTATTAATCTTCTCCCCTACTTTAATTTGGATGCAAATTTTTTGCTTTGCATAATTTATTTTTAATGGATAAAGCTTTTTTTTTTGCCTCCTAAATGATTCGAAATAAAACTATTTGGTACTTATATATTTTTTCTTTTGAATTATTTAAAATATGATAATATTTTTCTCATTTTACAGGGCAATCAATTACATATATAATGTCATATGTTACTAATAAAATGTCAAGTGTCATTCATTTTATAAGTGAAACGTATCAATTTTAGTAAACTTATGAGTATAAATTATATATTTTGAAAAGTATAAAATTACAATCTCTTAATTTCGTATAGTTTAGTTGAGAAAAAAAAAAAACTAGTATCCCAATTTGTAATACATTGAGATTGTTTTATACACTTTGAGCCTTGTGGAAGGATTAATAAATTAATGAATCCACTCAATTTAAGTAATAAAAAAAGAGGGAAAATGTATACCTACTTCCTCAACTTTTCGAAAGAATGCAATTAAATATCTTGGGTAAATTTTTATTCAATCAAATCGCATAAATTTCGTAAAGTTTAGACTTTAGGAGCCGAAAGGATACTTTTTGCATTTCTTCTACAAACCTAAAATGTTCTCAAATCGTTTTCATATATAGAATGTTAGATTTAGCGTTTATATTTGTTTATTGTTTCTAGGGTACCTTAAACTGAAGCTATATGTTTAAAATTCAAACAAAATCAATTCATTTTTGTAAAGCAAAACATTATATCTCACTCACATATTCACATATAGCCTATATATATATATATATATATATATATATAAGCTATATATGGAAAGGAAAAAGAGAGCGAAAATTCCAAACGTTCCTTACATTAATATCAGCATTTACCACTGAAATTTTAAACTTAAAACCTCTTGGACATTAAAATCAGTATATATCTACTACTAATATATCCCATGAAGAACAAATCCACAAATAATTAATATTATTTAAAGCTACTTATATAATATCAAGGTTTCTATAAATGCTAAATTTTATTAATAAGATGCCTAATTGATATAAAGAGTAATGGAATCATTTATAGAATGCAAAAAAATATATTAAAAAAAGGGACTTTGAAGATAAGCATAATGCATTCTTTTTTTTTCCTGAGCATATATAATGTATGTTGGATAAAGAAAAGAAATTAAGTAATGGGAACTCAAGCAGAATAAGAACATTCTTATGTAACTAAGAAAAATAGGAATATATAATTAATGTTGGAATAAAAAAAGAAAGAGGGTATTAATAATATAGTAATATATAAGTTGTTTTTTGAATGAAATTGGATGTCATAAGGTATAATATAATTGGTGTAAATGAGCAATGAATGAATGAGGAAATCATGATCAGAGAGAGAGAGGTTATTTCATAGTTTTATAGCTAGTGAAATTATTATTTTTTTAATAATTGTACTTTAAAGTTGTTCAAAATTTCTAGCAACAATAGATAGTACGTTCTATGTTTAATAATTATTTACGTTTTCAAATGTAAAATGCAACACGAAAAATTCTGATATCATCGATTTACCATTTTGCCTGAATATATTCAAAATCGAAAGAAGAAAAAGAAAATATATATATATATATATATATATATATATATATATATATTATATATATATATATATATAATTTATCCACTGCAAATTGATCTAATGGCCAGCATTCAATTAAATATATAAAAAGTTTCGAGTTCGATTACGTTGGATAACATTTCAAGTTATTGTTTCTTTTAAATAAGGCCTCAAAAGAATTTTACTCTTATTATGAGTTGATTCAACTCAATTTTATAATGAATGGATCCGTTAAATGGTTAAATGTAAGTTATATTTCCTTAAATTTATCTTTTCTGTGTCATAAGCTAATGTAATAGCCTCACATGTAAATTTATCTTGATTTATGACTGTTCGGTTTGGTTTGGTTCGGTTGGTACAAAATAAGGGTAGGAATCGAAATTTCCATTTCTCCACTCGAAAATATAAAATACCCATTTTTCACTCTCCATGCTAATCAAAGTTGACTTCATTCCCAAATCAAATTTCCTTCTCTTCCTTTTTTTTTTATGTATAATTATATTGAGCAGGGATCAATTAGGAGAATAACCACATAACCAAATTCTCAATCATTGGAACTATAATCTTCTTTCTCTTTTAAAATTTATATGCTAAATAAAATTATGGTTTTTGTTCTAAAAGAATCACACGTATTAATGGTGCGAATTTTATGATTATCTATTCACTTTGGCTAAAAAAGATGAAGTAAGCATCCTATAGATTTAAGGAGTCTGGCCGTTTTTATCATGATAATTATATGTTGTTGTTGTTGTTGTTATTATTATTATAAATGTTTTGTCGATTTCAATTTCAGGGTTTTTGTAATTGTAACCCAAACAACTTTAAAAAATATATATATATATTCTGATTACTTACTGATCCAAATAAAAGTATTGAGGAACCAATTATTTATTTATTAAGAAATACTATTGTGCAAAAATATTGTATAGATCATATATCTGTCAAAAAAATTTAGTTTTTTTTATACTAATTTGAAAAACATTGTAAATATAGGAAATAAAATATTGTTGTACTTCAATAAATGGAGGGACTTAATTTTTTGTTTTTTTTTACGAACAAATGGAGGGACTTAATTTGATTGGTTTAACATAAAGAAAATAGTTTATCTAATGCAAATCCAATTGTGACATAAAAGAAAAAAGAAGAAAAATTTCATTTATATAATGCTAGAACTTAGAGAGTGATGGGCATTTATTGGATGCCAATTAAACCTGTTGAATCATAGTTTCAATCAGTAAAAAAGTGCATTCATTTTTTTTATTTTCTACATTATATACTTATATTTCTTCAATAAGTTTTTCCTACATATCGATGATAAGGATATCTATCTCGCATTAAAGGATATTTAATTGTTTGTCCTTTTCTTTATAATAATCATTTGTCCCATATCAATCATCTATATATATATATATATATATATATATATATAGCTTCTTTTTTTTTATGTATTCGACACTTGTCTAATGTAGCAAAGCCAAGAAATAGAAGTTTTCTTGGGGGCAACACAAAAAAAAAAGAAATTAATTGCATATATCATATATATGTGGTTCTGATCATAGCATTAATTGGTGGTATTAATTAGGCATCCTAGCTTGAAAAATTCGAAAAATCAATCTTTAACCACGATCCGTTAATATTAAAAATTATTATAATCATCTAATATTTAAAGTCTACTAGTCGAATTAATTCAAATTTATATTAAACAGGTACATAAATATTTAAAAATATTTCAATTTTAGAATTTTAGCATGACATCTGTGATAAATGGATAAGCAATCTTCGCCATTCAATTTCTTTATTTGGTGGTAATAAATATAATCAAATTGATTATATACAAATAATTAGGAATTGATTTAGTGAAAAGTAGTAAATTAAAAATAACAAGGCTTCTCCAAATTCGATTTTTATTAATAAAAGTTAAATTTGTATTAAAAACTCAGCAAAATAGTACTAAAGAGAAAGTGAGTATACATTATGAGCAGGAAAATTTTGAATCCAAGTGGATTCTGAAGGTGAAATTAAGAGGAGCATAGTTGGGTAGAAAATGAGCCAATTCATTCACACAACCCTCTTGACAAAATGCCGTGAGAAAGAAGAAATAAAGTAGATTTCTGAACCCATAACAACTAACAGGGAATATGAAGCCGAGGTAACAAATTTCATAACAAAGTCAATCCCAATTTGTCCAAAACTGCAACAAAAAAGGACCATTTTCCAATCTTTTTTTTAAAAAAATGTTTCTAAATTTGTCTTGTAGGTATCATTAGCATGAAACCGGGAATACATGAAAACAAAGTAGTAATGGTGATTGTGGATATTTAGGTGCTAAGCATGAAGATGATGATGCTAATTGTATGTACAATTGCAACAGGCGTGGTTTCACTATCACCACCTTAACCATCAAATCAAATTTCTAATTAGCACCAAAATAATACCCATTGTTGCATGTCAACTTAATTACTTGAATTTTCACATGATTGACTTTTTGATATAATTGGAGATTCTAAGAGTACGTCCAATTGAATTTTGAGGGCACATCATAATTGCGCAAATCAGACGCACATGAATCCAAATCTTTCATTCTTTTTTCACTTCTGTGTGTTTTTACTTTTCTACTTTCTTGCCCTTTCCATCATTGCCATCCCAGATTCGTCTTTCAAGGAATTATTATTCTTACTAAGTGCTTCATTTACTTCTATCTATTTATGGAATATTCACCTGCACTTTTCAAATTTAATATTTCCCATCCCTAATATCCTAATTAATTTTCACCAATTTTATATACATACATATATCAATAATTTCATTACTGTAGATAATTTTCGAAGTACACAGTGATATTGGTCCGATAATCAGGGTTATAAGATCAGAAAAATTCGAGCTTCATCAATCCGATCTCTTGTATAAAAAAAAACTATATATATAATATTAAAAAATAAAATAAAGCTATCGAGTTCTACAAATAAATAAAGACAAAACTAACCTCTCATTACTATATTAGAAACCTCAAAGTTAGTTTTAAAATTAAAGTGTTGAAGTTTAATAGATTATAAAAAAGATTCTTAATCTCAGAAGCAAACATTATATAATTAAGTTATGCGATAATACAAAATTTTAGTACATACACTCAGTGTGTGATTTAAGGATTAAAAGTAATAAAATAAGCTAATTCAGGTAGCTAGTGTCTCAACTACAAATATATTATATTATGCATTAAAAAAAAAAGAGAATAAATTTAATGATAATTATGATAACTGAATCGATTTTTTTTGACAGAAAAACTGAACCGAATTTAATCCTTCGTGATTAGAAAAGATTCAAACAGTTGATATTTTTTTTAAACAATAAAGAAAATATTGTGGAAGACATCAAGTTTCCAATTCATACTCCACAAAGGCCCAAGTTGGTCCGGTCCAACCCACACCCAACCATGCACAAATCATAACTCTCCCATTAATCAATCTCCTAGAATAAACATAATAAAAATTAATTAATATTGTAAGTAAGATAATTAGTATAGGATTTGATGGGACAAGTGATAACTAATCCTTCAAGTTTCTCTGATGCTGCGTAATTTAGTTATTATTATTAGTTATATATAATAAATATAAAAATAAATGCAAATTAATAAGAAGTGTAGATGTCCCACTTAATTATGTTATATGAAGCACTTTACCTCTTCTCTACAACTCGATCGGATATAAATTCTGATATGAACAAAAGGAATATATATATATATATATCACTATCTCCCTCTCCCTCTACCTCTCTCTCTCACATTCAAACAATGAATGTGGATTTAGCCCCGAAGCTTTTGCTCACCCACCATTCAACAACATGAGAGAGAGAGAGAGAGAGAGAGAGAGAGAGAGAGAGAAGAATTCTAATTACGAAATTACTCATTCTTCTTAGTGGATAACACCCTTCTTAATCCACTCCAATTTTTAAGGAATTAGAGATCCATTCTCTGCTTTTCAGATAAACTACATCTCAACCCTAAATCTTTCTCTTCAACTCTTATATGGAGTTCTTGAAAGAAATACAAGGCAAACAAGCACATGATCCAATATTCATAGAGAAAATGAATAAATCTTGTTCAAGATGTGTTTGCGTGGCGGGTCCGGTCATAGTGGGAGCAGGTCCGTCTGGGCTAGCGGTGGCGGCTTGCCTCAAAGAAAGAGGAGTACCAAGTACAGTGATAGAGAGATCCAATTGCATAGCTTCTTTATGGCAGCTAAAGACGTATGATCGTCTTCGTCTTCACTTGCCTAAGCAGTTTTGTCAGCTTCCATTAATGGACTTTCCACCTGAGTTCCCAACTTACCCTACTAAGAAACAGTTCATAGATTACTTAGAAAAATATGCAAGAAATTTTGATATAAGGCCAAGGTTTGACGAAACGGTATCGCATGCGGAGTACGATGAAGTAGTTGGGTTTTGGCGGGTGAGAACAGTAGGGTCAAAGAAGGAGGAGACGGAGTATGTGAGCCGGTGGCTGGTGGTGGCTACCGGAGAGAATGCGGAGGCGGTGGTGCCGGAGATAGAAGGAATGAGAGAGTTTGGTGGGGATATAAGGCATACAAGTATGTATAAAAGTGGGGAAGAATTTAGAGGGAAAAAAGTATTGGTGGTTGGTTGTGGAAATTCAGGAATGGAAGTTTGTTTAGATCTATGCAATCACAGTGCCAAGCCTTCGCTTGTGGTCAGAGATACGGTAACAACTGTTTCCTTTTTTTCATTATAGAGTTCCCATGCCATAAACAAAACCCAGACATTTTTGCTTTTTTCTGAAAATTGAGTTGTGACAACACCAACTTCTTTTAAACAACTCCAACATTTCTTTATGGTTAATAGGTGCATGTTTTACCAAGAGAGATGCTAGGAAGGTCAACATTTGGGCTGTCGATGTGGATGCTAAAGTGGCTGCCGAGGGGGCTGGTGGATGGCTTCCTGCTAATAGTGTCAAGATTCATGCTGGGCGATACATCAAGATTGGGATTGGACCGCCCTCAACTGGGTCCCCTTCAACTCAAGAACTTGTCTGGAAAGACCCCCGTCTTGGATGTGGGTACCCTTGCCAAGATCAAAACTGGAGAAATTAAGGTATTTTTTTTTTTTTACTTTCTTTATTTGATTTGCACTGTCTCATCGTAAACTGAAAAAATAAAATATTCTCATAGACCTCCACTCCACTCTTCTTTTTGAGAAATTAAAATATCAAAATTCTGGTGTAGGTATGTCCAGGAATCAAGAGGCTGAAACGACATACAGTTGAGTTTGTCAATGGGAAATTGGAGAATTTTGATGCAATCATCTTAGCTACAGGTTATAAAAGCAATGTCCCATCTTGGTTAAAGGTATTCTTTTTTATTTCTTTTACTTTTTTTATAAATATTCAATTTTGTTGCGTAATACACGTCATCCAATCATATGAAAATAATTTTTAATTTTAATCAATTCGAACGGTTCTGCTGCACATATCAAATTATCACCTTATTATTATAATCATCATTATTATTATGACGTTGAAGAATTAAAAAAAAAATTGACAGGAAGAAAAGATGTTCTCGGAGAAAGATGGGTTGCCAAGAAAGGCATTTCCAAATGGGTGGAAAGGAGAAAGTGGGTTATTTGCAGTGGGGTTCACTAAACGTGGAATTCTTGGTGCTTCGATTGATGCTAAAAGAATTGCTCAAGATATTGAGCATTGTTGGAAATCTGAAGCTAAACATTCTATGTTTTTCCCTAGATCACTTCTACCTTAATTTTTGTTTTTTTTCTTTTTGATTTAGGATTTATAAATTGCATTTAGGGAGAGAAGAAAAGATTTTCATTGGAGTAGTATAGGAAATTGGAGTTATTTTTTTCTATGACATAAAATCGGTACTAAAGTTAGTGCTCCTCTAGGGGGAAAAAATACAAAAGGAGAAAATTTATATCTTTTCAGAAATTACACCAATTGGAATTGTTTTTCAAATTCTGGATTTCGAATTTAAATTCCAATTGAGTCTTTTGAATTGAAAAAAAAAATAACCAAGGAAATTAATCATAAGGAAGGGAAGGTTTGGTGTGGTTTGGGTATAGGGGACCTCAACTATTTGTACATTCTGTACATTAGCAATTTCTCTAATTAGGTATTTTATTTGCCAATCAAGTGTTAATTATTGTTTCTAAAATTAACCTTTTCTTTAGTCTCTTCACGATGTGAGTTTTGGGATGAGAATTATAATTATTTTTAATTTTTTATGGTGAATTGTAATGAGATGCTAACTTGTATATATTTTTGTGTTTAGATATTTGAATTTATTTTTTATGCACTATATATTTCATTGAAGTGCAAGCAGGACCACCACTTGTGAGCAGAGCTAGAAATGGGAATTAAATATCAGCATAATAAAATGAAAATAAATGTAAACATGTATGAATGCTGCTTCTTCATAATTATTTTGTTATTACAAAACTGACATATGAGTGCGCATCATCATTTTGTCAAATAAATCCACTCACAGTTTAATGCTTCATTATTATTACTGAATCAATATATATATATCATTTAATGTTGAGTATCTATATATCATGATACTACTAAATATTGTGATATACTTTATCTAGATTAGGTTTAATAATACTACTACTTGTTTTTTATAAAATAATAATTATATTTCTTTTTATATGAATATGGAGTTTGACATTTGTAATTTTTACTTGGAAAAGATCTCCAACAGGAAAAAGAAAAACTGAATGACCTATGCCAGAGTTGAGAACAATGCAAACCAAAAAACTGTTCTGGAAAGTTTTCCTTTCAACGTTTCAGCTAGCTATAAAGGCAACTCTCATGCCAAAAATAATACTTTGATTTTCTTAAATATTATTTTAAATTAAAGTAAGAGTGTCAAGATTGTTCTGTTAAACTTTTTTAATACAGAAAGGTAATTAATTGTGCTCTATCTTGGTAATTAAATCGGAAATTTAGCAACCAGAATGCATGAAAATATATAAAAGAAAAGGGGATGAGAATTGAGAAGAGTTCTTTCTCTCGTAACAAATTCGAATTTTGAATATAAATTTTTTTTAGGATTTATTCAATATTAATCTGAATTAATCAGGATAGACACTTAGATACTTTTTTTTAAGAAAAATAAAAAAAAGGAAAAGAAAAAGGATAATACGGTTAAACTTGAAACAGGGAAGCAAGTGTTATATTCTTGGAATCTTCTTAACCAAAACATGTTGTTGTTCTCTTCACAGCCTTGTAAAATCAACCAAAGCAGAGACCCACCAGCAGTCACTTTGTTTTAGCAACCTGAAAACTTTATTAGTGTTGGCCAAAATTTCCTATCAACAAAATAAAGCAAAACTACATCAAAAAGGAAATTATAATTTCCTACTATTAATTTAATATAAACACATGCCAACTTTTAATTACAGACTGATATTTTTAATACAAAAACTAATTAAGAGAATATCAAGAGACCTTTTAGTAAGTAAAGTTTCGACTTCTCTGTCAAAAAAGAATCCAAATGCAAATCTAATCACTAACGCTCATTAATCCTAATGACTAAATTACTATTAAATCGGTTAGTTATTAGCTAAAACCTCGGTGAATTAATTTTTAAAGATATGAAATATTAACCTTTTTTGCTAATCAGGATAATTAATTTATTCTAATCAAAAGTCTTCTTCAAATCCCATTTAAGATTTTGAATATATAACGACTTTGACTAGATTGTCTCTTCTGTTTGGGGAAAAAAAAACACATGGTTGTCTCTTCAAAAATCCTTTCGAAATAAGCAAGCACGACAAGTTCTACTTGGATTGCGTGTGATCAAATCTAGTATATATAACAGCATCATACTTCACGCTCCAACTCATGGGATGGTGATTTAGTAGTAATATAGGTTAAGATAGAAATGAGAGATATTATATCAACTCCCGACACCTTTCATGAGGAGGGATAAGAAACCTTAACCTGTAACGACGTTTCGAATTCGAATTTAGTTGATCCAGTGAAATTTGAATACCGAATGGTTAATCCAAATAAAAAATACTCCACGATACAATAAATATGTATACATTTAGGATGATTGAATTTGTAATATATAATTATCTACTATTTTATTTACAAAATAATAATTTTTGAAAATTTAAATGACTAGCTAGATTCCATGTGCAAAAGTAAGTTTGTAAACTCGTTTAAGGCTTCCTGACAAAGAAAATTTGTCAAAAAAAAATGCCAACTAAAATCAAGGTAGATTTGCAATTGAGATCAAATTAATGTTGTTGCAGTCCTAGTAATTAAGTTCAATATCCATAGTCAATAATTCATATCTTCAGCCGATTCTATTTGCGAAATTAATGTCTAATCTTATCTCAAAATTCCAAATTAAAGGGTAATGGTCAAATACTTAAAACGTGATAAATGGGAATTTTATCACATTCGGTTCTTTGAAAAATGTGATTTTGTTTCAAATTTTTTAACTAATTAGTCTCTTCCAGTTGGAGTAATATTTATGTATAAATTTATTGAAGAATTCAATAATAGAATATCAAATTAAATAAAAAAATGTCGCGTAAATGGTTACAATAAATTAGTGGCTTAATTAAAACCTCATAAAACTAGTTTAAGCATCACTTATTAATCATATATAGCAATTTATTATTCACTTATTAATTTATAAAATCTCACAAAATTAGTTTAGATAAAAAAAAAATCCATTAATTAAATGGTTTCGGTGCATGCATGTATGTATCGTGTTCAGGTATGGTGTGTGAGAAAGTCGAGATGAACAATAGTAATTAGTTTGATTAATTCCATGTGTTGGATTTTAATAGCCAAGTCCAATCTTATGACATTTGTTATTCTTTTTATTATTTTATTGATGATTCATTGTATGTTCAATGGTTAAGTACATTTTTCTTTTTACTGTCACAGCAATATTTGACTAACTGCAACTATATATGTTTTTCGTACAAAAAACATAAATATGACATCTTTTTTATTTCACTATGAAAATGATAAATTCTACTTAAACATAAGATTTACAGCTACTAGCAATTTCGAGTGCCAATTTCACCCATAATTACTGAATCTATAATTTATTATTTAAAAATAATTAATTTTTTTTCGTAATTTAAAAATTAATAAACTTATCATATTATTACATAAAAATTATATTTACTGATTTTCAATAAGAATCCTTATCGGATTGATGACATGACATGCCACATCATATGCCTAGACACACGTAATATATCTTATGTTTAGGTCAATTTCAGCCACTGTTACTGGATTTACGATTTATCATCCAAAAATAACTGATTTATTTTTTGTGACTTAAATGTCACTGAACTTATCAATTTTTTGTAAAAAAATCATCTTGACTGAATACTCGTGGTGATGAATTTATTGTTACATCATAAACTAATGTATCATATTTGACACGTCAGCAGCCAAATCACTTTTATCAGCTAATATATCATATTTGACACATCAACAATTCATGTGTGTCCATAGCTGATGATGTCCATAGCTAATGTGTCATAACTAATAATGTGACAATAAATTTAACTTCATATGTATCCGGTCAAAATGATTTTTCTGCAAAAATATGATAAGTTCGGTGACATTTAAATTACGAAAAATAAATCAGTTACTTTTGGATGATAATTCATAAGTTCAATGACCGTAGGTGAAATTGAATCAAACGTAAAATGTGTCACGTGTCCTGTATATGATGTGGTATGATATGTTATCAATCTAGTAAGGATCCTTGTCGAAAACCGGTGAACATGATTTTTATGCAAAAATGTGATAAGTTCAGTGATTTTTAAGTTGCGAAAAAAAAGTCAGTTATTTTTTAATGATAAATTATAAATTCAGTGATCGTAGATAAAATTGACCCCAATTCTGATAACCTCAAAGAGAATAACATCGGTAAATTTACGTGAAAGAAAGTTCTAACATTTAAATTAGTATTCGTAAAGAGAAAAATAAAAATGGTTACTGAAATATATATAAGAGTTTAGAGAGTTTATTTAATACTACTTTTTCTGTCCAAAATAGATAGAAACGCTTCCCTTTTCCATTTGTCCCAATCGCTAATTTTTTTATACTATAATTAACTTTTCAATTCTCCAATTTCGCATTATTTAATATTCAGGGTTATCAACAAATATTAAATATTATCTCATACTTCTCACCTAAACATTTAATAAATATAGGGATATATTAATAAAAACACAAATAAATTATATGCATTTTCTTAATTCTCATGAAATATAAAGTATGCCTATTTATATGGTATGGAAAGAGTATAATTGAAAGTGTTATACGGTATATTGATTGTATTGTATTTAATGAGTTAGGTAATTAACTTTATGTGATGGTTGATAATTAATAGAGTAATGCCCCAACAGTTACAATGATCTCTTACCATTATATTTGTTTTATGGTAAATTATGGTTTTATATGATATGATATAGTAACTATTCGATCCTGTTTGGTCTAGATGAGAGAATTTGTTTAGTCTAGATGTTTAACATTATATTTTCAACATTAACATTATATACCTAATGCAATTGAATAGAATTTGACGAGAGAAATCGTGATAAAATTGAGAGTTAGAACAAATTTTCAGTCGATGGATTTGACGGCATTTAGAGAAAAAGTTATATATATATATATATATATATATATATATATATATAGTTTTTTTAATCTCATCATAACATATATAAGATTTAACCAAAGTTTTATGTAAACTACCTCCGTACACGATTAAATATCCACTTTAACAAAATAATTTACTTACGATTAAATTTCAATTACAAAAAGATAAAAATAAGATTTATTTAAATACTAAGTAATAAATAATAATTAATAGAGTAAACATTAATTTACCTTTTTTAGGACAACTTAGTAAAATATTACTCCATCCTTTTTTTATCTGTCATTTTTATTATTTTCACTAGGATTAAGAAATAATAAATAAATTTAAATTTAATATTAGATTACATAATTAAGATTAAATTATCAAATTTGATTGGTTTTGATTTTATTAAAAATAAATAAATTAAAAAAATAAATTAAATTATATTAAAAATTTAAAAGTGATAAATAAATAAAATTTAAATTTTATTTAAAAATAACAGATAAAAAAAATAAAATGAATACTTATTTGTAAACAAATATAACAATAAAAGTTAGACGGTAAAAGAACGGCATTAAATGTTGTAAACTATTAGTAATATATTTAACTGCACATGCAACGGTCAGTATTTGCATGGAAGGTGTTAGTTAGGGTTTTTAAGAATGTTGGTGGTAGGGTTTATTCCGACCGCAGAAGGCTTCATCCATATATAAGGATGCATTTACATATATATAATAAAATACCGAATATTTGGAATATTATAATAAAGACGTTTCAACCCTGCAATCATAAGAGAGAGAATTTTTTTTTTAAAATAACATATAGAAAAAAATTTATTATTATTATAATTATTTGTTCTGGTGCTGCTCTAAAAAAAGGCAAGCACGAGAGGTTGCATGGCCCATGAGATCCAACTGCCCAGCTGCATTGGGCCCCTTTTTAGCCTTTGTTATCATCAACTGTCCTTTCTTCTTCCCTTTCGCCCTTTTGCATTACTTTCTTTTCTTTTGCAATTTATATAATTTTGAAAAAGCTCATCACCAGACAGCTCTCTATATGGTAATAAAATGCTTTTCTTTTCTTTCCTATTTTTCCTCTCCTTTCCTATTATTACTGCTCTGATTTTCTTTTTTCTTTTTTAAATAATGTTGTTTATTTAAGGGGTTTTTACAAAAATATACAGAAAAAAAATAAAAATAACAGAAAATACAATCTCCTTTAATTCTTTCATTAATACAACTTTTTAAATTTTCAATATCAATTATACAACTTATATTTTTAAAAAATACAACTTTTTACTTCTCTTTTAATTTTTTTCATTTTCATTTTCTCACTCTAGCTCCCTCTTCATCTTTCACCATCAATGCTCACTGGCTCTCTCGCTCTTTACTGTCCATTGTCCTCAGCCTCCAATCGCTGCAATGGTGAGTCGTTGGCCCTTCATTCGCTGCCCTAACGAGTCTCCATCTCCCCCGTCTTTAGTCTTTTTCTAGTAATTTAATCTTCATTTCTCAGACTTTTTGTAGTTATTATCTTGCAAGATTTGGTTTCTATTTTCCAAAATAAACTAATGAAATTCTTTCTTGTTTTCCAGATTGGTTGTTTGCTCACTCTTGCTGTGTCGATTTGCTATTAAGTCAAAGCTATCAATTTTGATTAACTTGTGAGTTAACCATTTGCTTCCTTCTTTTTTATGTTCTTGCGACTAGCAGGAGGGGTTAGGTTCTACCATTTTATGTTCCTTTTTTTTTCCTTTGATTTTTAATTTTTATTCTAGTTCTAGATTTCTAGTTTTTACGTGGTTTATAGGGTCAATGGATCATTTTGTGGGATGAGAAATCAAGTGAAAATGACATGGGTTTTATTGTGTCAGATGTTACATTTTACGTGTTTGTGAAAAGTATTGTTCCATTTGTTTCTCTTGATCAAAGTTTCTTTTAATTTTCTTTAGACACAAGATTCAACGGAGCAAACATAGAAAACTGAAAATGATCTAAAAAAGATACAGCACCGACAGATTTCACTTGGGATTCGATTCTGAAGAATTTAGCAATTTGCGAGCATAAGCGTATTATATAACCCGGGAAGCGCCGAGTATTATAAATTACTGAATTAAATTTGTTGAAACAGGATGTGAAAATCCGAACTCGAGGACCTTCCGATCAACGCAAGCAAGTTGAATAAAGAAGTAATACTGGCAATATCAACTTAATAAAATATTTTATTTTTTCTCTGTGTTAGCTATTGGTGATGATTGTTGTGCAATTAATGATTATTTATTTCTTTTGGGTTAAAAGAACTTGATTTGGTTTAAGGAATTTCATGGAATTAATTTAAAGTTTTCGAGGATTTACACTTTTAATATCTAGGAGAATATGGCTTTGGACATAAAGAACTGGAGACAGAAAATCCATATAGCCGACCCGTCTATTATGTGATTAAAGCTCATTTGTTGTTGTTAACTACCTGTAAGACCACGTGTGAGATACACAGCCTCCTGTTTAGTGCTGGTTTTAACTTATACTAAACTCTATATACACAGAAATATTTTAAATTTCAATTGGATGGCAACAAGCCAGAAGTAGAGTTTCTAATATTGCGCTTATTTTCTAATGGGAAGCAGAGATGAGTTTGCATGCCAATGATGGTATGAATCATAGGTTAAAAAGAGCAGGAACACGAAGGTAAAAGATAGTATATATTCAGAAATATGTAAATAACATTGCAGTAATAAAACTAGCTCTCTGAAAAAAAAAAGCAAAGTCACATAACTGCTCTTATTTTTATTTTATAGTAACTATTTTATCTCAATATTGGTGGTATGTTGTATGAACATACTATGTATTAGTTGTACACACAGTGTGTATATCTAGTACACAATGTGTACTAGTTGTACACACATATGCTGTACACAGTGTGTACATCTAGTACACACAGTGTGTACATGTTGTACACAAATATCTACATCTAGTATGCATTGTGCATCGTACACACTGTGTGTATATGCTGTACACAGTGTGTACATTTAGTACACACAGTGTGTACATCTAGTACATATAGTGTGTACATGCTATACACAGTGTGTACATGCTGTACACAGTGTGTACATCTAGTACACATAGTGTGTACATACTGTACACAATGTCTACATCTAGTACGCATCGTACACACCGTGTGTACATCTAGTACACACAGTGTGTACATCTAGTATACATAGTATGTACATGCTATACACAGTGTGTACATCTAGTACACATAATGTGTACATGCTGTACACAATGTCTACATCTAGTACATACCATACACATCGTGTGTACATATTGAGCACAGTGTGTATATCTAGTAATAAATGAGTAAATTATAAAAGGTAAATATTTTATTGAGACATATTCTTTTTTTATAGCAAAAAGCAAGAAAATAAATCAAATTTGACGAAAGTATTTTCGAAAATAAAAGTAAATTTACATTAAAGAGGTATTATTTCTTTTTTCTTTTTTTATATCATAACTACACGATATTAAGATTTAATTTTCACAATTGTACATGTAATTACATAATTTTCATTTATTTTTTTATTGTAATTAGTGATTGTAAGTTAACAAATTAAATTAATTAAAACAACATGTTTATCACTAATATGTTATTAAAAAAATATAGTTGCATCTTATCATGTTCAGATCCAGTTGCCAATCATGGCAACGAAAAAGAACACAAATTATGGAATATGGAGATTTATTAATATTACTATTATATATAAATACAAATAAAATTAATGTGAAAAATTGAGCCTAAAATGCGAAGACACCGTTGTAAAAGATTAAAGGGTTACAAATAGGTGTCAAAGCATGGATAATTGATCCAATAGGTTTGACTCTTAGTGCAGGATAGTTTTGTTCTAAGATTGAACACGCAATTTTGGGAGGCTTACATTCACGCTCCTTTCTCCACGTCACACGTTTGCCTTCCCTCTTGTCAATCTTTCTTCGGCATCCAGAATTTATGCAATTATTGACTACTGAACTTTTTGTTGAATATTCAACTTTTCTTCAATCGCTCTCTTTCTCATCTGGCTCTATAATCCTTGCTGGGATTCATTCCGATTTTGCGATTGATCTAGTTTATTTGCTTAATTCCTCATCTGGGTTCGGTTTCCTGGTTAGAATTTTTTCTTTTAATCTCTTTCTCTCTCTTTCTCTGCCTTTTTATTTTTTTGTCGTTATATTCATGATTTTCATCCTTGTGTGGTTGACCTTCCATTTTCGCTTCAAATTTTTGGTTTAGTGTTGAGATTTTGCTTGGATACTTCAATCGGTGTTTATTTTGGGCGATTGCTCAATCGTTAATTTCAAGTTTGAATCTAGATGGTTTCCGTTTGAAATTCGCTTTTGCTTGTTACCTAGCTATTTGCCATGCTATTTCAATCTGTGAAACGTCAATTGAAGTTTTAGATTGCTGGAAGTGTAAACTCGCCGGATAATGAACAAACTCTCCGAAATCGTCAGCAACGGAAAGAAATTCCGATCGGCATAATAAAAACAAAAACACAACTCGTCAATGAAATTCCGATCAGCTGAGGCGTAAACAAAACACGGCATATAGGGGATAATAGAGTTTTTATATTGTGAAAAAAAAAGTTGTATTTATGAAACAAATAATTTAAAAAGTGAGTTTTATGAAAACTAAGTGGAGGGGGTTGTATTTTCCGAAACAATGTCAAAAATGTTGGCAACTGGGGTAATTTCCTCTTTATTTAAAGCAGTAAAAACCCATAAACAAACTTCTTTAAGAAAGGTGAGGGATTTTAAATTGTTTTGCAAATTCAATTCATCATTCATAAAAATTTAACTCTCCATATTTTTCTAAAAATGTGACAAAATAAAGAAAGGAACAAATGTTATCAAGTAACTATTAGAGTCTGTTTGGGTGGTGTTTTACCATTGTTCATTATTATATGATGTCCAATTGTATAAGATAATACTGTATGATTTTATCCAAAATCATATTTGGAAATATATTTTTTTTAATTTTATAACTTGATATTTTACACTAAAATGACACAAATATTCTCAATTAGTATAAGATAACATTTTTAAGGGATATGTTAGGATTTATAAAAAAATATGTTAAGAATTATAAATACCGATAAAAGTTATAATTGGAAAGTGAAAGTCTTATACGATGGAAAATCGTTAAACTAATGATCCGAAAATGTCATTTTTCATGATTTTATAACTATAAAATAAAATCATGCTACACAATGCAATTATTTGAACCATCTAAACAAACATTTTTTTTGTATGTATAGAATAATGAAAATTTACCATCCAAATACACTCTTAGTATAAAATAAATATCATATATACTAAAAACACGAGTTGGGTTGAGTACATTCATGATTATGAAACTTTGACCCTAATAATGCTATTCGATTTATAATCCGAATATACTCAATTATAATTTAATTGCAATAAATGTAAAAATGATTTGAAATTGACCACCAGATTATCAAAATCTGACGCATCATAATTTCATTTTTATTAGCATACTAAATTTATATCCAAAAAGATAATATAATGTGGGATATTTCGATCATTTGACCGTTAATTTAGAGATATTTGTGTCATTATATTGAAATTAAATAATGATGAGTTATATTCTTGTTGCAAACCAATTAAATTTAAAAACCCGATAGAGTGCCTATCTTGTGTAGATAAGATTTTTGCTATCATGTAATCAAACGAATTTCCATGCTTATCTTTTCAATTATTTGAACAAATCTAAAGCCTTATATGTGTGAGAGTTAGACTAGTGGCATAGGAAGTGAGAAACTGCAAGAAAAGTTGAATTTGATTGATATTTAATGCACATACTCTTGTTATTATTATTTTCTCTTTTTCTTGGTATATATGTCTGTGCAAGTCACATTAACTTTGACATTTATTTTTCAAACACCCATAATTTGAATTTTCAAGAATATCATAAAGAAAATAATAAATTAAAAAGTGTTTTTCAGTTTTTTTTTTGTTGAAATATAAGCCAAATATCCCCGTCCAATTTATATAAAAAAAAAGGTAAAAATTGAACTCAAAATCCATTTTAAACTTTTACATCAGACTGACTCGTTAAGTAACTCATAATCAAGGTCATGTAATTTGGGAATAAAAAAGAAATTAATGAAATAAGCAAATGCAAAATTCACAAGTAACCCTAATCTTAAAAAGGGTGGTCCCTAATTATTAAAGGTCCGTATATGATATGGAAGCAAATGATAGAGTTAAGTACAGATATGGTGCACATGGCCATTTATTTGGACCAAAATTTAAAAACCCTTTTATTGTTAGTGGTCCAAAAAAATTTAACAAGAGCAAAACATTAATTATGCATAACGGTTTGATAAGTACACCTTAATTTTCCCTCTCCAATCTGGACCATTTACAGGCTTTAAAATTGACTGCCAAAGGTCAATGTCAGATCGGATGGCCAGGAGTTATTATTGGACAGTGCTGCTTAGATTATTGGTTTTGATCAAATGATGATTATCCCCCTAAGAATCTCTGTCAACAATTATATTAATTGCACATTCTTTATATATATTAGACTAGTGCAATTTAGAAGAAATATTGATTAGTGCTAAATTCAGGCATTGGTCCACCATTCATCCAAAATTGTCCATTAATTGATTGTTACCGTAATCATTAATCGGGGGTACTTATGGACTGCTAGCCAATTTATTAAATTGAGTATAGTTATAATTATATTTGGCTCAAGAAAACTTTTTAAATTGACTAAGTTTTAACCATCAAAATTTGGTTGTTGTGCTTTAATTTATTGAATTCAACTCTCTAAATTTAATGCAGGAATTACATAAATAAAAGTTTAATTATATTTCTTAATTATCAACAATAACAAGAATATAAGATGCTTAATCAAATTATATGTTTATGCAAAATAAAGATGGATCAAAAATCTAATATTTTTACCAAAAAAGGAAGAATTAACGTCTTTTCGAGAAAAAAAAATGAATTAACTTACCTATTTCAACGCTTTTAATAAACTTAAAATTATGCCAAAATGTTAAATTAGTCCAGTGCATGTAATTAGCTGGATAATAGAAAATCCATTATTTTCAGGGTATAAAATCGAAAACGAAATTGAAAATAAGAAAATATAAAAAATTAAAATCTAAATTTAAATCAATGGTTTAATTAAATTTAAATTTTAGATAATTTTTAAATTCATTTCTTATTTGATTTTTCAAATTTTTGAGCTAACTAACATCATCCTATCGTATGGCATCTCATAAGTAGAAATGTCAAATGGATGATTTAGACAGATTTGGGTTTGATAGTAAATGGATTGGTTATAAATGGGCAAAAAAAATATATATCATAAATGAACGGATCATAAATAAATTATATGAATTTGAACCGATTAATGAGTTTAATGCATGTTGATCCAGATGGATCACATGCATGATCCAAATGGATCGCAACCTAATTAATTATTCTTTTAATGAAAATAATTTTTATATATTAATAAATTAATTGATCTGATGATAATGATATTTAATTTAATATTATATATAGCCAAATTAAAAAAATAATATAACTAATAAGTCAATATATACAGAAAAATATCTTTTTAATTAACAAATCCAGATATTTAATTTAATATTTTTTCATGCTATTTTGAGATTTTTTCTCTTCAAATTCAAATAAACAACTACAAGTAGGATTTAGATTAACATATTATATTTTATTTTTTTTATTAGAAATGGACATAGAATTCAACTACTATTATTAGAATAAAAAATTAAATTCGAGATTTTTAATACTTTTTAATTGAGTGTTAGCATTATATAATATAGTTTAGATGGTCTAAAAGATGAGATTTAATTAATCTATCATTTTGAATATTAAAAAGTAATTAATTTATTGAAAAAAAAAACAAAAATGGGCACAGAATGGCAATAATTGGGTTGGAAATATGTACAAAAGAAATAAGATGATGACTAAAATTCAGATTTCAGATCAAATGGTGAAGAAATTCTATGATCCCAAACAAAATGTCCAGAGACGCATAACGTGAGCAAAGAATGAAGAGAAATAGTCCAAAATATTATTATTTTGGTACGAATTAATTAGCCACGTAGCAGTGAAACAGGCAAACCTTAGACAGTGTTTCGTTTCCCATGCCACCAGCATGGATTAAAGTGTCTTAAATCAGAAAATACTATTTTTCGTTTTTTTTTATTTATTATTTTTTATTAAAATTTAAATTTTATTTATTTATTACTTTTAAATTTTTAATATAATTTAATTAATTTTTTTAATTTATTTTTTTTTAATGAAATTAGAACCAATTAATTTGATAATTTAATTTTAATCACGTAATTTAATATTAAATTTAAGTTTATTTATTATTTTTTAATTTAATAAAAATAATAAAAATAATTGATAAAAAAAATGAAGAGAGTATCAAAAAAGATTATTAAAGAGAGAAACTGCCAAACGACCTTGACTGGAGATGTTTGGGTTTAGGCCCCTTGGGCACAAGAAGCAGACTCAAACGGTGCATAATTTTAGTCAATTGTTTTTGTATTGATTAAATTGGATTTAAATTATTTTTTGGATGAATTTGAATGAAATTTTAAGTTTGAGCCAAATTTACCATAAGAATATATTACTTTTGTAATTAGTAATTAGAAAACCAGAAGTTTGAGCTCAAAATTTTAAATTGTGGTCCTAAAATACTCTTCGGTATAGACTTCATTTATCTATATTACTCTAACATACACCATAAAAGTATATTAAAATAATGTATTTTAAGAATAACATGGAAAAAGATTACATGCTGTGTGCGATATATTTTTACATGTTTTTCTTTTCTATTTTCATATAATTTGGGGCGGTGCTTCAATACTTATTTGAACAATGCATTTATTTTCTTGGAATGCAAAGAGCCTAATATTAAATGTATAAATTTTATAATAATACGAGGAAATTTGCTTTTAATTGAAATAAAAACTTACGAATTAAATAAAACATTCAAAGGATATATATATATATATATATATATATATATATATATATATATATATATATATATATATATGTGTGTGTGTGTGTGTGTGTGTGTGTGTGTGTGTGAAAGGGGCAAGACAAGTAAGGCGTGCATATTTATGTGAATGACCTACTCATCATCACAGGGTTATGTTACGGTGCAAGGGCACATGTGGAGTTTGCACATTTGTCACATCCGATCGAACGTTGTAAATGCGTGGGCCTCACATGCATCCTCACACCCGATTTCCACTCCTTATCATAAGTTCCATTAAATAACACCATGTTTATATGTAAAATAATTGTCAAGCTCATCAATCTCCCTCTCTAAAACTGGGACCGCCATTGATCATACCATGCCAATGACTTTTCTTCTTCATTTTTCGTTTCATATATTATAACTTCTCCATTCACATGCTATTGATGGGGTTTATGCACTTTCCATAACATATACATAACAAGAAAGCAAAAGGGGTTTTCCCTTCTCCATCCCTTTCACTATATAACTTGTTCCTTGTTCTTACTTTAAATGGCCAACTAATAAGTGAGAAATGAGACCTTAATTTTCCTCTTCTTCTCTCTCTTTCCTTGATTTTTCCATTCTTTCTTTTGTCAGATAGCTATTGATCGTATATAAAAGGAAAACATTCAAGAAATTGAACCCACTTAATTATGCACTTTTGCCCTTTTTCTATGTATTCCTTTTAGAATCTTCGTAAGTAACCATTTAGTTCTTTTTATAGATAGATTTTGAAATAATGCTTTACACCTTGACGAGAATAAGATGAAAACGATCACTGAAATGTGCAAGTTAAAGCTTTATCTATACATCGTGAAACATGCATTGCATATAATTGGGCTTTCTTCATTCCATGTGAAGTGGGAAAAGTCAACATTCTTTTGAGTAAGACACCCATGCTCTTCTACTCTTCTGCCATTTTCTCCTCCGTCATCTCTTGACTGTTTATTGGCAGGTCAATTTTCTCGTAAATGGGTACTCAAATTTTCCACTAAATTGCATGCAGACAAGTAAGACAAGCGTGAGTATGATGCTCAAGATAAGATGCCACTGAGCATACATAGAGTTGGTGAGCTTCTACTAAGCAACAAACACTTGGGCCTCATGTTAAGCATCTTTCAAAGCTCCATAATTCCATCTTTTCTTTTTATTTTTCTTTTTCTTTTTTCTTTTTTATCTTTAAATTTGGCTCGTTCATATTTCCTTAAAGAAGTAGCATAAAATGTCAATTTTTTTTATATTGAAAAGCATTCTATATATCTAAAATTTTTTAATATATTTAAATCAATATTATCCCTGAAATGTTTACTTAATACAGTATCATCTTTTAAAAAAAAGCATAGAAGGATTTTTTTCCTTTGAATTTGACTCGTGCTTGGTTTTCTTAAAGAAATTAAAAACCCATAATGGCATAGTTTAATTTTCTTCCTTTTAAATCTTACTCGTCAAGTATTCTTTTATTAGAAAGAACAAAATTCTAACAGATTGTTAAGTATTCCTTTATTAAAAGAGAAAAATATATATATTATTATCGCTGAGATGTCTTTTTAAAGATATACAGCGATATCTCCTAAAAAATCCATGTAGAAATTTCATTTCTCCCAAATTTTCTTAAAAAAATGAAAAATCCATAATAGTATAACTTAACTTTCTCCCCTTTAAATTTTGCTCCTCAATTATTCTTTTATTATAAAGAACAAAATCCCAACATATTGTTGATTATTTATCTCTTATTAAAAGATTAAGAAAAAAAAAAAAGATTCTCTTATTTTTAGAGAGAAGAAAAGAAAAACATAAAAAAAAGGAGGTTGCGGTGAGCGTGGATCGAACACGCGACCTTCAGATCTTCAGTCTGACGCTCTCCCAACTGAGCTATCCCCGCATTGCAAGAACCTTCCCTTCGTTAATCAATGAAAAATTAAATTACTTATGGATGAGTTTTTTTAAAAAAATTATTCATTGAAAATACCATGAAAATATTGGATTTCTCTACCATTATTGAAATATATTTATAAAATTTTTCCAGAAAAAAATAGTGAATAATTAATTTTAAAATTTTAATTAAGATATAGAAAATATTATATTTGCTACTTAGGATTTAAAAATTTGATATCTGGACTTGTAATATATTTTTGGAACAAGCGCCTTTTTTATTTCTTTTTTTTTTTTTGAAATTGACTAATTTTACCCCTAAAAATTTTATGGTTATTTTTATCGTCGAGCTATTTGAATTAGGGCAATTTTATTCTTATTTTGTACTACAATTAATTATATAATTTCACATGCCATATATTTTAAAATAAAATATGTCATTTTAATAAATTTAAGAGCAAACATTACCTATTTTAAAAGGATATAATAGCTAAATATCCCTATTTCAAATAATTTATTGATTAAAATTTACAAAAATCAAGTTTAGGAGAAAAATCGCCTCATTATGAATAGTTAGTTGTGGGAAAACGTGGTTATCTGTATATCCTTTTATAATTTTGAAGGTTTGCAATTTCATTTATTTTATTATTATGGATGGGCCAGGTCAGAACGGACTCCCAATTTTATATTATATTATATTTTGGGCTCCATCTTGGACAAGGGAAGAAATACTTATTTTCATGTCGGACCCAATTTGGGCTTTATCCTATAGAACTTTGAGTTGCCCAGGTATTGTTTGCCCAACTCGGCAAAAATATTATTGTAAATAAATTGCTTTAAATTTCCATTGCAAAAATACACTTCACCCAAAAACAACACTTTTTAATTAAAAATAATAAAAACTTTTATTTAATGGAGAGAACAAATTTGCATAATAAAAATATAATTTGCATTTAATTTTAACTAATACAAACACACCAAATCTTTAAAGATTAAAATAAAATATGAATAAATACAAAAATTAAGTCAGAAATAAAGGATAAAATTAAATAATAAAAATTTAATCTACATTCAATTTATCTAATACAGATGAACCACATCTTCAAAAATAAAAATAAAATATGAACAAACATAGAATTTAAATTAGAGATTCAATTTTTTAAAAGAAGAACCCGATAAAAAAATTAAAAAAAAATTAAATTAACACGAAATTAAAAATATCAAAAAATTCAAATTCATAATAATCTGAAAATCATTATAGAAATATTTTTTAAAAATGAAAAAAAAAATCACGTAAAATTGAAAATACAAAAATTAAAATTAAGAGAACAGAAAAGTCACCGGACCATTACCGGCCCAAACTCTAACCCCCAAGCACAGTCCACTTTGAAAACCCTAACATCCCACCACTATATATAAATAGTTTAACATCAAATGCGGCTGGATTTTTCTTTGCTTACCCCCCAAATCGCCAGGCAGTAGCTGCAGCTAAGGAAGAAATGGTACGCTCTGTCATTCAAATCCTACATATTGTATATTTAAATGCAGAAAGGCTAGCTTTTGATCGATAATTAGATGCGTGTTGCGTTTGTTAGGGGAAAGGTACTGGAAGTTTTGGTAAGAGAAGGAATAAGACGCACACTCTTTGCGTGCGATGCGGTCGCCGGAGCTTCCACCTCCAGAAGAGTCGTTGCGGTGCTTGTGCATATCCTGCCGCCCGCGTCAGAAAATGTAAGTGCTATTGCCGTTTACTTAGCAGCAAAATGTTTTTCTCTTTTGGCTGCTTGATTTGGTTTAGTAGTTAATGTGATTAGAAACTCGAGCTTATACTGTGAGACAATTGTTTCTGTCTCAATAGATCGTGGTTTGTCTGTTTAGTAGATGTTGATTGAAAACTTTATGTGCTCCTTTTCTTCACTTTGTTTCTTAACTGGAATTGCGCTGAAATTATGGATCATGAACCGAAGTCCTTATTTTTCAGCAGTTTGGTTAATGAATTGTTCAATTACTTTTGCTGGTTTCTGAGACAAATTAGTAAAAAGGGGCGGTTTGATAATGAACTCCTTGGTCGTTCTGTCCTATTAGAAACTAAAAAGATCCATTAAAATATTCTGGAATTCGCCTTCTCATAGATTCTGTTTCGAACTTTACATGTATAATTTAATTTTCTAGTGTTATAAATTGTTTATCTGAACTGTTAGCATTTGAAAATGATTTGAAGTTTTTGAATACTCCTACTCGGAACTTTAATGTGAGTTCTAAGTATTTGTTAACAGCATCCAAACATGCATGGTGAATTCTATTCCAAATTAAATGATTATTATAACTATCTGGTTCTCAGTGCGATGTAATTTCTTTTTTTCTTTTGTGAGGCTGCGCATATGTGCACTGCTAAATCATGATGTAACTTGTTTCATAATTTTTGCTTTTCTTTCTTGTTTCTGTGGTTTTTTAGATAACTGGAGTGTGAAGGCAATCCGCAGAAAGACTACTGGAAGTGGCAGGATGAGGTACCTTCGCCATGTTCCACGCAGGTTCAAGACTAACTTCCGTGAAGGTGAAATATAAATTGTCATCTTAATTTACAGTAGTTGATCTAAATGCCTTGTATTTTTTTGATTGAATCTCTTATTATTCTTCTGATTAACTAGGTACTCAAGCAACTCCGAGGAACAAGGGAGCTGCTGCAGCCACCTCATAAGGATTAGAAGTGCTATGAAAGTCTGCTTTGATTTCAAATTTGTCAATTTGCGAACCAGAATTTTTGGTTTAATGTTTAATGGTTGTCAGTTATCATATCTTAATCATTGGAGAGTTACAAATGTTTTCTGTCGCGTTATGGTTTTTGATCTGGTATTACCTTCTCTTGCACACATGGAATGTTGGATTGAGCAACGTTTGACATGTCCAAATTCCTCAACTACCTTGTGTTTCTAGCCACGGTAGTTTTAATTATCCATTCTTTTAGTTTCATGGTTTATGTAGTTTTCAATACCACAATAGTATAGTTTTATAGTCTGAGCCTAGTTTTACTTTTTTCAATGCATTTAGGGTGTGCAATAGGGAGCTATAATATTAACAACTCCAACGAGCTGTTGCCAGACGAAGATGCTTTGACAAATGAATATGTATCTTGTAGCTAAGAGTAAATAATACATCGGAACAAATAAAGGAGCCCCTTCTTAAGTATGCTCGCATTAAAAGAAGAAAGAAAAAGAATTTACAAGCTGCTAGTATCAGTCTTTGTTTGGATCGGTAGAATTGGAATAGAGGATAAAGTAAGTGAAATTTTATCTACTTTATTTGGACAAAAACGATGGAAATTAGTAATTGAAACGGAAAAGCGTCAACACTTTCATTTCTCTTTAAAATGAAAAGAAAAGAGAGGGAGAGTCAATAGAACAAAATTTTTAATTTTTGTTCTAAAATTATATGCATTTTAATGAGAATACCACGGTAGAGAGTAAATTTCATTCTTATTTCCCTCATCACTTCTCATCCTAACAAGGGCTTGGAAAATACAGACGGGCCACGTTTACAAAATTTTTAAAAATGATTTTATGAAGTACTAGTACTAGACATTACATGGGCGACATTTCCGCAATTTTAAGAAGCTAAAAGGATCCATCTATGCGTACTGATAAAATGACATGCAGATGCAACCAAAACTTGCAACGTCTAGCATCTGCAACTTCAACTTCAAAACACACAATCTGCCATTTGGCTTCACATTATGCAGCATCTTCTCTTCTATTCCCCCTTGTCTTTGGGTCATCTGAACTGCATCAATGGAAATAAGTATCTAAGATAAAGAGTAGAGAGTAGTACTTGTACTCGGGAGTTGGAGCTTGAATTAATGAAGCTTAAAACGATTTCTGCCCATCTCCTAATCTCTTGGATTTTCAGAACCTAATACTTGATAGAAAGACCAGAAAATGAATGCAGACACCTTTTACATGCGGGTTTGTGAATGTTGCAATTTTTCTGAAAAGCTTGCAAATATTAGAAAACCCTACCAGGATAAACTGAAAAGATCTTGATCATGGATTAAGTGCTAATGTTTGAGCCAATAGTGCCGCAGTTGGGCCATGTGCAGTAGTATCTCATCACGACCCTGATTGGTAACACTGCTGGTCATAATCCAAGGTGGCACTCTCTCGAAGAAGTCGTGTATCAGCTCCTGGAAATCATTCACGTTTTCTTCTGGCCTTTTCCCTCCATTCTTTCTCTTCTTTCGCTTGTCACATTTTGTGAAAACCAATGTCATCGGTATCTGGAAGAATACAATTTGAATCATTATCCCATTTTTCAGCTAGTTGGTTGAAAAGTTTAATGACATAGCAGGAATATGATTATGCATTGTACAACGATTAGTAGGAATCAGGCAGATGACACCACAGACAAGTGTTTGCTTCTGAAATTTTAAGGCTGAACAGATGTTCTAGCCAGAATCTCCAGTACCCACTGACTATTCGTAAGCAGCTCAAGGGGAATATATATATACCCTTAGTGGCACAGGTGCCATCAAGAAAAGATTTCTAAATGTTAACTACAAAAGAATTAATATCCATAACATGCCTAATTTATCTGATAGATCGTCACATTTTCTTTCTTTTTTTTCTACTCTCTTTTTTTTATTATTATTTTTTAATGTTTTTTATACATATTAGAGGGGAAGAAGGAATTCAAACTTTACCTGATTTTGACCCAACCAACTAGCATACTCAAGATCAATTTTCTTTGCAGGGATACTAGCATCTATGAGAAGGAACACAGACACCAAGGATGAACGGTTGAGAAAATAGTCTTTGGTGAACTTGTTCCAATCTGTTCGAAGTTCCTGGGGAGCAGATGCATACCTGTTTAGACAATAAACATCAAGCAATAAACAGATAAAATACAATTAAAAATTCTGAAATGAGTATTGCACATAAAAAAATCGATGCGGTAGAATTTTAAATAACAACAATGAATCAAGAAACCAAAACTACCAATTTGGCCACATTGAAAATGGCTCACTGGATTACCTAGCAAGTTTCATAATAACGAACTAAATACTGATGCAATTGAAAGACAAGCAATGCATAAGACAGACTAGCATTGCCACCAATGTGAAAGATGAGCAATATTCGTAAAGGACACAGGTAAAGTCATGGTAAGCACATATCATATGGATCAAGCCTAAGTTTGTAGAAAAATCTCTTTTCAAACCTAGGGGAATTGATAACTAGGCAAGAAAAAGTATGCAATAATCAGAGATTCCGATTCAAATGGGACTGTCTAAAATCATCAGTAAAGATCAAGAAAACAGAAATAAATACCAAAGGCATCGAGCAAAAGACAGTCGAATTTTATAAATAAGATATTTAAAACAATACATACTAAAATCACAAGGACTAATAATGACAAGGAGTGACCTCCCTGAAAAACATTACTAAGCCACTCAACCAACCGGCTAAGCATTCAAAATGAACTAGGATATTATACAATGAAAATATAGGAAGGTTAAAATCATACCCATATCCAGGCAAATCTACCAAATACCAGCAATCATTGATTCGAAAATGGTTAATCCACTGAGTCTTCCCTGCAAAGCAAACAACAATTAATTGGCGAACTTTATAGAGAGAGATACAAAACCATAAGTAACGATCAAGACTAATTACGAAGTTCCTTTCTTTCTAGCAGGACATCACAAAGTCAGTTGATAAATGTCAATGTAATAGAAAAGATAGAACACAAAAATAACAAACCAGGTTTCTTAGAAGTAAGAGCAAGCCGCTTTCTCCTCACAATAGAATTGAGAAGCGAAGATTTGCCTACATTAGACCTGCCCACAAGAGCAAACTCAGGCAAACCATCAGCAGGGCAATCCTCAGTCCTCACACTGCTCTTAACAAACTCCGCCTGCAAAACCTGAGCATCCCTCGCATACTTACTCAAGACTATATTCGACCCTTTTAAGATTCTTGTACTAAGAGCAGCATCGTCGAGCAAAACCTCCGTTTCTGGCGGAACGAAGAGCTTGTCGAGTGAAATTTCGATTTGGGTACCTTCTGGTGAAGCCAAAAATTCATGGGAGTTAACGTGGGAGATGGGTATTGGCTCTGTGGTGGAAAGAGTGGATTTGGGTCTAAAAATGGCGGAAAGTTTGAGTCTTGGGAAAACATTGAAACTGAAATTGGTGTAGATAGAAGGCGATGGGTGGGTGAAGATAGATAAGTGGAGTCGTGGAAGATGAGTTAGAACCATCACTTTGTTTAGCTGTATTCTGTGGGGTTTATGATAGAGAAGCAATGGGGATGTTGAAGAGAGATGAGACCGAAAAATCTGAGAACTGGGAGGGAAATGGTTTAGGCCTTTTTTGGCACAAAAATCTTATAGATAAATTAGGAATGAGCAAATTTTGGTTTAAATAGAATTGAATTGATAGATTTTTTTAATTTAATTTGATTTTTGGTTTTAAATTTTAGAAAATTTTGATTTTTAGGTTTAGTTCGGTTTTTGAAGAAAAAATCGTAAAAAAATCAAAACAAACCGAAATTCTATATAATAATATAATTTTTTTTTATTTTTTAATTAAATAATTATTTTATACATATAAATTATCTTATTTTGAGTTGTAAATTATATGAGTATATTTATCAATTATTAATATTTTTTTTAGGTAATAGCTTAGAATTTTGACAATTAAATTGAAAATCAATTAAATAAAAAAAATTATTTTACGATTTTATTGTATTATTTATTATATATTTTGGGATTATATCTTTAATTTAATTTTTTTTATATAATTTAGATGTTTTTACTTTAGTATATTATGATTTATAATTTTTAGATAAATTTTTTTTAAAATAGTTTTAATTTTTAGTTTTTTAGTTAATCGAACCAAATCAATTAAAAATTTCTGTTCGATTTAAATTTGGTTATTTTATAAATTCGGTTTGATTCGATTGATAAAAATATTAAATTTTGATTTTTTATTATTTTAATTCGATTTGATTATTAAACCGAACCGATCATTGCACATGCTACAGATAATTGTGCCAAATTCCCTTTTTTTTGTCAATTTTCAAAAATACCTCATTCCTTAGCAAAACTTCGTAAATAATTTAAAATATATGAAAAAACTTATATAAAAATTTCAAAACAATTTATAAATGAATAAATCTATATTAAACGAATTAAATAAAAAATATATAAATTTAATAAAATAGTTAGAAAAAATAGATAATATAAATATAACAAATAGAAAAATAATACAAGAAATTAAAGTTCAATGAAATCTTAATGCTAATAAAATAAAAAAAATTATTAAGTAAAATAGAAAAGATAAAAGATTTAGAATTAGAATTAGTAAAATATCGAATATTAAGTGAAGTAAATTTTAAAAATTGAGTTTTAAATAAACTAGGTCAAATATAAAATTATTTAAAATATATAGCAAATAAAATGGAATAAATAAAAAATATAAATGGATATATATATATATAACGAACAACTTTATTAGATAAATAATAATCTAAAAATTCTAAATCAAAGCATTAAAAAAATGAATAATAAGCAATATAGTTTTACAAGTACTTTATATGAATATGATAAATATGGTGGAGGAAATTTAAATTTACCATCTAATATATTTAAAAAATCCAAATAAGAAAATACTGAAGATAAGATGGATAAAATATTTAATATGTTAAAAGAAATTAAAGATGAAGTTGGAGAATTAAAAACTAGAGTAGAAAAAATAGAAAAAGGAAAAAAAAAAGTTAAAAGAACATACTCAAGAATGAGTAACTATAAAAACTCATATATTAACTTTAGAATGATGATTGAAGTTATATGAAAATAATGAAATAAATGAAAATAATATGTTAAATTTAACCTATGATTTATAAAATTTAAAAATGAATATTAATCCAACATCCACTCAAACAAAAGTATAAAAAGGAGAATATTCTGAAACAATAAATAAAACGGAAGAAGAAGTAATAACAAAAACTATGTGTATAAGAGAATATGAAAAATATATAAAAAAACTCATAGGCAAAGATCGATATATAATAATTCTAAATTTACAATAAAAACAATTGAGATAGAATCTGTATATCCAAATGAAATATTATTAGATTTATACTGTGTAGAAGATATACAAAAAAAATAAAAATAAATGAATAATTTATCAATAATATTATACGGATACGATATACAAAGTGCATGCAATTTTTTAATTAGTATATTAACATGAAAGGTAAAAAAAATGGTGGAATGCTATTAGAGTAGAAAATAGATAAACTATAAAATATGGATTATATAACAAAAACTTTACAACAATAGATACGATAAAATATCTTTTGCAAATACTTGAATTTGCAATAAAAGGAGAATTTATAGGAGATTACTGGTTAGATCCAACCGATTCAGCAAAGAAAGTTGGCCAGGAAAATTTATGAAAAATTCAAAACCTAACAATATGTAATATGTATTATTTAAAATAATACACATGTGAATTTAATAAATATTACTATAACATAACAAAGATAGATATACTACAAAGTAGGGATGAGTATGAATCGGTTAACCGGTCCATAAGTAAAAAAATTAACCGATCCATTAATATCGATTTTTCAAAATTATTAACCATTAACCAGTCCATTACATTCGGTTAACCAGTCTATCGATTTCGATTTTTCGATTTGGTTAACTAATATTTTTCTGTTAACCATTAAAATTTATAATATAAAATTATATAAAAAATTAGATAAAATTTAATTCAATTTCCAATGTGTAAAGTAATTTAATATAAAAATTACGAAACAAACATAATTTACTAGCCAAAATTCATGTTTTATAAATTAATAGCTAATATTATAAAATAGATTTGATATTTATTAAAAATTACTATGTTTGATTCTAAGTCAAATAAAATTTTGGATAATAATGTAATTAAATGCTATTAAGTAAAATATGAACACCAATATATAATAAAAAAAATATATAAAAGTTAATTGTATACTATATATAAATATTGTTATATAATTAAAGAGAATGATATAATATAAGTTTAGTTTAAAGTATTATATAAATTTTATAGGAAAATATAAAAAATTAAGGTATAAAAATAAAAATATATTTTAAAGTATTATTTTATGTAAATTTTAAAGAGAAACAGAAAAAAAATTAAAGATATTAATATATATATATATATATATATATATATATATATATATATATATATATATATATATATATATATATATGACCGGTTAACCTGTACTTAAAAACATAAACCATAACCATTAACCAAAAATATAAAAATTAAAATCGTAAAAATCGATTCGATTTCGAAACGGTTTTACGGTTAACCATATTTTCAATTTTTTTTGCTTACCCCTACTACAAAGATCAGAAATTAAATTACTAAAGCAATCCTATGTAACTAAATTACCAAAATCATAGGGATTAAAATTATTTAATGAAATACAAAATAATAATGAAATATTAGAAGGAACATTAGGATCTTATCAAATATATGAATTTAAAAGAATAAACGAAATGTGTGATTAAGCATATGAAAATAGAAAAATAAGAAGAGTTATTAAAGGAGAATTATGTTGTCCAATCTTATATGAACTAACACGTTGGGGATGTTGTGATAGAAATAAAAGATATAATAGATATAAAATATCAAAAAGAAAAAATTATAAACCAAAGTTTAAAAATTTATATAAAAGAAAATTTAAACCTTTTAAGAAGAATAAATTTAATAAAGAAACATATTTTAGAAAAAATTGAAGATTCAGTAAGAAAAATCCTAAATAATGTACTTGTTGGATATATAAAGAAAAACGATACTATGCAAATGAATGTCCGAAATGAATAAACAAGAAAAATCATAAGGCATATAGGATATATGAAGATTTGATGAAACAAAATTACAAACCAATAGAATATAGTGAAATATCAAAAAATAAAAGTATATATAAAATAAATTCTCAATATAATTCAGATAATTATTCAAAACTAGAAAATAAATCAGAACCAAATTCTGAATTTGATTCAGAAACAAAAATTAAAGAAGAATGAGTATAGATAATGAAGATCATGAAATTATAGATAATAATAATAATATTTTTAGTTATAATAAAATATTTGACGAAGAAAAATTTGATCAATTAAATAATCATAGATTAAGCGTTAAAGAGAAAGATATATTTAAAAGAAAATAGTTTAATAGTTTATATATTGCTAAGAATTATGAGTCAACGATAGATATATATCAAGCTAAAAGAAATACAGTAATACCATTAATTAATAAGTATGAAATAAATAAATCTTTATCTAAATTACCAGATAAAATTAGATATAAAAATTTATATTTAGGAATAATACAAATAATAATCAAAGCACATTTTAGACAAAGAATAGATAGTCTTATTCAATTATTTTGTATGGATGATAGAATATTAAATGATCCAATAGATGCCCTATTAAGAGCAATATCAAGAAATCTAATATATAAAAAATTTAAATTTACAACAATATCAGACTTTTCAGTAAGTTTACATGATCAAAATATAAATCAAGCTCTCAATTTATATCATAAATTACATAGAATTGAAATGGCAAGTGGATCAAAAGTATTTTCAGTAACTTATATAATAATATATACATTTACTACCAGTTATCATTAGAAATTACAAAAGAATAATATAAGATTACAAGTTGCCATAGATGATACATTTTTTTGATTTAGTTGAATACATACCACCAAGACAATTAACTCTATCTTGTATGATAGTTTTAGATGAATTGACAATGAATTTAAGCCAATGAAACAAAAAAAATCGGAATTACACCAAGAATACAACACATTAGAGAATGATTGTTAATATCTTCAAGAGAAAATTCCAAGGAAAATATACATAAAGAAAATGAATCTCTATTAATTGACGAACAAGGAAAAATACATACTCAATATAAAAGAAACATTGATTTAAGATCATCTTTAAAAGCAAAACAATATTATATAGAATCTGAATTAAATATTGGAGGAGAATGGAAACTATTAAAAACATTAATAGATATTGGAGCAACTAAGAGCCATATAAATGAAAGTTTAGTTTATGCATTTATAAAATATAAATTAGACGAAGATTATGAATTTTTAGATTATTCTGGTAAAAAATATACAATTAATAAATACATAAAAATAAATTTAGCATTAACAGATATATGAGAAAAAATAGTAATTATACCAATAGAGATAAATATGAACAAAATATCATCCACTCAGATACCAATTTTATTGGGATTAGATTTTTGAAAAATATAACTCCATATAATATTACTGATGAATATATTACATTTACATATGATGAAAACTAGGGTTGTGCAAATGATCGGTTCGGTTCGATTTTAGACCGAACTGAATAGATCGAAAATTAAACTTCTTAAATTAAAAGAATTGAATAGAAAATTGAACTTTTAGAACCAAAAATCAAATAAACCAAATTAATTTCGATCGGTTTGGTTCGATTCAATCGGTTATAGGTCAATATGAGCTTATTTTTTTGGACTTTTAACCTATATGGGTCCATAAATTAAATTAATTTATATTCAACAAAATAAATTCATTTAAAATAACTAAAATTAAAATAATATACATAAATTTATTATATCATGTCTATAATAAATACTAATCAAAATTATATTAAAAAATATACTACTAAAATAATATTTTAAAAAATACATTAAAAATCTCCAATAAAAAATTATATATATTTGAAATAGCCTTTCATTACTTTATTCTCCAATAATAATAATAATAATAATAATAATAATAATATAATTAAAGGGATCATGCTTGTTTTATGGTAAAAAAAATAAAAGCGTAAACCAATTATGTATCGTTTCATGACATATATAACCCTTCAACTTCATAAATTCTTCTTCTTCTTTTTCTTCCACCGGATTTTTAATTAGTTCGTAATATTTTTGTAGCCGGATACCATTTTGAGGATGATGTAAATTATTATTATTATTATTATTATTATTATTATTATTATTAAGTGATAACTTTTTCAAAAATTCTCAACAATTAATCCATCTATTTCATCATTTCAGCATAGAGAAAGAAACTGAAAGAAGAGAATTTGATGAAATTACATTTTGCTATAGTTACTGATTATCGATAATAAATTGTTATATATATTATTATTTATCTGTCTCATTCAATGCAATATGTTCAGATACTATATAAAATTTCTCAACATCTTTGTGTACAATTTTAAGTTCAAAAATTTAATATTATTCCTTTTTATTTTATCTCTTGACGTCACTAACTTAACTATTTAGTCTTTTTAATAAGAATTTTATGAGTTTTTAATTTCTCTAATTTGATTTTAGGAGATTATTTTTAGTCATTTCAAAGAAATTCTTTTTACATACCATTGTAATGGGAACTGGGATTTGAATATCATCTCAAAAAGATGGAAACTTTACCATGTTGGTTTTGATGTTTAGATAATAGATTAATAGAAAATTAATAAAAGCCTGGGTGCTATTACGTAAGATATCAATAGCTATAGATTTAATGCTATATGCCAAAAAAAACTATAGAATATTTTACATCATCCTCAAAATGGATTAATATTTTATCACTTATTATAATGATATATAAATTAAAATAAAAAAAATGAGAAAACAAAGGTGGCTTCTAGGACTTGAACTCAAGACCTAAGGAGTTTGAGTAGGTTTTACTAGAGACTCACACCACTCATCCAAGGCTTTAATTATGATATTTAAATACTATAATATATATATGTATAAAAATTTTGGTCAGTTCAGTTCCTTCGATTTTTTAATTTTAAGAATCAAACCAAATCGATTAAATCGATTTTTTTCGGTTTAGAATCAAATGAACCGAAAACATAAATAATCGAACCAAACAAACCAAAATCTATTCAGTTTGATTCGATTCTCAATTTCGGTTCGGTTCTGCACATCCCTAATGGAAACAAATATAAAATTTGAAGGAATAAAAACTAGTCCATATAGTATTTATATAAATATTGAAGTAATCTACAAAGAGTATCATACAACTTCATATCATGTATTTATAGATACAGGATCTGCAATAACTTTAGTTCAACCATATGTTTTTCTAGAAAATTTATGGAAGAAAACTAATGATTATAAAATAGGAATAGATATAATTGGCAATACAACTAAATATGATTTAGTAACTGAAAAGGTAGTAATCCAAGCACAGTCCATTATACTCCAAATGCTTAGAGTCTTTCAATCTACAAATCATGGATATGATATTTTACTAGAAAATTATTGGTTAATAAATTATTATCATTTAAATATTGGATCTCAATATATTCGCTTAATAACTCCTTGTAAGCATATGATTATTTATCCTATACTTCAATCAGCATTTAAATGGAAATCTTCACATCTGATCCCTTGCACAGCGAATCATGGTGAGAATATAGAAAAAGAACCAATAAGAAATTGTGACACCAATAATCAAATTATAGAAAAATTTATAACTTCAAAAGAAATTATCTTATTGTTAGAAAAATGTATAGGAACAAATCCTATAGAAAAATAGGAGAAAAATGGTATATATGCTTTAATAAAATTAAAACATAATATATCAATTAGAAATAAAAAAAAATTATAATAAAAAAGATGAGGAGGAATTTGATGTACGGATAAAAGAATTATTACAAAAATAACTAATTAGACCAAGTAAAAATTCATATAGTAGTCCAGTCTTTATGGTTATAAATTATGCAGAAATAAAAAGAAACAAACCTAGAATGGTGATAAATTATAAGAAACTTAATGCAACAATAGAATTTGATGGTTATTTAATATCTAATAAAGAAATTTTGATAAATAGTATAAAAGAAAAAAAATACGGTATTCAAATTTTGATTATAAATCGTGATTTTGGTAAAAAAAATGCATCCAAAAAGTAGAAAATATACAGTTTTTAGTAAACCAGAAGGACATTACGAATGATTAATAATGACATTTGGACTTTGTAATGTCGCTCAATTATTCCAAAGAAAAATGGATGATATGTTTAAAGATTTAAGACATTTTTATTTAGTCTATACTAATGATATAATCATTTTTAGTGAAAACTTAGAAGAATATTATAAACATATAAAATAATTTTTATTAAAATGTATCAAACATGGACTCATGTTATCAAAAGAAAATAAGATATTGCAAAAAGAAAAATGGAATTTTTAGAATTCACTATATCAAAAGAAGGAATTGAATTACAACCACATATAATGAAATTTTTATTAAAGATTTCAGATCAACTAGAAAGCAGAAAGATGGTCCAACAATTTTTAGGACACTTCACATATGCCAGCGACTTTATACAAGAATGCGCTAAAAAGAGAAAAGGATTACAAGACAAATTAAAAGGAGATAAGCCTTGGAGTTGGACAGACACTGACACTAAAGCAGTAAAAGAAATAAAGAAATTTTGTAAGCAATTACCAAAGCTACCCTTACCAGACGAAAATGAAGAATTATTATTAGAAACAGTTACCTCAGATGATTATTGGAGAGCAATATTAAAAAGTAAAGATGGAAAGAAAATTTATGGATATGATTCGGGAACCTTTAGAAATTCAGAAAAGAATTATCATAGCAATGAAAAAGAACTATTGGCAGTAAAATATGCTATAGAAAATTTTGAATTGATTTTATTACCAAAAAAATTTACAGTTAAAACAAACAATACTCAGTTAAAATTTTTTATTACAAAAAATTATAATGAAAAATTAGCTCAAAGAAGGAAAATCGGATTATAAGAATATTTTACTAAATTCAATTTTGATATTGAGTATGTTCTAGGAAATGATAATGTATTAGCGAATCTGTTACGAAAACCAATATCTAAAGAAAAAAATTAACCATTTTATTGCAGGAATAAAAAGAATATAATGGAAAGAAACACATAAAAAGTTTTTAAACTCACTGCAGAGAAAAGGAAAGTAATGAAATTTATGAAAAATGTTATATCTCGTATTCTATAAATAGATAATGAGATTAGTTAAATATCTATGAATTATGTACAGACGCTTCTGCATCAAAGGAATCTAAGAAAGAAAGAAAGTATCAGTTCATAGAAAATGATTATTCTTGGTATTACATCTAAGAAATAACTAGACAATAAATTTCGAAAAATATGATAATTAGACATTCTGTTCAATTTTTGGACAGTCCAAAATCATCTCAGGAAGTAACTTCGAGAAATTTGGAAACTACTTCAATTGAAAATAATAATCCTTGATTGATAACTTTCAGAGATATTTCATTATCATACTAGCAATGGAATGATGATGAGAGATCTCATCCAAATAATATAGAAATTCGGAAGCAATGGGAATCATACTTTTTTAAAACTCTGCAATATTTAACAAAGGTCACTAATGCAGTCGAAATTAGCACTATTTCGATCAACGAAACTTACAACAAAGTAATCATAAAAAAGGAAGCAGAACCAATAACAATTTAGAAACTTTATCATTTTGGACTTATTCACACCATATATCCTAGAGACAATTTGGAAGAAATTCAACATTTACCAGAAACCATTAAATCTCAAATTGAAGTTTTCAATGGAATAACCAAATTAAATAAAATTTATATCCATATTTTCAACATTATTCCTGAATGGGATGATGTTAAAAATATGAAATTTTATACAGAGACTTTTATTAAAATGGGCACTACCAGATAAAAAATTATTCCAGAAGATCAGGAGACTTTCAATTTACATCCATTGATTCTCAAGAACATCCCATAAATGAGAATGAAGAATATTGAGACCAACATTAGAGCTTTAAGATAAATTTTGATGGATAATAAAAAATATTATACTATTTATCGAGATAATATTATAATTACCAATCCAGCTACAAAATGGCACCAGAAATATCTCATTGAAGGCTATCTGGACACTTACTTGGAAGGAAGCCTACCAATGGTAGAAATGACAAAAAAACTTTTTCGAAAGGTGATAAAAAAGAAATCTCCAGTCGAAAGCAAAAGCTCGAGATAAAGCTTAGTGGAGCTAGACCCCATTTGAAGAAAATCAAGAAATAATTGAAGAAATATGACGTAAATTTTGATGTAAGTAATGATGTAATAGAGCAATAATCGAATTTCAATAATATAGTTCAATAATGTTATAGAGGTAGGGTGCAACCTCTATAAAAACCCACTCACGCAAATGAAAGGGTAACGACTGAAAGAAGTTTCATTTTGAGTGTTCTCTCAAAACTTTTAGTCTACTTATCCTTTTATAAAAATTTTTTAGAAATGGAATTCTAAATTCAGCAATCATTCTTTCCAAGTAACCTTAGTATCTAGCAATTGCAATCCAGTAAGAAATATAAAAAATTATTTTCGAAAAACTTAAAGAGTCAGATTACTCGGATACCACAAATCCTCATCGAAAAATTCACATGTTAACATCTTTGATTCTAGCTGAATATCTTTCAGTAGTATCTCCTGACGGTTCCAAGCCCATAATTAAGTGAAGTTAGGGTAGAAGGGAACAAGTTTGGAGAAACTCAGCTTAACCCAGAACATCTACAGTCTATGGGTGAACTATTATCAGAAATCGTTGATAGCAGAAGTTTGGCATCATTAAAGGAAGCATAGTGGATCTCTGAAGGAGAATTAAAAGGTATATCAAAACCCTAATCTTTGTTAGTTTATGGTTATAATTTTTAAATCTATTTTTTATTCTGAAATTTTTGCATGCCGAGAAAAAGGTAAAAAAAAGAATAATTTTTAAAAATGAAATTGTTTGAATTTTTTAAATTCTAATGGAAAGATTAATAAAACAAGTTAGTGAAACTCAAACAAATATAGGTAATATAATTAATTATAATCATCAATTGTTAGAACAATTAAAAAGAGAAGAAAGAAGAAAAAGATTTATAAAATATTTTGAGTTAAATCCTTCTTACAATATAGAAGAAAGAATAGAAAGTTTAACATATATGATTAAGGTTAATAAATCAAGAATAAGAATGCTAAAAAAATATAATAAATAGAACACCTCTAGGATGAAATAATTAATTATTTTAATTCAAAAGATTTGAGTGAAGAAAGAGAAATAAATCAAATAATAAATGATATGAACATGGTAAAAAATGGTATAAATCATAATTTTTAACAAAATTTAGATATTATAGGAGCTTCTAATTTTGATAATAATTTAAAGACACGGATCATAAATAATTTATATAAAGACAATTATGTAAAAGTTACAATAATTACAGAAATAATAGAAATTTGTTAAGAAATAAATGGCATTAATAATAATAGAGAAAGAAGAAGAAGAAGAAGAAATTAAAATCTATTTCTTAAAAAAATGTAATCTTATTAATTGAAAGGTATATCAGTTGAAACAATTTGATCTCGGGCTACTGGTTCAAAGGATAACATTGTTATTGTGATTGATTATTACCATGTACCTTTAATTAAATAAGACAAATAACTAAATATTGAAGAAAATATAAAAATATAAAAATTTGAAAAGATCCGTAACAAATTTCGATGTTTACTGGTATCAGAGCTATTAGGCTTAATTTTAAAGAAAATTGAAAGATAAAATGACTAGTTTAATAATTTTAACTATAAAAGAAACCATAGATAAAATATTAAAAACATTTTATGAAATCACAAGAAAAATAAAGTATTATAAAGAAAATTAAAAAATGAATGTTTGTATATGGAAATAAATAATACTATGAAAGATTACAGAATACCTAGACTACAAGAAATAAGAGAAGAATTAAATATAGTAAAAATTGAAATAGAAGCAAAATTAGAAAAAATAAAAGAAGAAATAAATATAGCTAGTATAAGATTAGAAGAAGTATAAATAGATTATAAACAAGAAATTATAGAAAAAGAAAATTATATAGCATCTATAATTAGGAGAATTACTTATTTAAAGAAAATAAATGCAAATCAAAATATTATAAAATTATTATTAGATGACTTAAAATTTTCTAAACAAAATTTACAAATTTTAATAAACAAATAAACAATATGACAAGTATAACAGAAAAATTTGGTGAATATTTAAGTTTGCTAAATTTATCTTCTATAGAAAATATGAATAAAATAATAGAAGAAATGAACGATCAATTAAAAGCATTATATGATAATGAAAATGAATATTAGTCCCAAGAAGATATCCCAGAAAATTTTAGACAAGTATCATTACAAAAAATGCGAAGAAAAGAAATTAATAGCAAAAATTAGAACGACATTAATTACTATAAGAAATGATCTTAGAAGACAACAAGAATAAAAATAAAAGAATTATTGATATCAAAAAGAAAGTTTGACATATACAAACTCTTTTATCTTTAGTGAAAGTGATATTTTTAAAAATAAAGAGAAAAAGTGGGTAGAAATGAAAAAATTCCAAAATTTTGATTACTAGCAAGGATGTGCATCGAACGGGTTTTGGATCAACCAAATCTGAACAACCTGCAATCAGAAAACTTTCCTAAATTTCAACTCTATTCAATCTTATGAATAGTTCGAATCCCTATCCGAACAATCTGCAAAAGTTCGGACCGTACCCGAATAATCCAAATTTATATTTTTAATTAAAATTTTTTTTTTCTCTCTTTCAATTTACATAAAAAAGTTAGATTAAAATCCAAATAATTAATAAAATAAAAATATCATTATTTACTAATATAAAATATTTAAAAATTACAATAAATAAACAATTTAAAAATTTTTCAAACAAGCATTATATAATAATTAACCACTAACAAAAATAATTATCCAAAAGCAAACATAAATTTTGTAATAAGGAAATGCCACCATCTTTGATCTCCAATTTTTTCATGTACTGCCTAATATATAAATTATATATGAAAAATAATAAAATATGAAATTAATAACAAATAACAAACAAAATAAAATATAAATTGTGCTTGAATTAAATTTACCGCACCATTAATTACTCAATCATCTAGATTAATGCTCTCCAGATTTATTGATGATGTTATTTGATTAAATCTTGATGATGTTTTTTATTAGCACTTGATGATGCCTCTTGATTAGCTTTAAATTCATTCTCATTAAATTTCTCTAACTCTATAAATTGGATAAATAATTATAAAATCAATAAATAATAATATAATATATTAAATAGGAAAAAATAAAAAATAAATGCCATCCTCAAGTTTTTCAATGACGTCCAAATTTTTTTCGATTTTTATGTGTTCATTAGATCATCGAAGCCAATTTTGTGTGTATATCAAAGTTTCAACAATTTTAGAAGTCAATGAACTCCTAAATGGATCAAGCACTTTTTCACTGGTGCTAAATACCGACTCCAAAACTATTGTAGAAATTGGGATTGCTGGAATATCTCTAGCCACGTAAGAAATGATAGAAAATCGCTCTGAATTCAACTTCCACCATTTCAACAAGTCAAAATTTTCCTTATCATCTTCATATACTGCTTCATTTAAATACACATCCAACTCACTTTTTCTGTCTTGTGCAATACTACTTTCTATCCTTACACGCTTGATTCTTCGTTTTAAAATTTCTCTTTCCCTAATATTAGATCTAGATGAAATTGAACTTATTCGAATTTTAACTTTTTGATTACAATCAGTTTGCAGTTTTTTCTTATATTGCTCAAACAACTCATACATGATAATTTTTACACCATCAAATAGATACTTCCCCCTCTTATCACCATAAATAATAACAAAACCATCCTTCATGTACTCAAAATTTTTCCTATGATCCAAGATAGAAGCCATGTAAATTATTTTATTCATTTTATCACAGTCTCCCTAATACTTATCAAATTTAGCATGTATTTTCTATCCCGTTTTCTTCAACTCAATATCACTGCTACTTTTTTAATCACACAATTTAGCATATAAATCATTGATTTTAGTCCAGTATATGTTGGATGTGACATAAATCAAACCAGAAATACGCAAAATAGGTACATAAAATTGTTTCAACATATTTGAAATTCTCTCTACAATCTTCCAACCAATCCAACTAGGCATTCCACCCAAATTATTACCTATACATGCATCAAATTCAAGTTTAAAGTATGGATCCATAGTCTCAAAAAATTCAAAAACCTTTCGATATTAAAGTGCAGTACTTAACATTAAATATGTGGAGTTCCATATAGTTGGCACATCTAATCAGGGTTTCGCTCAACTGTCAAGTTCTTCCGAAATGGGCCGGGGTCTAATAAATATTTGAGTCCAGTAGCAATATAGTCAGGTGGATTTCTCGCACATTTCGGGTTATTTATTCAAGTAATTTTTTTTATAAATAAAATTTTCTAATTCTTTTTTAAATATCCACTTTTACCTTTAGGTTAACAAAATAATTAAATATTTAATTTTTTACAAAATATTTATAGTTGATTAAATTATTTTTTATTAGTTAACAAAAAATAATAAAAAAATATACGAATGCAATAAAAAAATAAAAATCAACAGGAAATATGTAATATTACATTCTCTTTTGAATTTTGAAATTGGCACTTAAAGTGATAAAACAAATGGGGGGAGTATTATTTTATAATTAATTTGTATGGTTAAAGGTTCAATTAATTCATTTAAAAATTATAATTTTCAACGAATTTACTTTGTGTAATTTATATCCATTTTTTGTTATTTTTAATATTCAATTCAATTTAAAATTTATTGAAATTTTTTAATTATTTATTCAATGATTTTATTACACTAATCTTGTATTTGACTAAATTTAAGAGATAATGAGATACGGTGCATATGTACATGTGGTACATATAAATTTGAACTATTCGATTAAATGAATATGCACGATTTGATAATTTAGATGCGTACGCATTATATATGCATCTATATTAAATTATAAATTTTATATATTAAAATAATTAAGAACAAATTACTTGATTTGAATTCTGCTGAATTAAAATCAATTCACTTTCAATTCTAGTTTAGTTTGTTTAAATGAAGTGGACGTGGATGGTATGAAATGATTTTACTAGATATGAGTTTATAGCACAAGTTGTTTTTTTTTTTTTTATTTTGTTAAATCGACCATATAAGAAGTTTTAAAATAAAGTTGAAATACTTTTCGAATCAATATATGAAATAGTCAAGATAAAAATGAAAATCATTCCAAAATTTTTTTCTAATTGTTTGTTAAATTTTTTGAAATGAATTAAAAATATATATTTTTAATTTTTTAGTTATTTTTTATCTAACAAAATATATGAATACATATCTTGATTCTATATTAAGATATGCATATCTTGATTTTTCAATATATAAATAGTTAATTTTTTTTATGGGATCATTTTTTTTAAACAAATATTTGAAAATATTAGACAGGTTGGAATAATTCAGTTTTTTTTTTCATCCCAACCTTTTTAAAATTAACAAATACCAACTTAATAGAAAAAAAGGGTTAGTGGAGTTCCAACCATGAATTTTAGTTCAAATCATTTAATTTTTTTAACATATAAATGTACGTTTTAACATTTCATAAACTTTATAATAGGGATGTAAGAGTAAACCAAATAATATATTTTTTAAAATTTTTGAAAGGATATATTTTGTTTTTTGTCATATAAGAAGTATTGAATTTTAATTAATTTTTTTCTATGTTTTAAATATTTTATTTGAATTTTCTAAAAAAATATTATTTAATAATCTAACCATAAATTGTTTTTTCTTATTTTGCATGATATCCAAACAAAAAAAAAATTAATTATTTCATGAGATACTGGCAAACCATAAAACAAACATACCATATTAAATTATGGAAAATCCATGAAAAACAGGGCCTATGGTGGGCTGATGCGATAGGACCCAACTTAGAGTAAAACTCACCGTGTCAATCAGCATTTTTCTCATTTTCCAAGTGCTAAACCATCATTTTCTCCAGCTAACAGACCAATAAGATACTGCCATCTCACGACTCCGGCCATTCACATTTTGTCTTATCCGACACCCTCATTACTGAAATTCACTGGCTATGCTATGCTTGGCTCCATGTTTAACTACCCGTTAGATCTCACCAGCTTCGATTAATCAAACACGTAACGCACAGCCGTTGGATCCACCGATCAGCCATGGCTCCTCCGGCGCAGTCTCAACGATCTCCTTCGCCTTCTCAGCCGTCAGGGTTGGTCCATAACTTCTCTTCCATACTAAACCCTATCCTAATTTTAATTTTCAAACTCTGATTATTGAATTAGCTAAGCTAAAATGCTAATTCAACTAACTTAATTGCTACTATGTTTACAGAAAAAGCGAAGTGACGGATTTGAAGAATCAGCTACGGCTGCTCGCCGGCAGCCGAGCTCCAGGAGTTGATGATTCGAAGAGAGAGCTCTTCAAGAAGGTTATTTCTTACATGACGATTGGCATAGACGTGTCCTCTCTCTTCGGTGAGATGGTCATGTGCTCTGCAACGACGGACATCGTTTTGAAGAAAATGTGTTATCTCTATGTAGGTAATTACGCCAAGGGTAATCCCGATCTTGCTCTGTTGACCATCAATTTTCTTCAAAGAGATTGTAAAGATGAGGATCCGATGATTCGTGGGCTTGCTTTGAGAAGCTTGTCGTCTTTGCGAGTGGCTAATTTGGTGGAGTATTTAGTAGGGCCTTTAGCGTCGGGTTTGAAAGATAATAATAATTATGTGAGAATGATTGCTGTCATGGGAGTTCTTAAATTATATCATATATCTGCTTCAACTTGCATTGATGCAGATTTTCCGGCAATGCTTAAGCATTTGATGCTTCGTGACCCTGATACTCAGGTGAATTTCTCTTGTTTCTGTTTTCATCTTATGATTCTGGCTTAGGTTCGCCTTGTATTTCTTAGTTCAATACAAGCATGGTTTTGTATTAGTCAATGGAATTTGTACTTTGTGGTTTTTTTTTTCAGGTTGTTGCAAATTGTTTATCTGCCCTGCAAGAAATTTGGAGCTCTGAAGCAAGCACCTCTGAGGAAGCAGCAAGGGAAAAAGAAACTTTAATTTGCAAAGTGGTTATCTTTAACCTTTTGAATAGGTATGTTCTGTGTGGCCTAAGCATGAACATTAGCTGCTTAACTTTGTTAACCATTTAATTATTACGCAAGAAACTTAAAATTATAACTATGTTTATGGATGGAGAATAACAATATGAGGGTAACTGGATTCTGGAATTGCTCTTTGGTCATTGTGTCAGTTGATACTTTTGCCTTGTACTTTTATAATGTTTAGTTGTATGGCAGCCCTCTGCTGCAATTTTTTTACTCGGAAGAAGCTCCGCCTTGACTACCTGCAGGGCACGGTTGGTTATTTACAGTTCTTATATTACTATATCCAAGTATCTTGTGGAGGAAACAGCATTCCGGTAGTTGTAGAGAAGGCTATATAAATAGAAACAAAAAAGCACTTATTTCATTAATTCTTCAGTGAGTTGATGGTAATAGTTTGAACTTCAATTTGAATGTAACAACGCTACACTTATTAATATATCTTAAAAAGCAGACATTTTAAGTGCAGAAAACCACTGTTCTATTCATGTCATATAAGTTTTCAGGTGTTTTGAGTTGAATTCTGGGTTTCTTCTCCCAAATGATAACTGATTTTACCTTTCTGACATTCTTTTTACAGGATCAGGGAATTTAGTGAATGGGCACAATGTCTTGTCCTTGAATTGGTAGCTAAATATGTACCTGCAGATAGTAGTGAGATATTTGACCTTATGAATCTTCTTGAAGATAGACTTCAACATGCAAATGGTGCTGTTGTCCTTGCAACCATCAAAGTGTTTCTACAATTGACCTTGTCCATGGCAGATGTGCATCAAGAGGTGCCCATATTATTTTCCATTTATCTCATATCCTCACATGTGCATGTACATATGCATATAGAGATATGTGTGTGCATGTGTGTGTCTATTCTGTTGGATTTTGAGTTTCTGTTATTATGTGCCAGTTATGTTACAGGGGAAAAAAAGAGATCTTTCATGTTTATTTGTATAGAGTATGGTGTGCCTTGTTAAATTACATCTGTAGGATAATCTACATCTGGTGCCTTGTTAAATTACATCTGTAGGATAATCTACATCTGCCCCTCAATACATGAAGCGGTTCCCTCAATACCATGAAAGTATTTGGTGCAAGGAATACTCTTTGGGGTCTTTAGTTCTGTCCCCTTTCTGTCCTTGGTTTTTTAACTTTTGAATCATCTGTATCTTTTGGAGAATTTTCTCTGCCACTTGGAGGTTTAATCATACATGGCGAGATTCAAGGGGAGGGGGGAAGAAGACTTTCATCCTATTTGATTTTCTATTAAAATCATATCTATTCAAGGGGCAGAGAGTATTGTCCTTGGATTATATTTGAATGAACCAACTTTATGTTAGATTGCTGTTGAATTTTACATGAGATCAGTATTTCATAACTGGAATCCTTTGTTTGCCAGGTATATGAACGTATCAAAGCTCCTCTCCTTACCCTAGTCAGTTCTGGAAGTCCAGAGCAATCTTATGCAGTACTAAGCCACCTTCATCTCTTGGTGATGCGTGCACCATACATATTTTCCTCAGACTACAAACATTTCTATTGCCAGTACAATGAGCCATCTTATGTCAAAAAGTTGAAGCTTGAGATGTTGACTGCAGTTGCAAATGAGAGCAATACTTATGAAATTGGTGAGCAAACAACTTCCTGTATCATTTTTAACATTTCCAAGGGAAATTGACACTAGTGAATCTGTGTTGTTAACCTTTTTATATGACTGATGGATGATCTTTCAAGTCAATTTCAGTGACAGAATTATGTGAATATGCTGCAAATGTTGATATTCCTATTGCAAGAGAATCAATTCGGGCTGTTGGAAAAATAGCACTTCAGCAATATGATGTGAATGCTATAGTCGATAGGCTTCTTCAATTTCTTGAGATGGAAAAGGACTATGTGACTGCTGAAGCTTTGGTAAGCGATGTTTCGTTATCTGTTCTAATGCTTATCCTCAAGCATGTGAACACTAGAACAATGCTTTTGGGTTCATGCAAAACCATCTATCTTGTAGGCAAAGAAGTAAAAGTATCATTTCAACTGAGGCATCAGCAATCAGACTGACATGTTTGAGCTATTCTATTTAGGTTCTTGTTAAAGATTTACTGAGGAAGTACCCGCAGTGGAGTCATGATTGCATTGCAGTTGTTGGAAGTATCAGCAGCAAAAATGTTCAGGAACCTAAGGCCAAAGCAGCTCTTATATGGATGTTAGGGGAATATTCTCAGGATATGAGTGATGCTCCTTATATTCTAGAGGGCTTAACTGAGAATTGGGATGATGAGCATTCTCCTGAGGTAATGCAACTGCCCTTTTTACCTGTATTTTTATTGTCATTCTATGGTGCCTTGACTAATTTAGGGTTTCTTTTCCCCACCTCTGCACATGCATATTTTGCTATTAGTGGCTTTGACCTCTCTTTATCTTGCCAGAATATTTTCATTATGCAAAATAGTGTTTCTGCAGAAATTTTATGCAACTATCTTGTGATTAGATTGCTCTTTGGCTTTTCTACCCTTCTTGTAGTCCTATTCTTACTGAAACGATGATGTTATTACAATTCCCAGGTTCGTTTACATCTTCTTACAGCGGTCATGAAATGTTTTTTCAAGAGGCCGCCTGAGACTCAGAGAGCTTTGGGAGCTGCATTGGCTGCAGGTCTTTCTGATTTTCACCAGGTATGGGTTGCTTATAATGTTAATATCCTCCATTAGTAGTTTCAGAATCTGTGAATAGGCACATTTATTTGAATTATATAATGGTTTGTGTAAAATGGCCCAATTAAACATCCTTGGTTGCAGGATGTTCATGATAGAGCCTTGTTCTACTACAGGCTATTGCAATATGATGTTTCGGTTGCAGAGCGTGTTGTGAATCCTCCGAAGCAAGCTGTTTCAGTCTTTGCTGATACTCAGAGCAGTGAAATCAAAGATCGCATTTTTGATGAATTTAACAGCCTCTCTGTTGTATACCAGAAGGTAACTACTTTTCTGTTCCTCATATGGGTCTGAATCAAATGATTTTACTTCATGTTATGTGAAAATTGATGGGAAAGAAACTCAGAGATCAAAAGGTTAGAGAGAGAGATGGGGGCAGGGACCTGTATTGGTACTTGCCAAATTTTATGCTGATTGTGTCATAGTGCTTTGAAGAAATTAATGAATCGACCATTTTTTTTTTTTGACTGGTGTGAATATAATTTATTAATTATGTTTTTGCAAGATAGTTTGTTCTGAAGTTCGCCCTGTTATCACAAAGATTTATGAAATTTGGCTTCTTTCTTCCTTAACCCTGTCTCTATGAATTATACAAATATCCACCAACGGTTGTTTACTTCTCAGGTTTTCCATATTTTTCAATTCTCTAAATGTATTTGGCTGGCAGCATATTGATATTCCATGCACAATTACAATAATGTGCTTTATGTCACCTTGTTCTGGCTATACTGAGCTTGTTTGGAGTGGACAAGATTTTTTCAAAGAATAATAAGTCTTGATTTGACAAAGTTTGGCAAATTCTTGCAGCCATCTTACATGTTCACAGACAAAGAACACAGGGGAGCATTCGAATTTTCAGATGAGCTTGGCAATTTATCCATTGGAGCAGAGGCTGCAAATGATGTTGTACCAGCAACTAGGGTTGAAGAAAATGACAAGGATCTCCTCTTAAGTACTTCAGAGAAGGAAGAAAGTAGAGGGGCCACAAATGATGGTTCTGCATATAGTGCTCCTTTGGTTGACGCTTCATCAATGTCTACTGCTGCATCACAGCCACAACCTGAGTCCTTGAGTTTAACAGTTCCAGGACTTTCTTCTCAGGCTAGCTTTGCCATTGATGATTTACTCGGTCTAGGTCTACCAGCAACGCCTGCACCAGCTCCTGCCTCTCCTCCTTTGAGGCTAAATGCCAGAGCTGTTCTAGATCCACCCACTTTTCAGCAAAAATGGCGCCAACTACCCACATCTACATCAGAGGTTTACTTTACAACTATGATTTTGCTGGAGCTAATATTTCTTTGGTCATTCTACATACACTTATTATCCAAAGGGAAAATAAATAGAAAATGGGGGAAATATAATTGTTCTTTTCAATTTCTTAGTAAAAAACATCTGTGATTTCTCTTGACGGTAGGATGAATTTTGCTGATAATTATTGATGTTCTCTCACTTTCTCTCATGCTGCTCTTAAATATGTTATAATTGTCGTGTAGGAGCATTCTATAAGTCCTCAAGGAGCTGCGGCTATAACAACGCCTCAAGCCCTCCTCCGGCACATGCAATCCCATTCCATTCAATGCATCGCCTCAGGTGGTCAGTCACCCAACTTTAAGTTTTTCTTCTTCGCTCAAAAAGCAGAAGAATCATCTATATATCTTGTAGAGTGTAAAATCAACACATCGTCTGCCAAAGCACAGATAACCATCAAAGCTGATGATCAGAGTACATCCCAAGAATTCTCCACATTATTCCAATCGGCCTTGTCCAAGTTTGGTACTCCTTGAATGCCCATCTACTCTACATATACCCGAATTCCAAGCGGAAATAGCTGTTTTCCTTGGTATTTTTAGCCTCGACAGCAAGGAAGAATTAACAGTGAAAAATGAAATAAAAGAGAAGAAATCTTTTATTGATAATTTGTAGATGAATGTAATGAGATTGAAAATGAGGGATTTTTGTTTTGTAGCCTTCTGATTTTCTTTGTTCTTTATCAACATGCTATTGCTGTTTATTACTACCCAATTCCTCATCGTAAAATCGAAGTTTGTTGGTACGCCCAATCATTTTATTTCTTAGGTAAGCCTGGATTGGGTACATCCTGATTCCCGGCAGTAGTGTGAACTGTGAAGGCTTCGTTAATAATTTTGTGATATTTTGATTAAGCTCCTTTATTTTTTAATAGAAGAAAATAAATAAAATCATAATTTCCACCTTTGCAAATTAAATAAATAGGAAGAAAATGTCTACAAAATTTTAAAAATTCAAAAGTTGACAACCCAAAATAAATAAGAAATAAATTCAACCAATATTTTTCTTTGAAATAAAAAAAAAATTATTCTAAATTTTAAGAATAAAATGAGGAATAAGAGGAAAAAAAATAAGTATAAGAAGAAGAGAAGGAAAAGATATATGAATTTAGAGTTGAAAAAAAATTATGAAAATTAAAAAAAATCATAAAATTGGTGGTTAATTCAAGCTCAAATCGGTACATGCGATAAATCAATTTGATTGTATGTATATGTGAAATTTAATTTTTAAAAATTATGATTAATGCATTTGAATCTAAATTGTCTTGTTAACCAGTGATTATCGCTTAATTGCACCTTATATCTAATTTTTCATATATACATATATATTTTTTATTTTTATATCTTAATTTTTTTCTACTTCTCTCTAAAATTTATATAAATAATACTTTAAAATATATTTAAATTATATTTTTATTTTTATACCTTAATTTTTTTTATATTTTTCTATAAAATTTATATAAAATTTTAAACTAAATTTATATTATGTCATTCTATTTAATAATATAATAATATTTATATGTAATATCCAATTAACTTTTATATATGTTATTTTTTTTTATCATGTATTGGTGTTAATATTTTACTTAATAGAATTTAATTACATTTTCTTATATTTGAAAGTTTATGTTATAACATTTATTATTATCCAAAATTTTATTTGGCTTACAAACAAGCATATTAATTTCCAACAAATATTAAATCTATTTTATAATATTAGCTATTAATTTATAGATCATGAATTTTGGCTAGCAAATTATATTTATTTTATTATTTTTATTTTGAATTATTTTACACATTTGAAATTGAATTGAATTTTATCTATTTTTTTTTTTATAATTTTATGTTATAAATTTTAACGGTTAACCGAAAAATATTGGTTAACTAAACCGAAATCGATAGACTAATTAACTGAATATAACGGACTGATTAATGGTTAATTATTTTAAAAATCGATATTAATGGATTGATTAATTTTTTTGATTACAGATTAGTTAACCGGTTTATGCCCACCCATATATAGGGATGGACAAAAAAATTAACCAGTCCATTAATATCAATTTTTCAAAATTACTAACCATTAACTAGTTCGTTACATTAGGTTTAACCAATCAATCGATTTTGATTTTTCAGTTTGGTTAACCAATATTTTTCGGTTAACCATTAAAATTTATAATCTAAAATTATATAAAAAAATTAGACAAAGTTTAATTCAATTTCCAATGTGTAAAGTAATTTAATATAAAAATTATGAAACAAACATAATTTACTAGCCAAAATTCATGTTTTATAAATTAATAGTTAATATTATAAAATAGATTTGATATTTATTAAAAATTACTATGTTTGATTCTAAGTCAAATAAAATTTTATATAATAATATAATTAAATACTATTAAGTAAAATATGAACACCAATATATGATAAAAAAATGCATATAAAAGTTAATTATATACTATATATAAATATTATCATATAATTAAAGAGAATAATATAATATAAATTTAGTTAAAAGTATTATATATATTTTATAGCAAAATATAAAAAATTAAGATATAAAAATAAAGATATAATTTAAATATATTTTAAAGTATTATTTTATATAAATTTTAGAGAGAAATAAAAAAAAATTAAAGATATAAAATAATATATATATATATATATATGAGAATCAGTTAATCGTGGATTAACGTTAAATCGGTATTTAAAAATTTAAATCGTAATCATTAATCAAAAATATAAAAATTAAAAATCGTAATCAAATCCATCGGACTGTAAAAATTAATTTTTTACTCACACCTACCCATATATATATCCTAATTTCTTTGGCAATTCATTTATACTTTTAATTTTATTGTTTATACTTATATCATTAATGTTGAATTTTTTTTTAGTATCTATCATTTTATATAGTAAAAAAATCATCTATTTGTCAATATTAATTAGCAATAAATTAAATTGTTTATATGTTTTTTTATTATATTGATATGAAATTTTTATAATTTCTATTTTTGTTTATAATATGTATTTTTATGTTTAAGATTTTATTTTTAATTTTGTGGATGGATATTTTTTTATACTAGGTTTATGTTTATAAGATAATTGCACATTTTGAATTTTTTTTTATTGTTAATTGATAAGTAATGATTGACCCATCGGTTAACCATTAACGGAAAACGCAGATAGGTGAAAAAAATAAAAAAGAAAAAATCGGAGGAGGACAAGTAAGGGGAGTATTTTTACTTTTTTTTTTTTGCGTGTAAATTTTATAAAATTTATTTTCGAATTTTACTTATCTTTATATAATATGAAACGATTATGTTTAATTTTATTATTTAATTTTTTTTGCATTTTAAATTTGCAAATGCATTTCAAAAAATGCTCTTACTTTATGCAATGAAAATTGGACAGTTATATCAAGAGGTGAAGAGCAAGTACCAGAAGCTCCGACCGCCTTGGGTTCTGACGCCGAGATAAGCTAAAAACATGAGAGTATTTAGGATGATTTTATCAGTAACTACCGGTGGTTTCCGGCGTCGATCTTTCGCAGCCATCCATTTTGAACCCCAAAGCTCATTCTGCAACTCTTCCAATCCTTTACTCTCGAAATTGCTTCAAACACCAACCTGTCGAATCAAATCTAAACTTGATTCTGTGGACTCCTCCTCCCTCAAAACTTTTCCCTCTTCTTTGGATGCCCTCCTCACCGCTCTCTGATCTTCCTCTCCAGATAAAGCCCCTCTGGTATGCATTTTGTCTTTATTTCTTTTGATTCCTGGCCACTATGCAGATCGTAGTCACTAATTTGAGATTGGTTGATTGATTGTTTAGGTTTTGGAGTGGAGATTGGATTGGATGCTAAAAGATAATGAGATAGATCCTCATCAGTGCTCGAATTTGATATCTCTCTGTGCTAAGATTCAAAATGCTTCACTGGCAATTCGAATTTTTACTTCTATGGAGGATTTTGGAATTAAACCCTCCACCACAGTTTTCAATTCCCTTATACATGTTTATTTATCCTCACCTAGTGGTGTGATTACAGCACTTAGCTTGTTTGAGATAATGGGGAATTCTCAAGAGTATAAACCCAATTCTCAGACTTATGACACATTCATATCCGGGTTCTCAAATTTAAGATATGTTGATAAATTGCTTGGCTTGCTGCCAAAAAGGCTGCTGGATTCTCTGTGAATTTGCAGAACTATGAATCTATCATTTCTGCTTGTGCAAGAACAAGACATTTTGATTTGGCTGATGGATTTTATAATGAAATGATGTCAATGGGAGTTGTTCCTAGTGCAGTGATTTTAGAGTATGTGCTTGAAGGGATTTGCAAACGCAGAGTGTGTGGTCGAGTTGGAGAATTTATGAAGTTTTTGCTTGAATGTAGGTTCGAGATTAGTGGGAATATGATCGAGAAGGTTGTTGAATTGTATTCTGAACTCAGGAAAGTGGATCAAATGGAGGAGCTAGTTGAATCTTTAACGGAGTTGGATCAAAAAGGTGAAGCTTTGTTGCATTTGCACAGTGGGATGATAAGATTGTACGCGAAGCTTGATAGATTGGATGATGTTGAATATTCTGGGGGAGAATGTTGAGTAGAGGAATTTGTTTTAGAAGTACAGATGATGTTGAGAAAGTAATCTCTTCATACTTCAGGAAGGAAGAATATGATAGACTTGACTTGTTTTTGCAACATGTTAAAGGCTATTTCAAGCTCACAAGATCGACTTATGATTTGTTAGTTGCTGGATATAAACGAGCTGGCTTGACACACAAATTGAATATGGTCATAAAGGACATGGAATTGGCTGGGGGTACATTAGTCTCTTGAATTGGAGCTACAGATGAAATTTGCGTTTAAATGAGAGGTCGGTAACTTTCAAAATTATAACGGTGAGGTTTCGAGTTTGAGCTGAATATAAAAAAATTGAGCTGTATGCTTCAGTAATACTTCTATTTGGCGTAATTGTAAGTGGAAAATGCAATTGATGTCAGTTGTTTAATCATGTATACATGTGAAGAATGCAAATCCACCAGTCATATGGTGACGAAGGCTAGTGGAAAAAGGTAGGAGAGTCTTGGTGGGTAGGACCATTGTTTGTATTTGAGTACACGTGTTTTGTTTTGATGGTGTTGGATTTTGTAACAGAATACTAACTGCTATTTCATTTGTTAGTCAAAATTAGTTGTTGACGAGCAGCATCTTAAACAAATATTTGGTATTATAATAAAACTGAACTTTAGTCACATGATCACAGATTCACTAAGACAAAACATTCCAGCAATGAATTCCATCAGCTGAAACTTTATATGCATCTCCATGTGTGCACGCTCTAAAACAAATGCTTAAACAAATTCATACAAGATAAGATTCAATGATGTCTTCGCCTTTTGCTTCACCACTTCCCTCAGTTCCTCCTGATGTCATCCCATTTCCATCGTCACCATCACTTCCGCCCCCGGTGGAAGACAATGCCTCTCCGCCACCGTTTCCTCAACTGGCACCCCTAGCTTCCCCTTGGCCTTCCCTTCTCCACCAGCACCACCACCTGTGGTGGATAACACCAGCCCACCACCACCACTACCTCAAATAACACCATTTGCTGCCCCGCCATCTCCACTCCTTCCTATTGTGAATTCAGTACCTCCAATTCCCATCCCATCACTAACCCCTCCACCACCTGGAATATTATCACCACTACCCGCGGTTGCTTCCACTCCTATAATCCCAGTGAGTTCTCCATTACCTCCTGAGCCTCCAATACCATCCATTACTTCTCCCCCATTTCCAACCATTCCACTGTCACCAGCACCAGCACCGCCATCTCCGCTGCCAGGATTACCATCTCCATTACAGCCAGGAGCTCCCTCACCACATTTAGCAACTCCAACAACGCCATCACCACCACTATTGGCAACATCATTACCACATTCTTCTCCTCCGGTTGAGATTCTGATAGAGCCTAATTACACCCCACAAGCTGCATACCCATTGGAGCCACCTAAACCACCAACTTCTTCTGTGAACTCTCCGCTACTTTTACTGCCACTTCCTCATGTAGATGTGCCTGTCAACTCATCAAGACACACTAATTTATCTACAGGCCTCATAATTGGATTTATCGTTGGTGGAGTTTTTCTTCTTCTTGTGCTCGGACTTTTTAGTTTTGCCGACAAAAATAGGAGAAAGCAAGCCAAGCCAGACCAGTTCTATTTACCACCTAGCTCCAAGAAAAAAGGTAGTTTCTTTTTTAAGGAAAGAACAATCTTTGATGAATATTTGATTCTGTAACTAATCAAAACCCACAAAAATTTCTTTACAGGTAAGAGTGGACAGGGATTGTCACAAGAGGAACATGTTGTCAATGTCCAGAAGCAGACTTTTTGTTTGCCATCTCCTCCAAAGATTGGAAGAGGATCACAATCCCTGGTTTTAGGGTCTGAAAATCCATTGCCAATTCAATCTCCTTATGTTTTGTGTAGTGGAACTTTGACGTATGATGAATTAGCTGTAGCCACGGACGGATTCTCAAACGCTAACTTGATAGGAGAAGGTGGGTTTGGCTATGTTCATAAAGGAGTCCTTCGAAACGAGCAAGAAGTTGCAATTAAGCACTAAAGGAGGGAAGTGCGCAGGGAGAGCGCGAATTTCAGGCAGAGGTTGAGATCATCGGCAGAGTGCATCATAAACATCTTGTCTCAATGATAGGATACTGCATATATGGGACTAAGAGACTTCTTGTTTATGAATTTGTGCCAAACAATACCTTAGAATTCCATCTACATGGTAAGCTCAGCTCTCAGTTTAATTGTTTGCTGCTAAATATTGTTTAACTATTACAAATAAATTATTCATTGCAGGAGATGAACAACCTGTTATGGATTGGCCAACTAGATTGAAAATTGCCATAGGTTCTGCAAATGGACTAGCATATCTCCATGAGGACTGTGAGTCTTCTCCACGTAAATTATTACCAACTACCTTAATCACTTGACATTCTCTAAAGTTGAAAACTTTTGCTTGCAGGTAATCCAGTAATTATTCATCGTGACATCAAGGCGTCCAATATTCATCTGGATCATAATTTTGAGGCAAAGGTATAACTTTGCCTTTCAATTGTGTTCTTGCAACATTCCACGAATAAGTCTGCATTTTGATCCCTAACCTACTTTATTATGTTTGATAAACTGAATTTATATTTCATAATTTCAGGTTTCTGATTTTGGACTTGCCAAAAGTTTATCTAATGCCAGGACTAGCATCACCCAGAGTTCCACCAGAGTGGTGGGAACTTTTGGGTAAGATTAATGTTTTCTTCAGGATGAATTCAGGTTTGTCTTTTTTGCAGTTGAAGAGCCATATGCTTGGCTTAATTGTAATTGCATAATCTGCTATCAGGTACCTGGCACTGGCCGTCCACCTATCAGATGCATCAACTCCATGATAGGAGAAGCATTGGTGACCTGGGTAAGTCCCTTTCTACTTTCTGATCTGCTTCTGTATCTTCTATCTATAAACAATATGGCGATTTACACACGTGGGGGACCTCAAATTTTTCTTCCATCACTATTCATGTGCCCCAGCTACACTGATGATGAACTTTTTATTTTTATTTTTCTGGAATAAACATGATAAAGAGATGTTTGCGGTCTTCTAGGCCAGGCCTTTGCTCACCCAAGCTTTAGAAGATGGGAATTTTGAAACTATTGTTGATCCAAAATTGGAGAACAATTATGATAGTAATGAGATGGGTAGCATGATTGCTTGTGCTGCTGCGTGTGTGCGCCATTCATCTTGGCATCGACCAAGAATGAGCCAGGTAACTCTTCTCTTGCTTTCTTTTACTAATTATAAGCACTTTCACTAGCCTCCTCTGCTCTCATTTGGATCATAGAGAAATTTTACGAACATAAAGTGCAAAAAAGAGAACTTTGAAGCTGCAATTCTTTCCTTGAGAATTCCAAAAATCAAAACATGTTTAAGAACCATTTTTTTTTCCTTCACAATCAAGCAGATTGCTCATGCTCTTGAAGCAGATATTTCTATGGTGAATCTCAATGAAGGAATAAATCCTGGAAATAGCAACTTTTACGGAGCTACCCGATCTTTAGACACAGCATTGGCCAGTTCGCAGTATGGAATCAGTAGGTACAGTGGAACCACCAGCGAATATGGTCTTAACTCATGCAGGTCCTCAAGTAGTAATTCTAGCAATAGATAATCTGCCGCAGAGAAGATCAACAGCAGAGACAAGAACAAAGTGAAGAAGGCATCGGAGTTAGCTCTGACTTTATGATTGGTGTCCTGTTTCTCATCTGATAAAGGCTTATTGAATTGCTTGTATGTTAGGGCTTCTCGCCAATTCGGATTTCAGCTCTCTGGAGTTTAACAAAGTTCAAGGTAGAAATACAATTGAATTTTTGCAACACCTCACAAAGCACTTCCATTGTAAATTTGTAGTTCAGGTTTCTTTAACCTAAAAACGTATTCAAGCTTCTACTCTACCATCAAGCAAGCTGTAACAGCTTAAGCATCTATTTGGCAGTTCTTTCTTGCAGCTAAAACTCATTTATATTGCATTTGCAGAACCATTCCAGTTACGTGTATGACATATCTGGAGGAAATCTTAGCACTCAGTTTTTAATAGTACATCAGTGGAAGTAATGGATTATTTCATACTAGAGAAACAATTGAACAATAAAAAATAAAATATTTCTGTAATGAGATTTCATTTCATTAACCAATCACGCTATATCAAAATTTAATTTACAGTGAGACTAAAAAGCCAGGGAAAGCCTTCCCAATGTATATGTCTGCCATGATCAGCATGCCCTGAAATGAAAGATGTCAGAGTGGATTAAAATGAGAAATCATCCTCCTTGACCCTTTTTTTCCTCCAAAGGTTGAGAAAATTTGAACCATTGCTTCCAAGCGGCATCTTTTTGCTGGTCAATCCATGACAAGAAACAACTATCCAACAAGCAAAAAAAGTTGACATACTGTAATTGATATCTCACTGGTATAAATCGGAAATTTAAGATTTGAATAAATGGCCATATGCCTCCTTCCAAAAGCAGAGTAGGAAGATAATCCCTCCTTAGATCTTGCTTTATCTGAGGAACACTCTTCCCAATAGAAAAACCCATGTATGTGAAAAATACAAACAGATCTAGTGGCTCAAACAGAAAAATATCAATTGATACTTTAGCAGCAACAAATCGCAAGGAATTTGGCTGCATCAGGAGCCGACACCTTATAAATTGGTCTAAGCCTTCATACCTGCAAGATTTGAACAAGAAACAACTAAGTGAATATGCTTTTGCAGCAGAGTTTAATCCCTTACTCAATGATACATATGTAGCTTCATAAATTGCAATTCTTTTCAAATCTAATAACAAAATATACTAGCTATATGATCCGTGACTTGAGAAAATGTTCAGCTTTTCCCCTCTTTGTTTTTGGGAAATGAATAGCATGCTTAACCTTCTGCAACTGTGTTAATGAAAGTGAAAGAAGTACTCACCAAAAGTGGCCAACAGGTCCAACAAATCCAAACCCAAATAGGCTTGTCATTGCTACTCGTTTCCAGCCGATCTTTAATCCCTTTTCCTCAACCTGGCAATTGAAGTAGAGATCAATTAAATAAGACAACCAGTCACTAATAAAGTGCTGGACTTGGACTCGACAGAGACAGTAAGGTGAGAGAGTGTGCACTTATATGCTCTTGCAAGATTATCGAGATAACTAGAAATGGAATGGCATATATGATGGAAAAATGGATGTTTACAGGCTTGTTTTTCGTTTTTTGATAGGAATGTTCATCTAATTTTTTGTGGTTATAAATGGGTCTTCTCCATAACAATTTGACATCTTCTGGCATCTCATGAGTTCAAAGAAACATTGCAGATTGTATATGTTCGTTGACTTTTAGCTTTAGCTTATAATGAATCAACCCAAGCGAACATCCAGCCAGATCACTCATCCAACAAACACCTCATCAAACATACAAGGACAATTTTAAAACCAAAACTAGAGCATGAAATGAATTGAAACCTGACATCCAAGATACGATTCTTCCATCATTAATGACAAGAAATTAAACATGCGATAAATAAGATTGTTTTCACTTAAAGTGGTAAATTGTTCAAGCATATTAAAACCAGGCATCATAACATAGAAATTGCTGTACAATTGCCTCAAAAGAAGTGATATTATAACTAATAAATATTTCTGAACAACTCCAAATTCAACTTAAACTGTCCATAAATATGCATATTCTTGCAGCAGCAGTGAAGGCATTTTCAGATGAAAATACAAATCTATCAGCTCATTTTCATAAGTAGTAAAACTACAAATTTTTAAGCTAAATCATGAGAATCAACATTATTAGAATGGCGAGGTTCAACCAACGAACCATTAATCCCCACATATCAGAAACTAAGATTGCATTATTTCTCACAGAAAAAAAGGCGAAAGTTTCCAATTTCCATTTAACAAAATAGGCTTCCCCGCCAGGCCACTCCATTAACGCAAGAACACCAACCAGACAAAGAAATAAAAATAAAATGGGAACAAACAGCAAAAATAAAGAACAAAAATTGCCAAAAATAATCTCAACAATCAAAACTAATAATTGGGATCCTATGCTCCAACTTACCAATTGACATTGCTTCTTAGCCGTGTAATTGGTAATGGACTGGGCAGCTATATCGCCAAACCCCCAAATCAAACCAGAGCTAATCACCTGCGTTCTAACTGGATGCACCGCCAAGCAATTCTTGTACCATTTCCAGAGCTTCAACATATCTCCCAAAACTTGTTTAAAAAAAGGCTTCGAAAGGGAAAATCAAGGGAGTTTGAGTTGAATATTGTTCATAAGAATATGAATAATCAGCAACTCTCTCTCTCTTTTTTTTCCTTGATTTTGATATTCTAAGCTTAATTTCTTCTGTGATGATGAATTGCTATGCTGTTGAAAGAGGTTTCCGTTTCTTTGCCATAGTTTCCGTTTCTTTCCGGGAATTTCGGTTTCTTGAGCTTGAGGAGGGAAACTGCCACAGATCTTTCATAACAGGCTTGTACTTATTTCCTGCTTTGCAGCCATTGAGTGCTTTTCTTAGTTGTACCTTTCAATAGACAAATATTGTTTTTCTTGGAATGGAAACAACGTCAACATGACCATACTCATATCAGTTTTATTATTTTCTGACCATATTATAAATTTATTGCCCTTCAAATTCGAATTTAATCAGTTCAGTAAAATTTAAATATCGAATAATTAATAAAAAAAATATATAAAAAAAGGGCAAAATTGAACTCAGGACCATCCATTCTATTTTTTAGAGTTTTAATATTTTAAATATTATAATTTATTTTAACTAAAAAATCATGAATTTGGATTCAAAATATCAAGTTAATAAGCAGGGATTTCTTCATAAATACCCAAAAACTCTCTCTCTCTCTATATATTTGCACACTCATATTTTTCAACTTTCTTAAATATAATTTTTTAATTTTTTCTTTTATAATTGTTTTTAAACTTTAACTTTCAAAAATATCACACATTTCATGATTGCTTATAATACATGATCCGTATTTCTACTAAATACTTCATCCTTTTCATTTTCAATCCACCATCATTATGTGATCCTCAATTTCGTTTTTATCATATAAAAAAAAAATTTTTTAGATATTAAAATATTTTTTAATAATAATATTATAAAATTTGATTGTTTAAACTGAAATAATTTATAATTCAATATGTTAATAATTTATAATTAATTAATAACTTGATGAGATTTATGACTAAATCAGCAAGTACGAGTTTGACACTTAGGTATAATACGAGCATTGGCATATTGTGACAAGCGGTAGTGGCATTAAGATTTGTACTTCAAAAAGTACAAAATTTTACTCGAATTGTGTCCTCTTAATACTCTGAATCGATTTTGGATTTCCCTTTTCAAGGCATACACCAATTCTTTAATTGGGATCTCTTTTATATATTTTTCTTTTCTGAATATATGATTGTAATGTTTATATAGATCCTCGTTTAGAATAATGATAAAATTATTTAACCAAAGTTATTTATTTAGTATTTATTTTGACGGATGAATAGAGTAATAATTACTACAAAATAAGAATCCTCGTACAAGTCGAAAAAAGACAGACAAATGGGGATTAGAGTTCAGGATTATTGTTGACTTCTTACTGGACCACCTAAATAATGGCACTTGTCTGAAAATTAAGGCCAAACTATATATTATAAATTAATTATATATAGATTATGATGGTCAATAAATAACCGTGATTCTCTTAATTGAATTATTCATATTCTGAATAGAAGAAAACAGGTTCCATGAATCAAATCCAAATCCATTGGATTATAATCTTAATTGTAAATTAAAGCAAAAGTCATTTTCATTCACTTGAGTTAAAATCAGACAAAATATATAACCTAATTGATACATTTTGTTATGGATATTACCCTGGACTTGTTCCATTTTACAGACATTTCATAGAAGAAAAGCTTCTGCTCTACTATTTAACCAAAGTTTATCATTCAAAATGTTAACTGAGTTAACAACAATTCCTACGACTTCAACATAGCAGTACAAGGAGGTTATCTTTCAAAAATGGAAAGAGATGAAATGGCTAAGCCATTATAATTGTTTGGTTCAGCCACTACAAAGTGAACTTTCATTACCTAATAAACCAGAAAATACATTGTATTTTATACATGAAAATCTACTAAAAATAGTGTATTTTCGTTTGACAAAATAAAATACAATGTATTTTCTTTTCATAAACGTATTAGACTTTATTGACTTCTGTAAATGATAAAAATACACTATATTTTTTATTTATAAAATCCAAGAAATACACTGTATTTTATTTTCATAAAATAATCATTGTATTTTATACATGAAAACCTACTAAAAATACAATATATTTTCTTTGATAAAATAAAATACACTGTATTTTCTTTTCATAAAATGTATTAGACTTTATTGACTCTGTATATGATAAAAATACAATGTATTTTTTTTTTTGATAAAATGAAATACATTGTATTTTCTTTTCATAAAAGAAAATACAATAATTTTCTATTCATAAAATCCAATAAATATACTATATTTTATTTTCATAAAATAAACACTATATTTTATACATGAAAATCTACTAAAAGTACAATATATTTTTTTTGACAAAATAAAATACACTGTATTTTATATTCATAAAATCCAATAAATACACTGCATTTTCTTTTCATAAAATAAATAATGTATTTTATACATGAAAACCTACTAAAAATATAAAGTATTTTCTTTTCATAAAATAAATAATGTATTTTATACATGAAAACCTACTAAAAATATAAAGTATTTTCTTTTCATAAAATAAAATATACTGTATTTTTTTTTCATAAAATACGTTAGATTTTATTGACTTCTGTACATGATAAATATATAATGTATTTTTTTGACAAAAGAAAACACACTGTATTTTTCACAAAAGAAAATATACTATATTTTCTTTTTATAAAAGAAAATACAATGTATTTTTTATTCATAAAATTCAATAAATATACTATATTTTCTTTTCATAAAATAGACACTGTATTTTATACATGAAAACCTACTAAAAATACAATGTATTTTCTTTTGAGAAAAGAAAATACAAAAGAAAATGCACTTTATTTTCTATTCATAAAATCCAATAAATATACTATTTTTTTAATAAAATAAATATTGTATCTTATATTTTTATTCACTTTCTTTATCAATCTGCACATTGAATTCTCTTGGAGGAGAGCCAAACTTCACTTTGGTAACATAGAGTATGAACAAAGCAAAGAAACAAAAAAAATGAAGAACAAAGTCAATGTCGATGAATTAAGCACTGTAGAAAACATCAGTGGTTGATTTCATCTCAAGGAGAGTGAAAACACCACAAAACTGAAGAGCAACCAAGACAGTATATTACAACGGAGTTGAAGGTCCATCCATCCTGATTGACAAAGGGCAACTAAAGAAAGAACAACAAAAACAAAAATTAGTTAAAGAATAATTTAAACATATAAACAATGTAATGATCCAAATATCAGATTAATCGAAAATAATATTTTTCGATGATAAATAGTGACACTGGGATAAATAGTATCTCTCGTAATTGAAAAATATTTTGTTGAACCATTGGGAAGAGGAGGTTGGCAAGAGCCCAAAAATATAATTTGAACTGAAAATGAGGTCAAATGGGTTATTAAAAGTTAAAAATAAGAAAAAAGTCATAGTTTTAGTTCAAATAATGCCCAGATTGACTAAAATTTGATCGAAACTTTGAAAATAGCAAATGACATTTAAAAATTATCAAAATTTTCAGATCTATATTAAATGAGATGTAGAATCATATGGTGAAGAAAAAGTAATTTTCCATCAACGTAAAAAATGGGCTATCGGACTGGTAAAAGTGAACTAGATCGAAAAATAGTCTCCGATTGATCCAAAAATATTTATGAAATCTAATGATTATATTTTTAAAAATTTAAAAGTGTTTTTAGGAAGATTTGAACGCATAAAGTAAGAGAAAAATGATAACTTTGATTTAAATAGTAACCAGTTGACTATGGGTTTGATCGAAAGTTTAAAAATAGCAAATGATCTTCAAACATTGTAGAGATTTTCAGTTGGACTTTAATTAGTATTTAAAATTATTTTATGGTGAAAAAATTAATTTGAAGGTAACACCGAAAATTAGCTAATCTGACCAATTTGAGTGAACCGAAACAGAAATGGATTTCAATTGAGCCAAAATTTTTTATGAAAACTTAATTTATTATTTTAAAAATTATGAGACTGATTTTGAGTGAATTTAAACTTGGAAAGAGAGATAAATAATTTAGAGTATATAAATGGACTTAAAAATCAATTTGGACTTGAATTAGGCCCAACCACCTTGGTTGGACCAGGCACAACCCAAACCAACCCCTATAAATATCTTAAAAATTTGAAATTCTCTAGATTTTTCATCACATTTCTCACATTATGTCCTCTCTTCTTCATGGCCGAATGGCCTTTCTTCCATTTTCATGGAATTTTCTTCCTTAATCCCTTTAAATTAAACATTTTTAAGTAATTTTTAGCCTTTTTTTTATTGGTGATGGTCCCAAAAGATCAATTAAGATGAAAAAAGTGAGAGTAATAAAGAAAAAAACGTTTGTCTCATAATCAAAGTATATAAAATTGAGATTTTTAATTTTAGTTCAAAGGTTTTAATAGGTAAATTAGGATGTGTAGATGACGTTTATGTGATTGTATTGAATTAAGAAAGCAAGAAAATGATGATTTTTTGCCTTGATGAATTCGGCCATGGTAGGATTTAAGAAAAAGGAAAAAGTTCTTAAAGAGAAAGATGGAGAAAATGAGGAATAAGGTGTGAAGAACAAGAATTAAGATAACTGGATACATAATTCCTTAATTTTCATATAATTTGGTTTGATTTAATGTTATGTATATTTGTGATAAATGTGTGTATAATTAAAATAATTATTATAAAGATGAGTAAGTATGTTAAAAATGATGTTTTGAATGGTTAAACATGAAAAAAAATGAATGTAAGGTAGTGATCACTTATGATCGAATGGAAATCTTAGGAATTTCTTAATGGTTTTGTATGTTTAAAGTTAATTATCCATAGATTTAAGTTAACAATCATGAAATTTAATGATGTAAGTGATGAAAATGGAATAAATTCAATTGGAATGTATGATTAGAATTTATAAAAAAAATACCAAGGTTTATGTTGAATGTTAATGAATACTAAAGGAATATGAATATTAATTTTCATGATACAAAGTTGAAATAACGAAAAGAATGAAAAATGACATAGTTAGAGTGCAAAAAGACCTAAATGGAAGAAAATAAAAGCTTAAGGGTCAATTGAAAAATTTACCAAGTGTTGAAAAAATAATAATAAAATAAGTGAACTAAGGGTTAAATAGCTAAAATAAGAAATTAATTGAGTATTAAATATGGAATTTTTCATGAAATAAAGTTTAGGGATTAAACTAAATTGTTACAAATGAATAAAATATATTATTGAAGGATATTTTGGTAAATTTATTGAGAATTAAGGATAAAATGGTAATTTTACAAAATACGAAAGTAAAAGAGTAGAATAGTAATTATAAGCAAAGTTAAAATTACTGGATAAAACGGATATTTAAATGAATATGAAATGAGAATTAGGCATGAAATTAAGTTTAGGGACTAAATAGAAAATTTTCAAATAAATATTGAATTTATAGTTTAAAATGTATAACTAGTGGCAAAATTATAAATAAAACAAACAAAAGGGGATTTTAGTAATTTATTGAAATAAAAATGAGTAAATTGAAGTTAAATAAAAAATTAGAATGAGTATGGACTTACTTGAAAGAAAGTAAAAGAGTAGGAGTAAATCAATAATTTTCACTAAGTAATGGATTTAAGTGATAAATAAAGGTAATTAAGTGACTAAATGTTAAAATACGTAATTCACTGTAAAATGGATAATTAGGGGATTAAAAGTAATTTGAAAGATAAATAATATAATAAGTGCAAAAAATAGTTAAATGTTGGCTTTATATAAATTAAATAAAAGTGAATGATGAAATTGTAAATAAATGAAAGTTTAGGGACTAATGTGTCTAATTTAAGTATTAAATTGTAATTCAAGGTATTTATGTAAGTTAAAAAAGTAATTGTAAGGAAAGTTGAAGAGTAAATGACTAAATAGTCATAAATAGCAAAATTAATGATTAGACTAATAATAATGAAGAAAAACTGTAAATTTATAATAATAACGAATATATATATGTGTGTGGAAATATTTAAAAGAATTTTAAGTTGTATATATTATGTTTAAAATGAATGGATAATGAATCGAATGTATAGAAACTATTTGGAAGTTCTAAATTCGCATTGAACGATTGGATCGAGAATGTATCAGTAAATTAATTGAAAATGAAAAATGATCGGAAAGTGAACAATTGAATTGCCCTTAGTAGTAATCTAATAGTTAAATCTAGTACAGGATATAGTTGGCCGATCATAAAGATATTAAATGTATAGTCACGGCGTAAATCATGACAACTCGCTTTAGCAGGCCATTGACGGTCTACTGAATGAATAAAATGTTGAAATGTAAAATGTAAATGGAATGTAAATGTTCAGGTGGTTCTTCATATATAATCACTCTAAATGTATTGATCCCATATATTCGGTTCAAAAATTCTTACCAGATTGATACTAGGGGCAAACCAAAGAAAGAAAATTGAATTTAATAATTTATAAAGGAAAGAAAAATGGGAAAGTACAATAAAAATCAATCATAAAGTATAAATGTTATATTGGAATGTCTGATAAAGTACTGAATAATTGATTACCAAAGTAAAAGTACAAGGACAATCGTGTCATAGTAAACTGAATAATAGATAACCGATTGAAAATGGAAATAATAAATTAAAATAAAAAGAATTAAATACTGACGTAATGAGAGAATAAAGGCATAAAAGAAATATAGATTATAAGTAATTGAATTAAGAGTATGAATTGAAACTGGATAACAATAAAAAAGTGAAAGGAACTAGAGACATAAAATAAATAAAAAAATACTGACTAACAAAAATGTATACACAACATTGGTACAAGGATTTAATTAAAATATTATTAATATTCTTAGGCACAAATTGAATATAGAAACCTAATTGTATAGATTGTACCAAAGTCATTGAACAGAAAGGAATAATAAAATGTAATTTAATGAAACTTCAATGATTAAATCATAAATTAACCTTAATTAAGGGATTGAAATGTAAATTAAAATAAAAGTAAGAAAATAAGTATAATGGAAATTAATAATATTGAATAGTGTAGCAGTGTAGGTAGATAATAATTGAAATGATGAAATTGATAATATCATGGCATTTATTAAAAGAATAAGATATAAAAGAAAATTTAGTAATGAGTATAGTATGAACATAAAGATCGGAATAAGAAAACACTATATAATGTAATTGTATAGAAAAAGGTTAATGTTTAAAGGTATAAGTAATGAAGGAACTGATAATGAAAATGGTATATGACTATAAACTAAGAAATGAACAGAAGAAATGTGAATGGCTTAGGTACTGTAGGATAAGGGAAGAACAAATGCATGCAAACTATAAATTGTTTAATGAGCCGAAGAAAGATTAATATCAAAGGGAATATAAAGAAAACAAAGGTAATTTAGAATAAAAAATTTAATTAATTTAAAGAACAGAAGTTAATTAAAACAAATGACACTGGAGTAAATGACGACAAATGTAACAAGAGTACTGTTAACAAAGTTACTATTATTGTTAACATAATGGATGTAACATATTAAGTGTAACTGAAATAGAGTAAAAATAGTTACAACCGAGTATGTTGGAATTAATGTAAATGATCTAAGTATAATAACAAACCGAATTAAGAAGAATAGTAATAATTACTGAAAATATTCTGAAAATCAATTGAAATGAAAAGATAAACCAATATATATAATGATAGACTAAAAATACAAAGTAAGATAAAGGTTAAGCAACTGTTAAATAAAGAATTAGTAATACCGAAAGCTAAAGAAAGAGGTGAGATAAAATATTAAATAAATGAGGTTACGTAATAATAATAATAATAATAATAATAATAATAATAATAATAATAATAATAATAATAATAATAATAATAATAATAATAATGTGTGTGCATGAATGAATATGTTAATGTAAAGTTTGAGATTTGTATCCACCATTGGGTATTTTTAATGCTCAATATGTAGTGTTGATACTACGTGCATGTTATGGAAGTAGGAAGTTAAAGTGGTCGTAAGCTGGTATTGATCAAGAACAGTGATGCAAAGCAAGAATGACAGTATAGTCATGGCATGTGAAATGGCTTCAACACCAAATTAGTCGTGAACAGTATTTTCAGATAATGAGCAGTGCTTTTGGGCTGAAAAGTATATTCGAAGGTAAAAAATATTTTACTTGAATATCAAAAATATTGGTCACGGGTAGTTCGAAGTTAAAATTTAAAGTGATTTTGATATTAAATAGGCCTTTAAACATAAAAAATATGAAAAACGGAGCGGTTCGATTTTTAGGTTAATTAGTTTGATTATAGTTTGACTGAACCATTAAAAATAGTAAATCAAGTCTAAAAATTTTTAAAAAATTATATACATACCTAAAATGATGTGTAGAATATTTTGGTTGCAAAAAGTAAATTTTTCGGTAACATCGATAATTTTGAATTGGATCAATTTAATTAAATCAGTTTGAAAATGAACTCCGATTGGATTAAAATTTTGTGTACAATCTATTTATGATATGATAAGAATTATGAAATCATTTTTAAAGTAATTTGAATTTGAAAAATGAGATAATTTCAGGAAAATGGAAAAATGGATTTGGTTTTGGGCTATTGGGCCTTAAATAGTGGATTTGGATTAGATCAAAGCCCAACCTATTAAGGCCACTATAAAAGGGGTTGGAAGCAGATTTTTTTGCCAGTTACCTCACCTCCATCAGCTCATTTCTTCCTCCTCCAAGCAGATACCACCATAACTTCATTTTCTTCATTTTTCTTCAAGATTTCTCTCATATTCTCTCTTAATCCACGCACAAGAAAGATTAGTCTACCTCTCTAGTTGCTTAATCAAGCCTCTATCTTATTATTAGAGAAAGTTAAGCCAAAAAAATGAAATGAGAAAGTTAAGGTATCAAATTGAGGTATGAGAAATTTAAGGATTTAAATTTTTTTAAAGGTGCTTATTGATATTTTTGGGTGCCTAAATTTTATTTATGATGTTTATTTTAGCAAAAGAGAACAAAAAAAATAAGGTTTTGATAGGGTTAAAATCCAGCCATGGTAAGTACACAAGGAGAAGGCCAATCTTCCAAAGCCAAAGAAAAAGAAAATGAGGTCTAGGCAAGCATAAGGCAAGGAAAAAAAGTTAGTGGCTTCAAATCCATCTATTTTTCATTATTTAGTATGATTTTCCTTTAGGTAAGTTAGGGAAAAATTGGTAAATGAGTGTATATTTGAAATTGACATTAAAATAGTGTAATTGGACCTTAAATAAGCTTATTAGAATGCTTAAATAAATTTTAAAGAATATGTATGATGGATTTTCCATGTTGGCCGAAATCTTCCTTAGGGAAAAGTAGGGTTTATTTTGTGTATTTTGATATTTTTAAGCCTTAAATTGATAAGAAACATGAAATAACATATCCATGAATTTTTATAGAATTTATGAAAATTAATTGAATCTTTTTGTAAAGAATTTTGGTTATGTATAAGGTAAAAATATTGAATTAATGTGAATTAATTAATAATTAATGAGAAAATGGTGAATTATAAAGAAATAATTCACAAACTGTATAAAAGAATTGAATATTTTGAATGATTGGATTTTTTGGATTGAAAAGTAACTGAAATTATGGAAAATCTAATAATATTTTGAAAGTAAATGAAATCGTACCCTTAGTAATAGTCAGACAGTCAAAATCTAGTTCAGGATATAACTGGCTAGCTATAGGGACACGTATATCGTGGTGCAAGTCATGATGACTTGCTTTGCTATGATAGGATCATTGATCTCCATAGTATCTGTCTGTTCTGTGAGAAATGATCATTTGGCGTCATTTTTTCATCTGTATGTGGCCTTATGGGATCCATGTCCTGTATATCTGATCTGAAAATTGCTGTCAGAATTGTACTAGGGGCAAAAAAGGATTTACTGCGTGCAGATTCTGAATGTGATCAGGCGCAATAGTACAAAGGAGATGGAGAATTTGAAGAACTGAAGCTATATTTTTATTTTGGCATGTATATTACTGTAAATATTTGAAGTTTAAAAATGGATTTGTAATAGTTTCTGGATTGTATATATGTATATGAATTTGACTGCTAGTGGATGATTTATATATAGTTGAGATGTGATAGAAAATGTATGAATGAGATGGTTGTTTTGATTATAAACTGTTGTACCCCTGAGGGGTTGTGGCTATTGTCTGTTTTTTAAGGGGATAATCCAGTTTATAGCCATTATATTGTCAAATTTTTGCAAAATAAATAGTAAAATTGGATGGTTATAGGTCATCGGTAAGGTGGACTATGTATATGAATTTGGATAAGCATTATTGGTTAATGAATAATTAAGGGTTAAGTTTATGAATTTTAAGTTAAGAAGGAAAAAAATTCGGCCAATCACTTAAATCTGAAAGACTGTTACAGTAAGAATGTTATAGCATGTATATGTTCAAGTGAAGCAATTGACTTAGACATAGATAGTTATGTATTTCATGTGTAAGTATTGGTATTATTATGTACAAAGTACCTGTAAATTATTATTATTACTGTCAACTGAATGTTACTGGTATGATATTAATTGATATTTTAGAAAAAAAATTTATTGAACTATTGTAATAACAATTGTAATCGTCATAGTGTTTTAACATCCGATCACTGTACGTACAGTATTGGGGTATAAGGGTGTTACAAATGGAGTAAGTTAAAATCCAATCACTGTTACAATTTAATGATACGTAATACAATCAATTACCATATACTCTTACTATTACTATGTTAAGCAAAGAATCCATCATTGCTTATACAAATCGAGATGAAATAAAACCTCAATTCCTTATTTTCTTTGTTCATTCTACTTTAAAAACACAAACTAGCAGTTATCCCCTTTTGATAAGCAATAGAAAATCATATCCTATAAATGCTAGTCCAGGTTAAGAAAAATATAAATTGAGCCAAATTTAATAATTTTGAACAAGCCTATCACTGGGAAATTCAAGAATAGCACAAAATGTTATATGCCAATAAAGATAAAGAGAAAACAAACTAGACAAGCATCCGCTAGCTAGTACCAATTAAAAAAGTTAGTAAAACTTCAACTCGATAATACACACCATTAAAGAAAGCTTAAAGTTTCTTCTTTCTTAACAAAACAATCAGAGCAGAAGAATAAAATTACCCGATGAGATAGGGATCAAAAGAACTTTGGACAGGGAAGTCGACAACACCACCAACAAAGCCCTACAAGAGACGAGCATGCCTGAGTCGAGAAAGAAGCTACTTGAGATAAGCTCCTTCCTAAGAGAATGACAAAATAGAAAGTATATGTATAAAAAGGGCATTTTTTAAAGTGAAAAGTGTAAAATATAATTGAGCATTTTTGAAAACATGTGTTAAAAATGTGGTAAATTATGTAATTTTTTCTAATAAATATTCCACATGCATACCCTCAAAAGTCCATATAACATATTTTAGAATATTCTAAATTACTCCCTCTGTTTTTATATGTTTGATGTTTAAGGTAAATTGCCAAGACCAATAATCTACTAAATAGGCTATATAAATAACTAATCTATCCTTATTAATCTCCTCCTAAAACTCTATATCCCATACTAACATTCTCTCTCTTTCTAATTATGTGGCTTAATTATATGTTTTTCATTAATACTAAATCTTATCCCAATGCATAAATCTAGTGCCAAATATTTTTTGTATGAATTCATTTTACTGCTAAAAATAATTCCACCAAAATTTTGGATTCAAAATTTTGAAAACTCTCATTGTTTCTTACTATTTATTTCACTGATGTTTGTATTAACTATGCCAAAACATCGGTATAATTTGAAATTTATTGAAGGATGGTAGAAGGATAAGCATATTTCATGGAACTAGAAACACAATTTACTGATGTTTGTATTAACAATTCTAATTTGGTTTTTTTTATCTTAATGTTAGTCCAAACTCTTCAATGATTGGAATATCTTCATCAAAAAAATTTAATGGTGGACTTAAATAATGAGCCATATGAAGAAGACAAAGAAAAAGAAGTTACACATCTTTTGGACTTAAACTTGGAGCAATTTGTATAAAGAGATGATACTCATGATACAACTCACTCGAAAGAAGGATTAAACCAAGAAACAACCATTGACACTTGTATTTTCTTACTTTTTCTTTCATTTATTATTTGATATTGAAATTTAAAGCTATATGTTCATTGTTTGTCATAATTAAAGACTTTCTAGATATGGTTGAATATTAAAAAAAAAAAAGCAAATTCATTACATACCAATTGAAAAATCCAGGAATATTTCAATTGAAACCATAAATTACTTTTTCAATATTATAGAACAACAATTGCTTTTTTGTAAATAGTTTTTGGTAATTGGTTTCCTCGCATTCTAATTCTTCTTATTCTATGATTTTCCCATTGTTATACAGTTTGTCAACAATATTTCTAGGTTTTAATTAGAGTGTAAAAATAAATTTCCCTTTTTCAAAAGGTATCAGAGATTGATTAGAATATAATGTTTGTTAAAATCATCCCTTTCGTAAGGTTTTATAATTCTAGTTATTGTAAAACTTGCATTTACACTTGACATATTAATTGTTGAATTATGGCGATGAATCAATACCTAAGGATGATATATTATATTTTTTTTCTATTTTTTTAGCACTTTAGCTATACAAAATTGTTGATTTATCAAAATCTTTATCAATTATTTTCTTGTGGTATTTTATTTATATATTGTGTGCTTTCTTGTTGTCTGTTAGTATGTTGTTATTGTAGTTGCTAATAATTTAGAAAAATACTTTTATAAAATTTTGAGTATTTTATAATATGACACAAGGAATTGTATCAAGAAGAAAAATTTTTTTTTGAGTGATCCTAAATGAAGAGTTATACACGCTATGCTTCAACACAAAGGTGTTGATGGAAAATTAAAAAAGGATAACAAAGACGGTGGCATTAGTTTTTTCGGTTCTTGGTGATGTACCAAATAGAAGAACATATTGTGGTTGCAAAAGAATTCAAATTGACTATGTTGAAATTCATGATATTCCTTTCCATGAACGGATAACTCTTAAATCTTTAGCTTGTTATTTGAAGATTAACATGACTAAACATTTAATTTGTTAAAGGAATGAGCTATAAGAAGACATTCCATTGCTATCAAGCCTTTTTTTAGAGTAGAAAATAAAAGATCTTGACTGCAATTTTGCATTTCTATGCTTGAAGAAAATAGCTTACCACATAATCCAGTATTCAACAGATGTATAACATTATACATATTGATGAGAAGTGGTTCTACATGATGAATAAATTTAAGAATTACTACTTGTTACTTGATGAAAAAGATCATATACGTACTTGTAAGAGCAAAAATTTCATTGGAAAAGTAATATTTTTAGTTGCTATAGCTCGCCCAAGATTTGATGCACAAGGAAATGTAGTATTCTTTAGAAAAATTGGTGTATTTCCTTTTGTTACACAAGAACCAACTAAAAGGAGTAGTGTTAATAAAGCTACAGGCATATTGGAGACTAAACTAATAACTTCCGTGAAAAGAGAAGTTATGAGATCATACTTGATTGAAAAATTAATACCTGCTATCAAGGAAAAATGGCTAAGAGATGATATAATGCATCCAATATTTATTCAGCAAGACAATGCAATGACACACATTGATAGTAATGATAGTGCATTTTGTGAAGTAGATAGATAAGATGGATTTGATATCCGATTAACACTATAAAAAAAATGCTTAATTAGCAACAAAATTTATTTTCATTGGTAATTAGCAATGAAATTTGATTTTCAATTTTTTTTAATTGAAAAGATGGTGTGACGTGAGTCAGAGCCACCTTTGTTTCAGGGTTTGCTCTCGGAGGTCCGCTTTTAGGGCCCGAGATCGAAGGAGACTCACTTTTATCATACACTGATCGTTTCGCAACAAGAAGGATTAGGCATCTATAAGAGGGCTTAAAGAGGAAGGTGTCATGAAGTCACCATCCAATAGAACATTGAAAATTAATTCTCGACCTTGTTTTGATACCCAATCAAATACTGGTGTTCAGGATATCACTCTTATTAGGCATTTTGATTAGGTATCGATTTATAATTAAATTTTAAAATTAATGCTCTCTCCTCTCTTACATGATGCATTTATGATAGAAATAAGTAAACATCCCATTCAAACAAAAAACAGTAAATAAATACTTAAAATAAAATTCTACTTAAAAATTACTACATAAGCAAATCATCCTCAACAAAATAATATAAAAGAAGAATCATACATACACAAAATGGGGAATTAGTTAGGGTTGAGAATATTAGTTCCCTCATATACATTTAAAAAAGGCTTTTATCGTATTATGTAAATTTTTGGGTTAAAAAGTTTAATGTTGGTCCATTTTTATTAAGAAAATCCAATCTATTAGGTACAAAACATTTAAGTGTCTTTTTTTATTTAAGTTGCTCGAAAAATCCCTTTTAAGCTATCTATTACAACCCGACATAAAAATAAACAACAAATAATCATAAAACAAAAGGGAAAATAAATAATTAATTAAAATAAGCAAATAAAATAATGCAAAAATACCAGGGGTGGAGATCAGTAGGCAAGATGATTTTTCATGCAAAAAAGTTACTACTCTTCTGATACAAATGCACCAAATTACTTGAAAAAATCATCATACAAAGGAAAATAATTAGCATATAACAAATAATAAAATAATCATAAAATATTTACACGTACAAAAATAATTCCAAATACATGAAAATATGTTGTAAAAAAGTGAAATTGTAGCAAATATGCATAAACATCATATTAAATAAATACACAATGTAAAAAAATAATAAAAGAGCAAAAAATAGACGAAATATTATCCAAAACTGCCGGGGGATGGCCAAATATAGTGAGGGACGGCCAAAAAAGGGAGTGAGGGATGGACAGGGGGAATGAAGCAGGACATCCCATCTCTCGGGTAAGGGATGGGTGTTCCTCGAACCTTCTTCCCATCCGTCACCACTGGATAGAAATAAAAAGTGCAGAAACAGAGCGTAAAATGTAGCAAAATGTGTAGAAGTTGTTTCTAACTTATGACATACATTTATACAATTTAAATCATGTTAAAAGGTATTTTTACAATGAAATACATATAAAACATGCAAATGACTATGTATATACAGGATTAAAAAAACAAAATAAAAGCTTGCATAGTATAACAATAGAGGAATACCATGCTTAATACACTATTAACATACCCCTAACAATTTAAATGATCCAGAAATGAAACACATTTATAGTAAGCATGCATATCACTCAAATGAAACAATTAAAACACATAAGCATGCATAGAAAATCAATGATCATACGTAAAAAAATCTAGAGAGAGAAAATGAAAAAAAAGCCTAAAATATTATCCTTAAGAGATATTCTAACTCTATGGCAATTATAGTTCATATCTCTTGCTCCACTTAACATTCCTTGATCTCAAAGATGATTATGAAAAAAAATTATTTTTATGGTGTGTTTTACTAGAATTGTAGAGCTTAATTTTTAGAAAGAGAAAGAAACTTTTCTTTTTCTCTAAATGGTGGCTCTTTAAAAAATAATTCCCTCATTTTCAAAATCCTAAAATTAAGATTTTTATACCTAGGTAGGAATTTGAGTTGAAATCCAACTTAAATCCCTTCAAAATTGGGGTTAAGATGCTGCAAATCCATCCTTATCCCGTAAACATCATAATTGCCTTTTTTGAAAACACAAAAAAGTGAAAAAATTGGTCTGCAAGTTAGGGGCATGCATCCCTCAATGAGAGATAGTTGTCCCTCATTACTAAGATTGTAGATTTGACCAAAATAAACCTAGTTCATGCCATACAAGAGAGACAGGCCCATAGGTGAGCATCCCTTACTGAAGGCCCAGAACTGAGTCATTATGCACATTT